>VYXD01016786.1:66857-83652 GCA_013397195.1 Hylia prasina
GGCCTCGCAGGGACCCCCGAGAGCCGCCGCACGTTCCGGGTGTGGCCCCCGCGCCCGGAAAGAGCCCTCGGGCAGTGCCCGCCTCGGCCGGGGTGTCCCCTCAGGCCGGAGCTCCCCAGCCAGCGGCCGTTGCAGCAGGGTCTCCTCTCGGCCAGGGCTTGAGTTGTGTAGGATCTCTCCTCAGACAGGAGCCGCCCTCAGCCAGGGCCTTCACTCAGCTAAGAGCGCTCAGTCAGCCTCCACCTGAGGAAGGGTTTGCCTTCAACCGGCATCACCCCTTAGTCAGGACCCCGCCTTGGCAGCAGGGTTTGGGGTGCGTGTGAGAGCTGAGGTGGGGTGTCCATGATCCACGCTCATGTTTGCACTTAGTGCCTGCACAACCAGACCGGCAGAGACACCATTCCTGTGTATTCCCACCATTCCTAGGCAGAGACACCATTCCTGTGTATTCCCACCATTCCTGTGCATTCCCACCATTCCTAGGCAGAGACACCATTCCTGTGCATTCCCACCATTCCTGTGCATTCCCACCATTCCCATGGCTACTGCCGCTGGAACCAGCTGGATCAAAGTAGCTTGAGCACCTCGGGCCAAAACAGAGCTCGGAACAGTGGGCACAATTTAGATGTAAATATGCAGATACTTTTTCAGCTGGAAAACACAAATCCGGTGGGTTTTCTCTTCATGTGAGTCTGTTTGTTTAGCTGTGATTCACGGATCTCAGCATAGCAATTAACTCATGCTGGGTGCAGATTACACGCCAGGTATGTGCGATGCACATCCCAGCATTTGGGAGCACTGCACAGCTGCCAAACAAAGGAAACACTAAAAAGTATGAAGCACAGGAAAGTTAATTCAAAATCAGTGTCACTGCCATAAGAGCTGGAAATTAATCCTTTGAAAGTTTCTGGTCCAAATTGTAAATTTCACTGCCTTGTCCTCAATTTTTTTTTTTTCCTGTTAATCAGAGACTTAATTTCCACTACAAATCTCTTGTGACGTCTACAATGTTTTAGGAATGTCTTGAAGGCTCCACCTATGCCCAGTGGGCTGAAGTCCTTCAGGAGCAGCAGGGCTGCAAAAAAACCTGAGTCCTGAGAAGGTATAACCTTGCCACTGTTTGCAAATAAAGAGGTATGACTCAAATACTGCTTTCCTTTCTGTAGGAGGAAGTGAAGAAGCTGGTGCCTGCAGAGCCTAAAAAATGTTTGCTGAGTCGTAAAACAATGGATTTTTGTTCCCATTGCTGTGTCCCTGTGTTCACCTCGGTCTGGACAACGCGATGTGTTAGAAGTGTCAGATTTCAACACTGAATTTAGCAATGGTAAATAGCAGCAAGTGAAACCACTAAGAAACCTGCTCATAACAAAAAGCAGTAGCTTCTGCAACCAGGAATTTTCCAGCTCTTAGAGACTTGTCCACCATTAAGGCCTGTTTGTCAATGGCTTTTACAAAAAAAAAAAGCAAGAATGCCTCCAAAGAAGTCAGAAGAACACCAACCTTATAATAAAACTATGCTTGCTGGGGTAAAACAATGTAATCCAAACTTGTCTGGGGACATTAACCAAATGCTTCCAATACATCTGAGGTGTAGTGCCTCTGGCACTAATGGGGTTGCAACGAGCACAGGTTCAGCTCATTGTGTTCGCTGCTATTTGAGGCACCTTGGGCTGCCTGCCAACGGGCATGGAAAAAAACTGCCAGAGAGAAATTCTCTTTCACACTTGCAGAATGAAAGCAAGAAGGCTGAAAGCTTTGTGGTGCTTGTGAACTGGACATTGAAAGGGACACTGTCACATTGTTTAAAACCAGCCTTCGGTTTTTCACATGGGAATTGAGACATCAGGCATGAGCTGTAATTTATGAGCTTCTGACAGTAGCTTTACCAGATGTCCCAGAGAATACAGAGTCCTGTGTATCGAGTGTGGACATCTCAAGGAAGAGATGAGTGTCCTTTTGGCTGCAGGGTTGGAAGTTTGTCCATCCCCTTAAGGAGAAGGTTTGTCCGCCCCTCACCTTAGGAAAATGCAACTCAGTCTTTTCACTGTCTAAGACTTCAAACATGCCCACTGCATTTACACACCTGAAATGGGGGGCAGCTCCAAAAATGCTGAGATGTGCCAGTTAATAACACTAGTAAAAAACCCCCTGCTGTTCTGCAATGAAAGTGCTGTTGTCTTTAACAGCGTGCTTCCATATAAACTTAAAAGCCAAAACAAGCTGTCTAATCATTGCAAATTTTATGATGCCAGTAAGTTGGGCAGGTTCATTGTACATCACATTAACCATAATCCTCTTCTGGAGCTGCACATCTACCTGCCAGTCCCACTGTATTCTGAGAGAGAAAACAGTTTTTCCCAAATGTATTTTCCCTGCATCACTTGCCAATCCCCCATCTCCTCCTCAGCACCTGGCGTGTGGATGGCCTGGCACCACAGACTAATGCAGATGTGTGGCACTGCTCTCAGCTAATGACCACAGCCTGTGGGGCTCCTTGGAGCCCTGCCCCAGCATCCCCACTGTCACCTCGGCTGGGCTGGACACTGCTGGAGGTTGGGGCAGCCCCCCTGGGTCACAGGGTGGCTTTGGGACAGCCCACCCCACACAGCACATCACCCCATGGGGCCTCTCTGCTGTTCTCCACAAACAAACTCTGACACGTGTACAGGCTGCTTGGGAGCTGGCTGACAGTTTTAGTCCATTTGTCCTGCTCTCATTCCTTGTTCCAGGTTCCTCATCCCACATCCCAGAAACATCAAGTGTCTGCACAGCCTTGGGCACGATCAGAAGGGAATGTGCCCTGCACTCCCACCAGGGGCTGAGGAATCATTAATGTTTGGAGTTAAGTGAGCTCAAAGGGGCCACCAGAGAAACATCAGAGCTCCAGCATCCCTGGTCCATCACCCATCACATTATGGCAGCTGCCATTCCACTCTGCTCTTGGCATCAGCACACGGAGAATGCCACAAGAAGAGGGTACTAAGCTCTGCCACATCAGAATGAAGGACATAAACTGCTTCAAGGCAGCACAACTTTTGGTAGGCAAGAAAGCAAAGTTTGTTTATCACACTGCCAAAGTTCAAAGGCAATCAAAACAGCAAAAACATGTCAAAACAGTGTTTAATTAGAGCATGAAGACACTCTTTCTCAGAGTGGTTAGAAAAGAAATTGTGGTGTTGTGTTTGGACTCCTCTGAAGTCCTTTTCCTGGTGCCCAATTCTTGCCATGGAAATCTTGTGATGTGTAGGTCAGCAGTCCTGTGCTTACAGGGAAGAGAGCCCCCAGAGAGGAAAAATACACAACATGCACAGACTCAAAATCTTCATCCTCAGCAAGCATGACATGAAAACCAGTTGCACTGATACAGAGCAGGCATTTTTTTATGCAGAAGGGTGTTATCTCCTATTTTCCTGGTGACTGGGCACACAGGAGCTCTGACTGTCTCACAACACCACTACCTGACCACAGCGTTGTTACAGCTCTTGGGAGAACCAACAAATGATGGTTAACTCCACTGCCTTAACTGGAAACAAAACCAGTTGCCAGGAAGCAGTGGTGGGCACAGTGTTCTTCCCTAACAGCCCTCATCTCAAACACAGGGTAACAAATTATTCAGGAAGCTCCATGCCTCTGAGGAAGCACAAACAAATCACAGTTGAATAACAGTGGTTCAAAGCCAGGCACTTGCTGTTCTGTTGACAGACATATCCAGGACTGTCTATTTGAAAACTGTGTGACCCAAAGATGCATTTATCTTAAGGCAAACTTTTAAACATGTCATAAATTAACTTGTACGGGAGCAGAAGCTGCCAGGGAGCCAGACCTTACCAGGGAATTTTGTAAAGCTTAGCACAGGACCCCAAGCCTCAAGAGAAGCCTTTGTCACCCTGGGCTGATTAATCCCTGGTGTCTGCACTCCTCACCTGGGAATGGAGAATGTATCAACGCAGCAGGCTGTAGATGGGGATCAATGCATGCTTCACCCATGCAAAGCTGCACCATAAATCTGCCTCTATTTTATAAACACGCCAGCACAGCAGGCAAATGAGAGGCAGTACCAGCAGGAATAGCATCCACACAGTGGTATGTCCTTCTTTGCTCCTCTTTCACAAACAAGTAATCATTCTTGAGCAATGCAGAACATTGCATACAATAGAATCAGAGAATCAGAGAATATGATCATCAAGTCCAACTCCTGCACAGGACCACCCCAAAATCCTACCATGTGCCTGGGAATGTTGTCCAGATGCTCCTTGAGCTCTGGCAGCCTTGGGGCCATGACAACTGCCCTGCCCTGGGGAGTCTTTTCAGTGCCCAACCACCCTCTGGGGAAAAGAGCCATTTCCCAATATCCAGCTTAAACCTTCTCTGCCACAGCTCCATGTTCTTCCCTCAGTACTATCACTGGTCACCAGAGAGCAGAGATCAGTGCTGAGCATCTCCTCAATAATCCTGTCAACAGCAAGAGTGTGGAGCTGGGAATTTTAGATGTTTCAACCAAGATTTTACAGTATATCAGACAGTGAATACAGATCATCTATATGCTTCAATTTTCCAGCTAAATAATCAACAACATTTTGCACCTGAAACATCACAAATCCTTTTAAACTAACACTCATGAAATGAAAGACACCTCAGTTGAAGGAAGCTCTGTAACCTCGTGACAGAGAATATGGGAAAAAACTTGACACAAAATGGTTTGTTTGTTTGACACAAACAACTGCCAACTGGTTAAAAGCTTGGGCAAGGGATGAGTCTGCTCCTGACCTGTGTTGTACTGCTTTGTACAATGACAGCAGTGTTCAGCTATCCTCAAGCTGGCCAAAAAAAAAAAAAGGAAAAAAAAAAAGGAGGGGGAGGAGAACAACAAACAAGGCACCTCTAAAACAGGGAATAATTTCTGAGAGCAGGTGTCATGCAGGGATGTAAAGGACATACAGTAATATACTCTCAAGTACTTTTCCTCTTCTTTGCCGTTTCCTCTGTGCCTCATCCACAGGAGTCAAAACTTCCAGAATCTAAAAAAAAAAAAAAATCACCAAAAAACCCTACAGAGATTGCTCCACGTGTGGCTGCTCCAAGTCTGGTTGGATGCTGAGGTGGAGTTAACGAGATGAACTAAGAGGACTTGTCAGTGGGAATAAAGAAGCAGCAATACCTATGCAAATACCTCTCCAGTACTTGCTCTGGGATGCAGATGATGTGATCAAGCACCCGATGCCAATGAGTGCAAAGAGGGGATAAAGGCCCCCTCAGACACTGAGTGAGAGTCACGGGGTTGTACACAATCACAGCTTGGGTTTGCAGCCTACGTATGGATTTAGAGCCTAAATTAGTAACCGAGTGTTTGAGTCTAAATCCAGAGCTTATTGCTTTGAAGAATAAACAGGGCTGGAGAAAAGCAGTAAAATGCATGGCTGAGAGAGGCAAGCAGGACTGAGGCATTTGGGAAGCAAGGAGTGAGCGTGATAGGACTGTTGGCAGGGAGGTGCAGTGGCAGAGCTGCTGCTACTGAATTACAGAATCACAGATCACACAATGGTTGGAAGGGACCACAGTCATCTGGTCCTGCCTCTCTGCTTCATCAGGGTGATACCAGATCACCTGGCACTGGACTGTGTACAGACCATTCATTTACTCCAGTGAGAGAGGCTCCACACGCTCTCTGGGCAATCTGTTCCAGTGCTGTGTCACTCACACACATATAAAGAAGTTCTCCTTCATATTCAGGTGGAACTTCCTGTGCATCAGTTTCTGCCCATTGCCTCTTGTCCTATTGTTGGGCACCACCAAGCAGAGCCTGGTCCAAATTCTTGGCAGCCCTCCTTTAAGCACTGGCAGACATGAGGCCCCTCTTTGTCACCCCTTCTTGAGGATGAACAGGCCCAGCTCCTTCAGCCTTTGCTCATGAGAGAGATGCTCCTGTCTCTTGATCACTTTGTAGCTCTAAATGTAATGACTGGGAATGGTCTGTGCTGGGATCAAACCCTGGCTAACGGGTGTCACAGGCCAAGTCTCCTCTGCACATGGGACTGACTGGCAAAGTACACTAGTCATCCATTTATTAGGAATAACAGAAGCTGTTGGTTTGGTGATGTTTTGCCATTTTTACCATCCATTGAGCCATTTCTCCTCACTTGGGAATGTTTCTGATCATCACCCACTAAAATCCTTTACTTGACCTTCCCCTTGCTGTCAGCCTCCTTCACCAGCAGTGAGCTAGCATCTGTAAGAGGTTCATCTCTGTCAGTGGTTTTACATCTTTAATAGGATCTGAAATAGCTGTAGCAGCCTTGTCAAGTTTTATAACCCTGTTCACAGGGATTTGGGATAGCTGGCATGGTCCAAAAGCCTGTCCCAGTCTCCATCTCATAAGAGTAATCCCCAGATCCTCTCTGACTCCTGCTCCTTTTCACCAGTCACTTTCTCTCTCTTCTCTGAATATCAGCTGCTGGAGCAGCTGGGGAAACAAAGAGGACCAGTCAAAGCTCATAGAGTAACACTACCAGCCCTCTGTGACCGTGCACAAATTTCTCTGGAGAATGCAAAAGGAAAATCCATTTTCTTCAGAGCTGATGCCCGCTCCTGTCAGTCATTGCCTCCCAGCCTGAGTCCTGCACATGAGGTCTGAGCTTGTCTGCCATAGACACCTGGAAATATCTGAGTGGACAGGAGCCAGTGACAGAGGGCTGAGGTGTTGTCGCTCTCTGCAGTGCCACCAGCCCTACTGACAGAGGAGAGGGGGTCTGAACTGCAACAACACACTGACAATTCTCTTGACTGCTAGAAAAGAGGATGAAGGAGGAGCAGTGGAATGTTAGGAAGTGAAAACCAACTCTCCTCCCCCTCTACGTGTGGAGGGAGCGCTGGGGTTACCTGTGTGTGCATCAACCTTCTGGGATCGCCCCCTGGTGTTCCAGGTGTGATTTCAGACTGACGGAACCAAGCTTGCTTTGCTGTTGACATCACTGACTTTGTCACTTTGTCAGTCTTCCGACTGCTTGAACCTTCCAGAAAGCCTCGTTTGAACAGATCAGCCTTGCCCAGCTGAAGGATGACTGCCTTCGTTATCCTGAGCAACAGCTCGTGCAGATCAGGTTACATTACTTGTACAAATCTATATGATTAATACATCCCTTGTCTTTCCATGATTCATATTTAAGCAGCAGCATGCGAGGGTTTACACAGACTTATTTAGAAAAGACTGTCCTCATTCTTCTTTTTTGAATGTTAATAATGTAGCTAGACTCTCAGTAGATCTGTCATAAAAAATATTATCAAAGGAACCAAGATAAGTGCAGAATTATTTGCTGTTTGGAAAATCCAGACACATCACAGATAGCAACAATAACACAAAATAACTTTGATAAAAGTTTTACAGAGAGCATTTTTTACAGCCTCAGCTGTAATTACAGCTAATATTGAATAAGCTGCTTACAAAAGCTTTAAGTTAATTTACATTTTAGTGCAAGAAGTAGAATAACACACTCTGACAGAAAAAAAGTTCACCTCAAGGCAGAGGTCACCCAGCTGTGGCCTCAATAGAGGCAGAACTTTGGGGTTCAGAGTTACCTTGGGCTGGGGCTGCACATGGCAACTCACCCAGAGCTCCCCACGCTTGAGATGTAAAAGTCTCCTTATTTTCTGTGACTTCCACAACACTCTTGCTGAGATGTCCCACAGCTGAGCATCCACTGAGAAATAAATTGTTGTCTTCCCACTGCACTGTGTCCAGTTCTGGATGAGGTTCCTCCCTTTCACCATGGTTTTCAGCACACTGCAGAGGCAGTCTCAGAACCACAGCTTAGGTACCAATGCCACTGTTCCCCCAAAAACACTGCTGAGGCGCCTTTCTCTGTGTTATTTTTTTATTTTTTTCCCTCCCATATCAGCCAGACAAAAATCCTCCCACTACATTATGACATCCATAATTCTGGAGCTCCTGTCCTATAATTCAGTTATTAAATTATTGCTCTAAACACAGGGAAAGGGTTTTTCTAGGTTCTTTTTTCTCTTGGCAGTGTTGGTACAGCAACACATGTCGTTGTAGCCAAAATCTGATTAATATTGCTGGGTTTTGTTAATAAGTTATTAGCAAAGGACAGTTTGGGAGTAAATGGGATCTAATAGAAGCTTCATAGGTTTACCATTATCCTCCACCATTATCATTTAGAGGTAGCTACTTTTGTAGTCATTAATGAATAATGACAATACGATAATCTTCAAAGCTCATCGTCCCAGCACCAACCTTTCCTCTGGCTTATAATTAAGATGTCAATGTTAATTTCCCTCTCACAAAGCAGAGACTTTTCTTTCTTTCCTGATGCATCTGTTTTACAGATATCACTTCCCAACTCCCACTGCTGGGCTCAACCTCTCTGAAGGATGAGGGGAGGGAGTACACAGTGCTTCATCTTTCACTGTCAGCCCTCAAAACCAGTTTTGCAAAAAAAAAAGAAATAAAGAAAAAGAGCATGTCCTGTTGCTAGATGGCTCCTGTGGGTTTGGACACTATCTGTTGTTGACATAAAGGTCAGGAATCATAAAATCATGAAATCATTTAGGTCTGAAAAACCCTTATGGCCATCAAGTCCAACCATTAGCCCACGACTGCCGAGGCCACCACTAATTCTTGCCCTCAGGTGCCACATCTACACATCTTTCCAATCCCTCCAAGGATGGTTACTCCACCACTGCCCTGGGCAGCCTGCTCCAATGATGGACAGCCCTTTTGGTGAAGAAATTTTCCCTAGTATCTTATGTAAACCTCCCCTGGTGCAACTTGAGGCCATT
The DNA here is from genome assembly GCA_013397195.1 of Hylia prasina. NCBI lineage: Eukaryota > Metazoa > Chordata > Aves > Passeriformes > Sylviidae > Hylia > Hylia prasina. Next base: position 75,651 of record VYXD01016786.1, read on the forward strand.
CCCTCTTATTGTGCTGCTTTACTTGGAAGAAGAGAGAATCATTTAAGAAAAGACTTTTGAGATCCTTGAGTCCAATGTCAGGATCTTTCACTGGTCTCCAGAGTATGGTGTGATGCTTTTTATTATTAGGTGAATGAAATGAGATCCCTGAGGCAAAGCTGTGCTCCCTACATGTCAAACATACCTAAATGCTTCCCTGCAGCAGCCTTTTGATATGTCTGACACCCAGACTCATGCTGGGCCTGCCTAAGTGTCATCCTGGAGAATGCCCTCGTCCCTTTAAACATTCATGTGCTCTTGCTTCTTCTCATGTATTTTTATTACTAACAGCTTTCCCAGCTGATAGCACAGCAGTGAATACATTATTCAGCCTGGATTTTACTGCTGGCTGTCTCCATTACAGCAACATCCTCCAACACTCAGGAGTGGGGATCCCCAGATTCATCTGAGTGTCCTGGCAGAACACAGCTGATGCTGCAGGGCGTCATGGGGGGTGGGATGGGACCAGAGCCAGGGATCTCTGTCCAGACCCCACTCAGCACTGCACAAATCCAGCTCCTCCAGTCCCCTGTGAGCCCCAGGAGATGCAGGGGAGGCAGGAGAAGCTTCCTGGGGCTGACTTGTGCTTCTTCTATTACATTACAGAGCTGCTACCACAGTGCCACATGCTTTCCCTCTTATCCCACATGAACCGTGAACTGAGCGATTATCTCTGCATCACACAGGGGGGCTGTGAACCTGAATTAATTTGTGGGTTTCAGGTCTTTGTGCTGTCAAAATGCAGTGTGTTTAATTCCTTCATTACTTCACACTTAATAGCATTATTTATTTGAGTCAGGGTAGTCCCCACCAAGGCTGTGTTATAGTGGGTTCCCAATTCCACATGATATGCTGGGCAGGCAGAGACTCCCTGTGCTCCCTAGCACTAACTAAAACAGGAAACAATTAGGTGAGGTATTAGGAAGCAGTTCTTCCCTGTGAACTGGGGCAGTTGTGGCTGCCCCATCCCTGGGAGTGTCCAAAGCCAGGTTGTACATGGCTTGGAACAACCTGGGACAGAGGTAGAGGTTCCTGCCCATGGCAGGGGGTTTGGAATGAGATCAGCTTTTGGGTCCCTTCCAACTCAAACCATTCCAAGAGTGGGTGATCACCCAGCAGGAGGCCTGGGGGGTCCCTCCCCAGGTGGGTTTGTGTCCGTGCAGAGCTGTGGGTTGGGGAAAGGACACAGGAACATGGCCATGTCTGCATGCACTGTCATCCATGTGGAAGAGGAATCTGTGTTCAGTGAGCGGGGTGGTACAAGAGGGAGCTGAATGGCAAACAGCCTTCATGTCCAGCTGCTTACAGAGACCAAGCAAGATGAAAATTAAACAGGCCATTAAGCAGCACTCCAGTGGATTAACATTTGTCTGTCTTGCTTACGCTGCAGGATTTCAAAATTCCTTTGAAGTTTGCATATTAGAAAATCATTTTCCAAGCCACATAACTTTGAGGAACAGCTGACTAATCCTTTAGGATTTAATGAGGTTAACTAACATGCACAGTTTTGTAGGGAGCTATCATTTGTATTTTGGTAGCAAACATGAAAAACATTGACAATAAGTAATGCTCTGTAAAGAGCCATAATGGGAGCATGGCATAATTGTGGTAACTTTTTTGTAGAAGCTTCAGTTTTCTTCATAGACCACAGGTTGGGCTTCTGATCTTGTTCAATTATAACAATTAATAGTTAACAGAAGTGTTTGCTTTTAACTCTCACTGAAGTCAGTAGGATTACATTTTTGTTTGCCAGGTTAATTGATGGTTTTGTAGTTTCTTCTCTGACTCTTCAGGAGCCCCTTCCATGGACTGGCAGAACATCAGCAGTGTTTTCCAGCAGCTGGGGCCGATGGCAGGGGGTGCCCAGCACTGGCCTGGCACTGGAGCCACATCCCACTGTTTGCCCAGTTCTATCCCTGGCAAGGTCTGGCACTGAGCCCTCCCCCAGCTGAGCTCCTGGAATAACGATAGAATAGAATAATAGAGTCATTAAATTTGGAAAAGACCTCCAAGATCATCAAGTCCAGCCTTCTCCATTCAGGAGGTTGGTTGTGGAGTACTTGTGCCTCAGGCACCCCAAGACTGAACGATGAACTTAATTTGGTATTTACAGAACACCAAAGTTGCACGTAACAAGCTGACACATAAATTCATTAGGATGCAATTGCAACAATCAGAATGTAGGCTACTCAATTATTTTAGCAAGAACGTGTAATTAACTGCAGGTTCATGTTGAATGCTGCCTGGTGCCATGGAGCAGGCTCTGAGGATTGGCTTGCACGGGCAAACAGAGCAGTGAGGCTTTTCCCAGGGCACAGCCTCTGGCTGAGAGATGCAGACTGAGGGAAAGCAGCAGTGGCTGGATTGGTGGGAGACAAGCCCGAGGGAGACAAGAGGAGAGGAACATCTTGTCCATCACCTAGCAGCCCAGCTGACAGAGCTGGAACCTCTAGGGAAGTGAGCTCAGTGCATCAAAACTCACTGGGTGTCATCGCTGCTGCGCCGTTGCTGCCTCATGATTAAACAGCATGAATATTAATCTGTTCTTATGGCTTCCTTGGAAAGATCTGCCTGTTATGGCTTATAGGTCATAGTGGTGCTGGGAGAAAATAAAACTATGCCAAGCTGTTTGCCTGTTGCTTATTTGTATCTCTCTCTTTCAGCTCATGGGAGCCTGGACACTATTCTGGAGAAGGAGTTTCCTCAGCGTCTCTTCCACTTGTGAATTATTTCATGGGAAGCTTTGTCCTGGTAATAAGTGGAAAATTCAGTGTGCAATTAATATCTCTGTCACCCTTGGGCCTTCCCAATCCTTGTCGAAATATACATTACACCAGTAAAAATTCCTTACACAGCAGCAGGCAGAGAGGTGGCTGTTCAGGGGCTGTGCATGGAGAGAAGGGAGAGAAAAAAGACAGGAAACCTTTTAGGATAAAGCAGGAGAGCATCCTGGGTGAGTGGCACAACAGGACCTGGGAGCTGTGGCACAGAATCCTGCACGGTGCTGAGCAACCTGGCCTGGGAAAGGGGTCCCTGCCCATGGCAGGGGTGAGGGAATGAGCTTCAAGGGCCCTTCCAATCCAAACTATTTCATGATTCTAGGAAGTTAATTTTGTTAATTGCTGCCCTTCATTCCTAGGGTAGTGCCATGGGTGCATGAGTTCCATGTCCCTGGTCCTGTTCTGTTGTTTTAGGAGGAAGCATCTGCCAACAGCCTGATCTTCCCACAACTCATTTCCAACTGGAATTTAACAGACACCCAGCTGCCAAATAATAAATAAGGACCTTTACATGCAATACTCCATTCTTTAAGCAGAGCTATAAACAAAGGCCAAATAGCAGCTGATTTAGGGAACAAGGTCAGTAAGGCAACGCTGCCATAGCTGCAGCACTGGGATGAACCACCCAACCCCATATGGTCAGATCCCCAAAAACCAAACCTCCTGCCAGGCTTAAAGTCACTACCAAGAGCTTTCCGCTGTGGCAGTGAAGGGAAGGCTCTGAAGGACTGCAGAAAATGCTTTATCACAGCAAAGTAACGTGGCTTTGGCTTTCACCATCTCCACTCCGTGGGGAACGCCCGATGTGGTGCAGCCGGGGGCACGGCAGGGCCAGCACCAGCAGCCGTGTCTTCCCCAGGGAGAGCAGAGCCAGACACGCTCCCAGAGTTCCCAGGCCAGCCTGGGAACCGGCAGCACCAAACCGGGACAGCAGCCCGTGCACCGACTTGCCGACAGCTGGAACGGGGCTGGCAGGGGCAGGAGAGCCCCGGGGCTGGCAGCACCTCCGCGCCGCCGATCCCTGGGCTGCTCCAGGCTGTTTACACACCACCAACTCATGCATTCCCCTGCTGCATAATTCATACCTTTTTAGCAGAAGATAAAAACTTCGTAACTGTTAATGTGCAAGTGTTTATTAACGTGAGTCTGCCAGACAGCTCTTGGATTTGGAAGGAGCTCTTGAGAAAGAGCCAAAGTCTGTCTTCTGTAAGCAGATTTCTTTTGAAAGCTCAGAGGCTGGTGGGTACCAGTCTACAGACAATTCTCCAGTGGCTGCTGAGCTGCTGCTTCATCCTGGTTCTCCTGAAGAACTTGGAGCATCACAGAAGCAGAAATAAATAAATTGATGATTTCCTTTACACAAGGCAGGGTGCAGGATGTGCTGTATCGTTCATGTCTCTCTCCTGCACAGAGCAGTCAACCAAGCACAGAAAGGAGATAAGAGCATTTGTTCCCACAAGGAACGCAGAGAGGATGAAAAACAAGTTTTCTGTTGTGTTCCATGCAAGGTTGTTTATAATGCCTGTGACTATTTTTAAGCCTGAGAAATGAAAGGCTGCCGGCTGCAGCCAGCTCTTGAGGGAAGGTGCATTCTGTTCTGGAGCAGTCAGGTGAACCAGAACAGACACTTGTGACCCGGCAGCCAGCACGGGGACATTGGTGACACACCCTCCCTGTCCCTGTCCTTGCAGCAGCCTGGCTGCAGGCACTCCCCTGGCAGGTGGCACCAACACTCACGGGGACAACGTCACTGCAAGAACCTTCCCAAAGACATTGCTGGAGGGAAAAGGCAATCTCTGGGTCTAGAGGAGGAGCAAGGTGTCCTCTTGTTGCTGCCTGTTCTGTAAGGCCAAGTCTGTGCTATGGAGACAGGGGCAGGATGGGGGTGCAGATGGAATTCAGGCACAGGCAGGCAGGAGTGTCCTGCACCTGCTGGAGCTGCCTGTGAGGCTGCCCCAGGGATGCAGAGCAAAGCAGAGAACACAGGAGATGCTCCAGCTCCTTTGGCAGGATGAGCAGCCAGCCCCTTCCAACCTCTCGCCCCACTGCTGGCACACAGGAACTCTTGGATGCTGACAGCAGCTATTTTCAACAGCCTCTGACACAGTGAAGTGAGAAATCATTTTCCAGAGCCAGAATCTCTCTCTTGAGTGTTTTGGAGAGATCTGAGGCTACCCAAACTCATGCTGTAGAGTATCATGGGCACTGGAACTGGCTCCCCAGGGAAGCAGTCACAACCCAAAGTTGACAGAACTCAAGGAACATTTGGACAATGCTCTCAAGCATTGATGGGATTTTGGGGTTGTCCTGTGCAGGGCCAGGAGCTGAACTCGATGATTCCTGTGGATCCCTTCCAGTTCAGTATTATATGATTTTGGGGTTGTCCTGTGCAGGGCCAGGAGCTGAACTCGATGATTCCTGTGGATCCCTTCCAGTTCAGTATTGTATGATTCCAGGATCACTGCAGTGCCTCCGCCAAGCTGTGGCTCTGTAAAGAGCCTCCCCATGGCAATCCCAGCCACCACCAACACAGCTCTGCCTGGCTTCAGTGAGCAGCTGCTCTGTCATTTCCTGGAGGTTTGATGTGTGTTCCTCGAATTGAAAGGGATTAAAAAAGAAATTAGAATCATAAATACCCTAAACAAGTCAGATCTATGTAGCATGCTGTCAATGTAGATAACATTATTTAAATAATAAGCTCAGAACTTTCACCTCTAAATTAAAACATAGAAATATATGCTGATTACAAAGCAAATATCTTTGTTCTAATTATCTTAATAGTGAGCTTTTAATGTCAAGAATCTATAGAAATAAAACCACTCATAAATGGCAGCACGTAACAGCAATAGCTGCATCTCCTGGCACTTGGACTGGGCTGTCAGGGTGAGGAATGAGCTGGTTCCTGGGGAGGGTGGTGGGTGTGCAGGGAAGCTTTAGGGCTGAGGATGGTGCCTGCACACCCCTGTCACATGAGGTGACAGTGGCAGCTTGGACAAACTCCATTCATCCTCCCCATTTGTACAGCTCCCAGCCCTGGGTACTGAACACGGGGGAGAGGGGCTGCTTGGGAGTGGGGAGAGCAGGAGACTGGGCTGGTGCATTTGTAATTAGTTAATTAATTGAATTAGTTGATTCATTTCTCATTGTTCTGTCCTACCTGGGCGGGGCAGAGCTGTGACTGCTGCATTCCTGGAGGAGGGTTTGCCAGGGACCAGCCCTGAGGAAGGTCCATCAGATGTGCCCCTTCCACCAATGAGTCTGACAGCGCTTGGGGCATAAATCCCACAGCCACGGGGTCCAGGCAGCTGCCTCCTGCAGTTTGTGCCTCCTCACAGGGCACTGGGACATTTGGCAAGGCCATTTCCAAGCAAAGGAGCAATGCTGGTCTCTGCTTCTCAGCCGACAGGCAGCAATTCCCATTCTGCAATGACACGTGGAGAGGGAGAACGAAATTCCATTTTCTCTGGTTCACCACCAGCAATTGCATTCCCCCCTTTGGGCTCCTGCTTCCACTCCCATCGCTTGTGCCTGAAAAATGAATGAATTTACACTGATTACTCATCTGTGCTCCGTCTCCTGCTTTTATTTTATTCTTATTTTAGCTTCTTATCTTTCTTCACACTCTTTTAACTTCAGTTTTTGGTTTCATCTTTTCTAAGTGAGGTTCTGTGCTGCTCACAGCCTCTTTCTTACCTCTGAGGACACCAAAAGGAATCACCCACTTTGTTCCATGGCTGGACAGCCCTCTTGGAGAGACGGGGGGGAACTCACTGAGAGTAATCCCTGGCTGATTAGTGGGTAAAAACCCAGTGATGGAAGACTGTGCTGGGGGTGATGCCCGTGGACCATCCTCCAGGCCCCCATGCAGGACACAGCAGCTGGGAGGTGCTGATGGGTGCTGTGATCCCAGGCTGTGGCTGTTGGACACAAAATGAAGGAGCTTGACTCCAAGGTAGAAGAAAGATCAGAAGATTTATTTACAATTCATTCAGCCCTTTTATAACATGCAGGACTGACACCTCTCTGGTTCCATTGGTCAAGCTTAGAGAAACACAAACTACACAGAATTGTTTTGAAAAACAAGAGCAGTTATTAACAGAGGTTTGTCCTGAGAAAGAGCCTCCCAAGAATTCTTCCCTTGGGAACGTTCAGCGGCTCCTATCGGGCTAAAATTTCTCAGATTCAGAATAATCAGAGCTACACCCATGCAGCAAGTGGAGTCACACACACACATGGAGACACAAAATGGGTTTCATTCTCAGAGTAAAGGAGCAGCCACATGAGTAAAGGTGGAGGGGCTGGGGGAGCACCTCCACGTGCACCTGTGAGCACAAGGGAGCTGCCAGCTCCTGCCAGAAACTGTGATGGTGCTGGAAAGGATTCTGCAAAGCAAAAACTACAAACAGACCAGAACCAAGTTTTGTTTACTCCCACATTTATGCAGGCATGACAGCTTCTGCTCTCCAGCTGTGCATTATCCTGCACAGCTTGGGAACAGGGAGTTGTGCCCAAACAATTGTGATGGCACAATTTCTGATTGAATTCCTGGTCTCATGGCTGCAGATTATGAGACTCCACTTCTTTTCCAGCATTTGCTGGGTAACCTGCTCTCCCTGGGCAGCCTAGGTTTAATCTTGAATTATCAAAAGTATTCAACATTATGCAGAAGAGCTCAGCATTACCTGTTTGCTCTCAGCTGAACAGGGACATTTTTTTCCTGGTAAGGTATTTCAGCAGTGCAGGAAATCACACATGCAAAAGGTTAAGGCTATTATTAATCTAAAAAAAAAAAAAAAAGAAAAAAAAAAAAAAAAAAAAACAATGCTCCCAGAGCCACACCATCCTTCATTGGTAGTGAAAATGGGNGCCTACCACAAAAAACTCCAACCAAAACATGCTGTGTTCTAAAAAAAATCCAACACTCATAGCCTGGAGAGCCATTGATTTTGTCCTCAAGATGACTAAAGTCAAGGTATCTGAATTATCACAGAGGATTTTCACATTTCCTTTCACGAGTAAAGCTAGAAGTATTTCTTTTATTATAATGGAATCACAGAATGATCTGAGTTAGAAGGGACCAAAAGCTCATCTTGTTTCATACCCTGCCATGAGCAGGGGCACCTTCCACTATCCCAGGTTGCTCCAGGCTCCATCCGGCCTGGCCTCGGATGCTTCCAGGGATG
>VYXD01016786.1:90135-122561 GCA_013397195.1 Hylia prasina
CAGAGCACCGTTCTCCCGCCCCTGAGTGCCCAGAGCATCAGTGTCCCTCCCCTGAGTGCCCAGAGCACCAGTGTCCCTCCCCTGAGTGCTCAGAGCATGTGTCCCTCCCCTGTTCTCTCTTCCCAGCCAGCACCCTCTGCCCTTTTCCTCCAGCTCCTGGGACCAGGTGCCCCACTGGGCAATGGCCCAGTGCCAATCTTGGGTGGGAACAAACCAAGACCCTCCAGGAGGAGCAGCAGAGCCATGGGCACAGGAGGCAGAGCCAGGGCCACTCGTGTTTGGGTCACCCATGGCCGAGGGGCTCGCACCCACCTTGGCACAGCTACAGCTTCGCTCTGCAACACGTGTGTGGACATGTGGACACTCACTGCTCCAAGCCCCACAGCCCCTCCTGTGCAGCCAGGAGCAGGAACACGCTGTAAACACACATAAATATTTCTTGCTCAGAGAGAGAGTTTTTGCCATGACCCAGATTTCTTTCCCCCTGACACCTCAGCAGGACCCAAGGGGATTGAATGAAATGGGAGCTCGGACGTGGACATGCCTCTGTCCACAGCAGCCCCCAGCCCACATCAGCCAGGATGGCACATTTTTCTTGCCCACTGTCCCTTCCTTGTCTTTGAGCCCAGGTGGACACTTGCCTCCAGGTGCCCCACTGCTCCCCTGCAATGGGGACAAAGTGGGAGGGTGGATGCCCTACTCCCTGTGAGGTGCAGGAGGAGAAGCTGGGATGCTCCAAGCAGGATCTGCCCCTTTCCTGCATCAGGTTCTCCTTCAGGAGAGGTGCCTGACAAGAGTTTCCAGCCTCAGACCCACCTTGCTGCAGCACTGCTGGGTTCTTCTCCCCACCTGCTCAGGCCAGGGGCAGGTTGAGCTGCCTGGGAGCACCCCCAGGGCCGAGTGTTGCTCCCCAGCTCCTGCTGCAGCTCACTGGAGTCGTGTCCTCCAAAGGCAGTGCTGCCTTATCAATAATAAAAGGCAATTTCCCCAGACAGAGCCAGGAGATTACTCAGCCCTCTGTGCGCCTCATCTGCGGCTGACAGGATGGGAAAGACTTTAGGAGATGCAATTTGACAGTAACACAAAACAACAACAGCATTAAGGGAAGAATAATGGCAAAGGCATCTGTCAAAAACCTCGTATTCCTTAAGCAGGAGGAAGAAATCAGAACAGTCAGACCCAGGCAGAGGCTGAGAGGGAGGGCAGAGTGCAGCAAGGAGCCAGGCACCCCTGCCCATGGGGCGCAGCAGGATCTCAGCGTTGGGATGTGGACACAGGGAGCACTAGAGGACCTTGGTGTCACCTCAGCCAGCTCAGCATCCTGCCAGCTCTATGGCCACAGAGTCCAGGGGAGGGAAAGGCCCCACTGTGCCCCACACAAGGAATGTTCCACATCCATCAGGGCAGGACCGGGTGCCACGGGCCCACGGCAGACACGGGGCACGGGGGGAGCCAGGCACCACGGGCACACTGCTGGCAGGGGGCTTGGAGCCAGGCAAATCTCTGTGAAAACAAGCCAGAGGATGTCTGACAGTGCTGGAGAGATGAAAGGTATCCAGAGGAGCTGGGCTCCGTGAGGTTGTGCCAGTTCTGCAGCCCTGGAGCTCACAGCGAGGACTGAGGTCCTGCTGCCAAGAGGGGACTGCCATGGCCATGGGCACAGCTCTGCTGACACTGGGGCAAGGAGGAACATGTTCTAGCTGGCAGCACTGGCAGCCCCTGGACCTCACCACAGCCGTGAGAGCCGAGCAGGGTGCAGCAGCAGGGGCTGGTAGGGAGTCTCCAGAACCCCCTTTCCCCCCAAAGCCAGGGGCAGGGAGATGTGCCACTGCTGGTACCGCAGTACAGCAGGGCTCAGGCTGCTGAGAGACCTGTCTGCATGAGGCTGGCCTCATCTTCCCCCAACAAGGGCACTGCATTTAGGGGTGTTTATGCCCCCTCCATGTGTAATTTGAGCCCCTGCTCAGTAATTCACCCAAGCTCAAATCCCACGAATGGAGCTGCCATGGAGAGACGTGCCCAGCACAGCCTAAGCTCCCAGGTCCTCCCCGGAGAGGAGCCAAGCAGCTCCTCTCCAGGCCCTGGGGATCCTGGTGTCAAGCATGCAGAGCATGGCATGGCCCAGACAGGATCTCATTTAGAGCCTGGTAATGCCCCAATACTTACTAAAATTAAAATAAATGGGCGTGTGAAAGAAAGAGCTCCCAGTGAATGAGGATCTGATTCACTTTTGAATGTGGGCTGTCATGAACACGTGAACACATGAACAGGTGAACACATGCTTTTATGAACACATTAACCATGTGAACCATGTGAACACATGAATACATGAATGCATGAACAGATGAACACATGAACACACAAATACATGAACACATGAACACATGAACACATTAATACATGAATACATTAACACATGAATACACAAACACATGAACACATGAGCACATGAACACAAGAACCAGAACCATGACTCAGAGTGTGGTTGAGAGGACTTGCCTGGGAGAGAGGCAGCACTGCCAGAGTGTTTCAATGAGCTCTTGGGCTGTGCTGAGGGATTCCCACTGAGGGGATCCCATCCCCTCACAGACCTCCTCCTCCGGACAGGGTGTCCCTGACTGTCCCTAAGGACCTCGGGGATCCCCAGCCTTGGAGTGAGGGTCTGACTGACAGGCAGAAGCGTTGTGTGAGGGACTGAACAGCACATCCTGCTGTGTCTGAGCTTCCCTCCACCACGTGGAGCCCACAGCTGTGCAAGCCCCTGTCCTCTCTGGAGCCAGGTCCCTGCAGAGCCCATTTCTCATTTCCCTGCAGCTCATTTCTCCCAGGCTGGTTTGGCATAAGTCACTGTGGGGCCATGACACCCATTTTACAACCCCTTATGAAGGTTGTGGCTGCTTTGGGCAGCCCCAGGGCCCAGGCAGGTGCTGCATTGGGAAGCAGCAGAGGGAAAACCTCTCCAGAAAGTCACTGGCATGGCCCCAGCACCACCGAGGAGCTGCAGACCTCTGCAGCTGTGGGCAGTGCCAGCACAGGGAGGAAAATCATCAGATGCAGGAGTGACATCCCACTTGGAAGGACACCAGAGCCCCTCGCTGTCAGAAGCAGTGTCCCGAGGTTTTACAGCCTGGGCACAAGCACCAGAGCTCTGGAAGCAGAGGCTCAGCCAAAACTTCTCTGGATCTGGGTGTGTCGGAGCATCTGAGGGAGAGAGGACACCCCCTGTGTTATCCAGGCTCCTAGAGCTGCTGCCAGTGAATAAAAACCAGTGAAGCATTTGGTAATTGTATGCCTGGACAGACAGACAAACAGGACTTAATGAAACCTTTATTTTAAAAATATGATTTTTAATTTAAATGCAAATCGGGTGCTGCATTAGCTGCAGGTCACCTGCACTGACACATTGCTTAATTAACAGGGATGAAGCTCAGGAAGCAACAGCACAAATATTTGGCCCTTTCCTGGGCAATTCTTTTAATTAAAATTTTTCAGGACAGGACCAGTCCTGTTCTACAGAACAGCTCCTCACCAGGTTCAGCCAGACCTTTCCCAAACCACACATGCTGCCAGGGGTACTCTCAGCTGGCTGTTAGCTATTAATGGAGCAGGGCACATTTACTTCTGCATCTCAAAATCCCCTTTGGCAAATCACAAATCACAGCACTCTGCTCAATGGATGCTCCTGCAGCATCCAGCATCAGGCAAATGGTGTCAGTGATAAATCTGTGCAAGGACAGCAGAGATGTTTCCAGCTGCTGGGCTGAATTACATGGATAAGTCTTCAGAAGATATATTAAACCTAATGTGAAATCAAACCTTCCACGTGGTGAGCAGAGGAGTTATCCTGTATTACATGCAAGTTATGTGCAAGAGGATCTTGTTCAGAGAAGATCTGCCTTTGCCAAGAGAGATGAGCTGGAATGAGAGCCCTGATCCAAGAGAGAGGATGCTCTGATCTCTGATCAGGGCTCCTGGCAGGGAGCTTTAACCCTTCCCTCAGCCCAGCTCTGCCTCTTGTGAGAGAAACCCTGAGTGAAACGTGGCCAGGAGATGGGGAGGGCAGAGCAGGAGCAGCCCTGCGGCTGTGCCTGTCAGTAACCACACAGTTCAATCGCTGCCGTGTCCCTCACAGAGCAGATAAATGGCAACTCACTGGGAGAAAAGTGAGATAAACAGCGGCCTTAATTAGCGCTGCATTGCCCTCCAAACAGCCACCTCAGCCAGGGCTGCCTCTGGGCACAGCAGGAAAAGGCCCTTGGATTAAAGGACACGCTCTGAGCTTGTCCCTTCTCTGTTGTGCTGCGTTTCAGCTCATTTCCATCCTGGTCAGCCGAGAGCAGATCCAGAAGCAGCTGAGTCAGACAGAGAAGCACTGGGTGAAGCCCAGGGCTTGGTGTGTGCCCGGTGTCCGGAGGGCTGTTCCCTCCCTCCCTTGGTGTCCATAACCTGGGGGGCACAAGCTCACTCATCCCCCTTAAGGATGTTGGAAATCTCATCTCCGATGCACAGCGGGAGATAACCACCCCTTTTTCTCCTTTTTTCTCACCTGGGAGAGCCCAGATGAGCATTCACAGCACGTTCAGTGCCTGCAGCAGCAATCCCTGTGTGATCTCTGCCATCCTCTGCTCCCTCGGTGCTCCCACACCACCCATGTCTGGCTGCAGGCAGCTGATGCTCTCTGGGGTGCTGACCCCACTGCCGGTGCTCTCCGTGAGCCACCTCAGGGCCAAAGCCATAAAAATTAGGATTGGAGTTTATTTATCCCCCGTACCCCTGTCTGCCTATGAATATGCAGGTTCATTCTGGAAAAGGACCCTGTGCATCTTCCAGCTTCCTACACACAGGGAACTGATCTGGAGTTCAGGGAGCTCCCAGTGCAGGGACAGCCATGGGGGCCTTGGGATTGGAGTCCAAAGGCCCCAGGCTGGGAGTCCCGTGGCCCAAGGACTCTTTCTCCTCCCAACCCCGTTATTTGCTTATTCCCTTGCTAAGCCCTGACCTGAGGGACTTGGGGCTCAGTTTAGCACAAGGTGAAGACGTCAGCCCACAAACGAGGGGGTGACTTTTCCAAGTGGGAGTCTGGAGGTACCCCAGGGACACATGGGGGGCCCTCGCCCAGCCCCTGCCCACCACGCTGTGCTCATCCTGCACCACCTGAGCCTGGGGACTTCCAAAGGGGCCACAGGCTGCTGAGGGAGGAGAAGCTGGCAGGCAAGAGGGAAGGTGCTTTAATGAAGCATCCAGCATTAAACCACTGAAGGATTAAAGAAAGGAAGGACTAGGATGCTCCACAAAAACGCAGTCATTAGTGAAGCCCGAGGGTAAACGCAATTGTTTTCTGTTTTTTTCCTGCCTTTGATGACCCAGTTTTTACTCTCATCAGCACCAGGCTTGTGTTAATTTTTAAATATGCTTGGGTAACTGAGAACATTAACTATTCATGATCTTATCTGCAATAGCTGTTGGCTCTCACGCTGTGCTAGGGAGAGCTGAACTTGCCAGGGAAGGCAGCAGCTGGTTTTTCCTGAGCATCTTGTTGGAATGATCACAGGGGTGGGGTTCCACAACGCTCCTGGATAAATCAAGGCTTGTGGGGCAGGTTAGGATCATTGAGGGATCTCCCTGAAAATACTTAAGAGGACACAAAAAGCTGGGATGTGGGGAATGCCGTGGACACTCTGAATGCTTCAGCCCCCAGGAAACCCCAGAGTGGTTTATAAATGTCAGGGGTGGCAGGTGACTCTGCTGTCCCCTGCCCAGCCAGGTGGTGTCCTAGCCCAGGCAGAGGCTGGGGGAATCCCTGGTTATCAGGAATGTGAGCTGATAAATCAGAGAATCATGGAATGTTTTAGGTTGGAAGGGACCTAAAAGCTCCTCTCCTTCCACCCCCTGCCCATGAGCAGGGACACCTTCCAGTAGATCAGGTTGCTCCAAGCCCTGCCCAGCCTGGCCTGGGACACTTCAAGGGATGGGGCAGCCACGGCTGCTCTGGAAAATCTGTGCCAAGGCCTCAGCACCCCTACAGGGAAGAGTTTCTTCCTAATATCTAACCTAAGCCTTCCCTCATCAGCTCAAGGCCTTTCCCCCTTGTCCTATCACCACATTGTGCAAAGTCCCTCTCCAGAATAAAGGTGGAAGTCAGAGTCTCTTGGCTGGGGGGAACAAGGCACACGCAGCTCTTGGAGTCCCTTCCCTGGGTGTAAACACCTCTGGCAGTGAGAGCAGGGGATGAGGCAGCTGCAGGAGCTCAGGTTAACCTGGGAAAAGCCAGACCATGCTGAGGTCTGGGAACAGGTACAAGGGTGAGGAACACAGGACAGAGCACAGGAGAACAAAGGTGATAAAAGATAAATTATCAGAACGTGAACCAGCAGAAGGATGCAGTGAGAGAGAGAGGGAGTTATTCAGAGGAATAAAAATGGCTTTCAGGAGGGGTTGGGCTAGCAGCACTTCCCACAGCCAGCACGTGGGAGATGCTCCCACCAGCTTGTGCTGACAGTTCATTGCTGGAAAGAAAATCTCCTCTCCAGAGGATCCAAAGTGCAGGAGGGCAGCATTGGAAAAGCAGGGGAAAGGTGTGGGGAGCACAGTGAGCTGCAAGGCTCCCAGCCCAGAGCCAATGCCACCACCCCTCTCCCATTTTCCAAAAAGAGCACAGGTACTTCCTGCGGGAAAACTGAAATGAGAATCACAGAATCAGGGAATGCTTGAGGTGGAAACACCCTCTGGAGGTCACCTTGCCCAAATCTCAGAGTCCCAGGACCATGTCCAGTTGGTAGTTTATTTTATTTTCCCCCCCATGAAAATTAAATACCATAGGACAAAATATAATTCTTCAATTTACAATAACAGAATCACACTGCTCAATGTATACAGCATTTTATTGTTTGGACATATGTTACAATGGACAAACATATATTACATAAGCTATACAAAATATACATTCTGATGTGAAAAAAATATAAATAGACAATAGGAAATAGCAAGAGGGAGTAGAAGCAGCTTTGCTCTTGCTGCTTCTGACCCCTCAGTTCCTGTACTGGTAGTGCTTTGGCATTGATTGAGGCAATTGCTTGTTTTTACTGAAAAAAGAAAGGCCACTGTCCCCTCTCCAAAGGGGAAAGAAGATGCACATGATTTTCTCCTCCAAGTCTACCAAATAAGTTTTTCCACAGTGCAGCAAATTGTCACCTACTTACAAGCATCAGCTATTTACAACCAGCTTATGGACTTTAAAATGCTCATGGAAGGATGTAAATGTCTTAATTCAGGATTCAGCTTTTAACAGGCCACTCTCTCACAGAAGTCAGAGCAGCTTTAGCTGCACTGCCTGACAGCCAGCACAGTCCTGGTGCAGACAGCAGTGACGTTTAAAGCCCTGGTCCAGGCCAAGCAGGTCTCCCTCCCTAAAGGGAATTAATTCCCCTGCTCCAGGCAGTTGTACCCCAAGTACTCCCAGGGTCTGGACAACACCAGCTGCACTGTGACAGATCTGTGTGAGCTCAGCTCCGACAAAGAGAGACAGGGATGAAAGAAAAAGGAACAAGCATTGGCCAAAGGGTGATGAGAGGGCAGCAGCAGCAGCAGGGGTGTGTTTTCCCACTCCTGGGAATCACACATGGCAGCAGTGCCCTGTCCCAGCAGCCTGAGTGACTGGCTGAGAGAGCAGCCCACGAGGATAAGGCTTTGCTGCTGCTGTAGTTTCATGGCATGACCTTTCTCATCTGGATTTAAACTGACAGTGCTGGGTCCCTGCAGCAGGGATCACTGGATTCAGAATAAGCACCGTGCCTTAAATGCTGTCTGAGAAGGAAGAGTCTGGAGGAAATAAAACCAGAACAAAGTGAACTTAAGATTCCGGTTTTTTTTTTAACCTTTCAGCTGGCAGAATCCAAAAATTAACACACCTGTGTTTCTCTCCATTTTACCCAAAGGTCAAGGACAACTGGATCCCCTTCCCACTGAAGCTGCTGTCTACCAAAGCAGCCAAGCTGGCTTTGAGAGCATGGGAAGAGCCCTTGAAAATATCTGCTCATTTGCAAAGATTTGACTATTATTCCTGTCCAAAGAGCCATGGGAAAAGCATCATTATTCCCAGTGTTTCCCCACTCATTTACTCAAATACTTCCCCACAGTCTCTAAATTCAGCTGTGACTCTGCACGACTAGACCTGACAATTGAGTCACAAACCCTCCAGTCCAGGAATGGATCAAGGGGAATTCTCACATACCTACAGCTGAGCTGGGCCAAAAAGGGGTTTCTGTCTTTATAAAAATAGCACACAGATGGTTTTATTTGGGTACAAAGCCTACAGCTCCAAAGCAGGCAGCAGTGACCAGGAAGGAAGCACCTCACTCTAAAGGTGTGACCACAGAGCACAATGTACCTGCTGAAAACACATAAAAGAGGAGTTTTTTAACACCTGCTGCAAAAAGGGGCATTTTCCCCTCAAAAAAAGGACTTTTCAGGAAGTCTTTACATGTCATTGTTCTTCCTCATTTTTTCAGGCACATCTCAGTGGAACTATTGAGTCTGAGCTTCCTCTGTCAGCAAGATTTCCCAGTAGCAGGGGGTTCCCTGCATTGCGTCGTTTCTCACCTGTCAAATATTTAAACATTTTGCCCACACTAAGGTTTAAGGGAAATATTAGTTCAACAACTTAGCCTGATATTTTGCAACAGAAAAGGACCAGTGTTTTAAACTCCACGTGTCTTTGGCTGTGCAGGAGAAATAGGTATTAATCAAGTGCTCTCCCAATTTACCTCATGCTTTTCATCACCACATTTTTTTAAGAAGTTCACTTAACTGTCAGTTAGAAAATATACGGAGACCCTGTCAACAGACACAATACAAAGGGGTTTTTTTTATAGATAAAAGCTTAGATAAATCTTGAAATTCTGCTAATATCATGAAATGGATCAGCTTGCAGCCAGGTCAGCCAGGCACACAGTTGTAGGCAACAATGAAACTCATCAATATCACAGTTCTACCACATATCTATAAGTAAATGCACTTCTTTTCAAAACAAAGACAGCTCTATTCCCTCACAACAAGCTTTCAGTTCCCCCAAGCCCCCCATATGGCTTGATATGCAGCTGTCAAGACTAAGAGTATGATACATACTTTGGCATAATAAAAAATAATTTACATTACAGCCAACACATTTATATGCTTAGTGTATACAAAATATTTATAAATGCGAGTTTATTTACAACTAGAATCCATTATTCATAGAAGAAAACAAGCCCCAAATTTAGACTGGCAACAGACACCTGCTAACAGTCTAAGGAAGGAAAAGCTGGCCAAGGGTTTTATGCTTCCAGTTCCGGGGGAATTCCATGAGGAGGCCCTGATGGTTTGTTTCCAAGCAGACAAAGCACTGTGAAACAGCTACACACATTCTTGAGAGCTTTCCAAAGCATGCACCACCACAGAGGCTGCTTCCAGCATCACACAATCCATGTTTTAATGCTATTTTTGTAGATGGCACTAATTATCCACATGGTCTCTGGTGCGTATTCCCATTTCCCAATGGAGAAATTGCAGGAAAAAAAGGGCATGTGCCACCTCCTCCAAGAGAGTCTGACTATTTAGTACTTGCAGACACATACACGAGCATCTTTGGCCTTGGGGTTGGTCCTGAGGTAGTAAATACAGTCAAGTCAGTCAATCTGGATTTGCTTTCAAGGCTTTGTGAGCGTTTTATGTGGTTTCACTGCGGTCATGAATGTTCCGTGTCCTGTTAAAATCAAAGTTCTCCTCCTGCAGCCTGTGGCAGGGTCTGGGTGATGCCTGGTCATGGTTGGTGACACTGTCACTCCCCAGGGGCTGTGGGGCCTCGTGGGCCAAGGGATGGTGCAGGAACTGAGGGTGAGAACAAGCCAGGTCTTTGCTGCCTCCCCCCCAGAGAGGAACCTGGAAGGGCTCTGAGGGAGAAAAATTACAAGATGAACAGGAGCAAGTTGGCAGAAGCAAGCAATATCCTAAAGTTGGGAGGGACCCTCAAGGATCATGGAGTCCAACTCCTGGCCCTGTAGAGACACCCCAACAAACTCCACCCTGTGCCTGAGAGTGTTGTCCAAACACCCTTGGAGCTCTGGCAGCCTTGGAGCCACGACCATTCCCTGGGGAACACGTTCAGTGCCTGACTGCCCACTGCAGGAGGAACCTTTTCCTGATACCCAATCCAAACCAGCTCCAGCTGTTCCCTCGGGTGCTGTCACTGCTCACAAAGAGCAGAGATCAATCACACTCAGGTTTTAAATGGATTTGAGCTCTGTGACTTGGCAATTACAATCGTTCTGAGCTGATTTTCTCTGGTTTTGAGAGTATATTTCACTAGATGCTCTCCTTTTCCAGCAATCTCTTACAGTAACCAAGAACACAACAGAGCTTCAGTGTGAATTTTTAAAAAAGGTGATCTGGAAAAAGTCAACAGAAAAGACAACCAATTTAGGGAGTTCTTTGAACTTCAGGCCAGCTCAAAAAGAAAGGCTATTTGAACAACTTATGGGAAGCTCCAACTTTGGGTTAATACATGTCCTTGAAGTATAAGCAAAGGCTCACATTCCACAAAGTTAAACCTGCAAATTAAGAAATGCCATCTTTTTAACATCACTCTCTTCAATCTCAGGTACTGGATGCAAGCTGCTGTTTGCTGATGCAACATGAGCATTTGGAGAACAAGTGGTTAACAAGTGTGAGTTATTCCACAAACTACTGGCACTTGAAAGATCAGCTGTGTGTCAATACTGAAGGGCAGCATAAGGAAAGCCAAAGTTACCAGGGAATACAAAGCAACAAAAGGAAAAGTGGACACTCACCAATAATCTGCTGGGAAGAGATTTTCTTATCACTTTTTTTGTCGTGGTTGGTAAGGAAGACAGGCACATCTCTGTCTGCTAAGAGGTTACCCAGAGCACTGGTTTCATTCTGGCTGTGTGCTGTGTACATTTCCTTGGGCATCTGCACCAGGAGATTTGGGAGTGCCTGGTCCAGGGGATCCTCCTCAGTGATGAAGGCATAGGGACAGTACTCTCGGGTCCGGGAGTAGATGTTGGCATTGTCATAACAATCTGAGCAGATCACTAATGGTCCTGCGCCACCTGATGAACACAACAGAAAAATAAAACACTCTCAGAAAGGATGAGGCTGCCAGATTTCCATAGGCTTTATGTCCTGGTGTGATCATTTATTACAGCAACACAGACTGAAGGGCCTTTTTACAGTTAAGGAAGTAACAGAGTGCTCAGCTTGAGAGGTCACACGAGAAACCCGCTGGATTCCCCCCAGATTCTCCACAGCAGTGCCCTTCTGAAGGTGGCCAGGGGAACCATGGACATGTTCCCCTGTTTCATGGGCAAAAACATTCTGTACAGGTGCAGCCAGCTCGGGCACCAGGGTGAAACAGCCTTGGGGTTAAACTGGGATACCTGCCCACATCCATCTTGGACCTCACTTGCCCCTGCACACCCACACACATCAGAGCTGATGATAAACTGGTCACTTAGAGGAGCTGCTTCTCTGCTCCTTCCTGATCCAGACTGCAGTGCAGTGGGACTGGGCTGGAGGGATCATGGACAGGTGTGAAAAACTTACACTGAGCATCAATTTTCAAGCCAGCCTACATAACGAGTGATGAGTCCTCAGCATTTTGATGGCAGAGAAAGCATCTCTGTAAGCTCAGTGACACCAACATCCAGAAAATTGTCCAAACAAGGTAGGGAAATAGTGCAGATCCCTTAGTTATGATTGTGACAAGCCAATGTCTGGCACAGACAGGAATTTTATACCAAGGATAGGAGGCACAGCTAGTCAGCCATCTCCCCAGCAAAATCTATTTCCACCTCTTCTGCCTGGGCTCTTGAGATGCCAAAGGAAAGAAACGGGATAAAGATCTACCTTGACACTTAAGCTGTGAGGATGAGACTGTGCATTGGCATCCTGCTGAGGCACTGGAAACACACCTGAGGGCTTTGCTTACCATCTGTGCCTTTGTGCACGTAGCTGCCAGCTGGAGGCATCAGCTGCTGATGGCTCCCTGCCTCCAGGTTACTGTAGCCTTCCTGAGGCTCAGACAGTGTTCCTTGGGAGGACAGGTAGCTGGGAATGTCAGCAGGTAGGTTCATCTCCTCTGCAAGGCAGAATGAACATTGGCAACATTAGACAGTGCAAAGATTTTAAGGTGTTACCAACGCTATTCCCCACATTAACAAGAATATCTGGAATTTCAGCTCGTATGTAGGTATCCTTTTTGTACCTCAGTATTACAAATCCAGATGGCCAGTTCGAAGCTGACAGGGCCAGAAAGAAAATTTACACCTATTACTCCAGGCCCTGAAAACATTTTTAGGTTTATTCAAATATTTACTTCCAAACTTTACTGTTTTCTCCCAATGTAGGACAAACCTAGTGTATAAGGAATAGAATTAGCACACTTCTGGTATTCAAAAGAACCTCTAAAATGAAGAAATTTGAGCAAATCCTTGAAGGGATTTCAGAAGGAAATCTTCAGTTCTTTAATCTTATCCACTTGTAACAAATCCAGAAATTTCAAGCGTTTTGGATGAAAAACAGGACCGGAGACTGCTGATTTCACACTTAACCTGTGTTGGTGATGCTGTAATCTTCATTCCTCCTCCTCATGTGGTAGATGACGATGACCCACACCAAGGAGGTCCCCACCACACAGCACACGACGACGATAATCACGATCCCCACCGTCGTCCAGCCGTCCTCCTCGTGCACAACGGCGCCCTGGGAGGAGTCACAGTTGGGGGAAGCCAGGACATTCAGGTAGATATGGCCACGCTCAGTGCCCAGGGTGTTGGACATGATGCACGTGTACTTCCCGGCGTCCTCCAGCCCTGCGTCCACGATGATGAGGAGCTGGTTTGCGGCGGCGAAGAAATGCCGCTCGGTGACGGTCAGGGGGCCGTCGTCCTTGGTCCAGTTGAGGCGAGGGGCAGGGCTGCCACCAGCTATGCACTGCAGGACTGCAGTCTCACCTCGGGTCACTGTCCTGTCCTCCAGGGGCCTCATGAAGGAAGGAGTTTCTGGGACAAAAAGCGGAATTGTAAGGTAACTTCGAAGAATCATGGAAGCCTATAATGGTTTGGGTTTGGAAAGGACCTTAAAGGTCATCCTGTTCCAGCCTGGCCACAGACAGGGACACCTTCCACTAGACCAGGTTGCTCCAAGCCCCATCCAAACGCCTCAAGTACTTCCAGGGATGGGGCAGCCACAGTTGTTTTGGGAGCCCTGTGCCACTTCAAATCTAAATTTGGTCATTATATTTAAAGTCAGCCTGTTCAAAAAATGCTGCACTGTGGAAGGAACCGACCTTCCATTATTACTCAGTGCAGGTCACAGGATGGGTCAGCTTGGAAGGGACCACAGTGGGTTGGTCACCTGGTCCTACCTCCCTGCTCAAGCAGGGTCATCCCAGAGTACATGGGACAGGATTGCACCCAGATGGTTCTGGAACATCTCCAGTGAGGGACACTCCACACCCTCCTTTCTGGGCAGCCTGTTCCCACACAGTAGAGAAGTTCTTCCTCACGCTCATGCACAACTTGCTGTGCATCAGGTTCTGCCCAATGGCCTCTTGTCCCATTGCTGAGCACACCAAGCACAGCCAGGTCCATCCTCTGACCCCTCCCTGCAGACATGGACACACACTGATGAGGGCCCCTCTCAGCCATCTCTTTTCAAGGTTGAACAAGCCCATTTCCCTCAGCCTTTCACAGAATCATGAAATCATTTAGGTTGGAAAAGGCCTCTAAGATCATCAAGTCCAGCCATTCACCATTTCTTTGTAAGAGTGATGCTCCAGGCACATCATCATCTCCATAGCCCCTGCTGGGCTTGCTCCAGGAACTCTGCACCCTCTTGTCCTGAGGAGCCCAGAACTGGACACAGCACTCTGGATGTGCCTCACTAGGGCTGAGCAGAGGGGCAGGGTCACCTCCCTGACCTGCTGGCAAGGCTCTTTCTCATGTATCCCAAAATCCCACTGATCCTCGTGGCAAGTTTGTTACCTGTGAAAAATTTCTCTAAGGCAACACAAATCACTTGCCTAATCTACAGCACTGGACTAAAATATGCCCCTCGGCCCCCTGCAAAGATCACACTAACTCCAACTCCACCAGCTCTGCTTCTAAAGCATCTCTGCATAAACACCACACCAAGTGCTGCTCTTTGTATTTTAACTTCATCCTCCACCACTTCAACTTGCTGCTTACAGCTAAGCCACACTGCAGGTGTGCAGGGACCCATCTGCCAGCGACACTTACCCAGCACAGTCAGGGTGGCATTGGCTGAGAGTCCCCCTGCAACGTTCTGGGCCATGCAGCTGTAGATGCCCATGTCCTCCATTTTCACGTTTGCAATGAAGAACACGTCGTCCTCAGGCATGACGTGCATCCTCCTCTCTCTGGCAGCAGGGAAGTCTGTGCCACCATCCTTCTGCCAGGAGATCTGTGGCGGGGGGTGGCCCTCGGCAGCACACTCCAGGCGGGCCATGGCCCCGGTGCGGATGGTGAGATCCATGGGGGTTTTCAGGAAAGAAGGCAGCTCTGGATCAAAGGGGACATGGAGTCAGCGTTTTCAGGGTCAGGTAAAATGCAGCAAATGCTCCGCCGCAGAGAGAAAGTTTGGAAACATATCTGAAACACGCCGTAAGAGAGAGGAACAGATTCTCCTGAAGAGCTGCACAGATTTGCAGTGGTTATGTCTAAGAGCCTTTCTCCCAAAATTTAAATACAGTATCTACAGTGTTCACAGAGTCACAGAATGCTTTGGGTTGGAAGGGAGCCTTAAGACAATACATGCCCAAGGACAAATGACACCTTCCACTCCCCAGGCTGCTCCAGGCCCCATCCAACCTGGCCTTGAACACTTAAAGGGATGGGTAGCCACAGCTTCTCCAGGCAACCTGTGCCAGGGCCTTGCCACACTCACAGGGAGAAACTTCTTCCTAATATTCAATGCAAACCTACTCCATTTCAGTTTAAAGCCATTAAGTCCCTCCAAGATGATGTGAAGAAGATGATTTCTCATGGGAAGGATGCAGGGAAAAGTCTTTGCCACACTTTTCTTCCCTGCTAACAGGGAAGGTAAGCTTTATCTCATCACCTCTGCTCTGAGGTACTGTGGGGATCAGTGGTCTGCTGACTGATGTGAACATTGTCTTCTTACTTCCCCTCCCCTCAAAATAAACAGAATCACGATGGGTTAAAAAAAAAAATACTTTGCTTTTGACTTTTCAGAGTTTTTATCACTTATTTTCAGATGAGTCTTCCCCAGTTATACAAACATGTGAGAAAGGTGCTGAGTTCTGAGGAGACAGTAGAGGGAGCTTTTAGTTTAAAGAATTCCACCTCAATTAACTGGATGAACAACTAATTGTGTTCTAATAAAGCACAGGAGATAACTGCCACTTTTCAACAAGTGAATAGAGGCTTTTCATCCACCAAAAAAAAAAAAATCACTTCTTTCCAGCTTTACATATGTGTGAATCTTTTAAATCCCACTGATATTTTCAAGACTATTTTGGGGCCAGGTTTAGTGAAAACCAGACTTGTAGTTTTAGGTTCAGCGTGTTTCTCCTTTTTTACCATCATCACTTACCATTGACAGTCAGCTTGGCTTTGTTGGAATAATTGGAGCCGAAGTGATTGGTGACGATGCACTGGTACTTTCCTTCGTCGGTGAAATTCACATTGAAGAGGTGCAGCACAGTGGTGTATTCCAGCACCTCCCCACTCTGCTGCTGGTACCTGGCAAAGTTCTCCACCTCTGCGTCGTAGAGGACCTCGCTGTCCTTGCGCCAGGCTGTGGCCATGGGGGAGTCACTGCTGCTCACGGCGCTGCACGTCAGCGTCACGTTGGTGCCCCGCAGGGCCACCGTGGTCTCTGGGTGGACTCTGATCTGAGGTTTGGGGAAATGGTCTGAGAAGAAAAGCACTGAGATTAGCTACCTTCTTCTTAAGTTTGGATTCATATTGCAAGAAAGCTCACTCAAAAGACAACGTAAGCAAAACTAAAGGGTTGGGAGCAGATGTCCTGCTTGAGGCGCACGGATTCAGCTGTTTTGAGCTGGAAATCAAGCTGGGAAGGAGGCAGAAGAATCAGCACTGAAAACAATCAGTGTGGAAGTGCAGTGCTGAGCAGCCCTGCCTTTTGTCCAGCTGTCTGAAACTTGCTGCATTTAGATCACGCTCAAAAATCCTGCTCAGCTGAAGAGCCAGGCCATCTTATGAGGGACTGAGACCTACTTTCAGATAGTTTAAATATCCTGAAGAGCCCTGAAGTTCTACAAGCACAAAGCATAACAAGCTGGCAGCTCACTATCTCATCCCACTCAATGGAACTGATTTCCATATCCATTATTTCAGCAAAGACACTCTCACAGAAACATGCAGAGCTCTGTCAGACACCACTGTGGTGGTGGTGAAGTGGGTGTGTGCATCTACATGATTATTATTGTAGCCTTTGCCACCAAAGCAATGAAAGAATTGCATATATAAAACACGTATAAGATTGTTCACCAGGAAAAGGAAACATCAGACTAATTCCAGGCCTGTCACAGACTCTGGGCAAGGAGTTTGAGACCACCACAAACATCACAGATATGGACCACCAGAAAATGTGCCAGAGCCTGATCTACTCTAATTTTTGCCCAGAGAAGCTGTGGCTGCCCAATTCCTGGAAGAGCTCAAGGCCAGACTGGCCAGGGCTTGGAGCAACCTGAAGTGTCAAACAGACCTTACAAAGCTAAAGGTAGTCATAAGCAGGGAGAGTGGAACCATAATCCATTTTGACTAGTAAGCTAAATAAAAAATAATGCTCATCAGCACTACTCCCTCAGGTTAACTTCAGTGCTCAAACAGCACAAAACAGAGTGAAGAGGTGCAGAATTAAACCCCAAACTCACAGCAGACTCAGTGATGCACATGGGCACCAAGGCCAGGACCAAGATCCTCCCCCAGGCTGATTTCAGCTACAAGACTTGTGTTACCGTGCTTTTGTATCAAAAATCTCTAAAAATACAAACCACAAACAAAGTCATCAGGGTCCACACTGAGAAGGCTTTGTCCTGCCAGCCACTCAGGGTGAGCACAGCTGACACTGACAGCCTGCAGCAAACGGTTCTCACTGAGCCACTGGGGCAGCCACTTCAACTGGCAATCACAAAGCAAACTGCTCGTGTTCAACACTCTGCAGGGCAAAACAAAAGGGTGAGTGAAGTTTATTTCACATGCATTCCTGTGATTTCACGCAGCAAAGCAACTTGAAGCATACACATACAGAAACATCAGATTTACAGGATTATTTAGTATGTGTGGGGATTATAAAATCTTAGCTATTTATGCTAAAACCAGTCCCTCTATGTCAGCAGTAAAACCTTACATTTCATTTCAGTCCTGAAGAATATAAACTCAGAGTTCCAGCTTCTGAAAAAGCAATCCCAAAGCCACTAAGCCTGTCTTAACAGTTATCTCACCCCTTTTTACAGCAATTAAAAGGAACATAACATTGCAGAGCAGCTCCATGTTTCAAACTAAACACAACTGCCATTATGAAAGGAGCAGAAGCCTCAATTCTCATTTTAATGCCAGCTGATAAATATTTAAGGCCAAAAGTGATTTGTTTCACACAGGTATCAACTGCAGCTTGTTTTCTCTGCTCCACAGAAAACCTACCAACAGGAAACAACGATGGGTCTCTTCTTTCCTACCATCTGCTTTCAAAGTTTCCTAAGTATTTATTACTCATTCCCTGGAGTGCCAGACACTGGGGGCTGAGTTTTGTTTGCCATACTCCAAGTATGAGTATGATTGACCTGGGACAGTCCAGCATTTACAAGAAGTGATCTCCCCTAGGATGAAGCCAGTCATGGGAGAAAAGAGACACCAAACAAGCCAGGACTCCATCCTGCTCTTGCCCCGTACGTATCAACGACTCATCACTTTTAAAACACATCAGAGAAAGCAACAGAAGTTTTTAACAGCTGAAAGTGGCTCCTCACAGTGACAGATCTTGCAGAGTAAGTCCATCTGGCCAAAGTTAACTAAGGGAATAACAGTTTTAGGCCAGATTACAACAGTCAGACTTGATCTCACAGAAAAGACTGCATTACAGTAGGATTAGTCTTGGGTGTGAAGGTCACTTCACATTATATTACTTCAGATGCCTGAAGACCACAAGAGACCCTATCAGCTTAAACATCTGCTGAGCACATACAAAATCTTGTCTAGCTGTGAATTTTCAAGCCTTTCCCTAGTCCCCAAAAATAGGAAGAAAAAACACAGGGTTTGCTAATCCCCCTGAGAGATTCCTGATGAATTATTTGGTTTGTACACTGCCTACATGCAGTGCTGAGCTTGATGCAAAATCACAGGATAGGAAAAGCCTAATGGTTCAGCACTGCAAGACAAAGTTAACTCCTTCTAATTGCAGCTAAGGAAATGCAGAGGAAGATTTTATCAAACCTTAAATCTAAATATACTGCTACCAACTCTGAGTTGACAATTTACCAGCATTGCTGCAAATATTTCATGATGGAGCAGACACACTTCAGACACCTTCAAACAACCCTACAATGGCTGAAGAATTCTTTCCAAGGCAGGGCTTGTAAAGAATCTCTAAATAATTGTCATGAACTTACAGCTCCTTCAGCTGGGCCTGGGCAAAGGCATTTTCTTGAATGGACATTACTGCATTGTTGCTTAAATCTCTGTAAGTTAAGGAAAGAGCACAACGAGTCAGTGTGATTTCACATGCTGCCTTCAGTTAAATTCTTGAAAAATCTCACAGAGAACACAAGACTGAAGTTGACAAATAGTTAGGAGTTCTGTAAATTCAAATACTTACAGATGTTCAAGTCCTTCAAGACCAGAGAATGCTTTTTTGGTAATGGACTTAATTTGGTTTCCTTGCAAGATTCTGAAAATAAAGGCCCAGAAACCTGTGTGAATGTTGATATCAGTTCACAAACAAGACCCAAAAGAAGTTCCCTATGATGCTTAACTGCATTCTTTTCTAATTCTAGCTGAGATACACGACTAAACACTATATTTTTTTTTTAGCTTAAAGGCAATTTTCCTGAGAACAGGGCTTCTTTTCTATTTTCAACTTGGAGGTTTGGGCTAGAAACGTGTGAGAAGATAATTTAAATCAGGAGGATGCAACAGCAACAAGTAGAACTTAGGAGTGAAACAATAACCTCTTGATACCAACCCGCTACCACCACACAACTTCCCGGACTGTACCCTCACACCAGGCTATTTGTAAGAAGCAAATTTGTGTCTACACAGGATGGAGCTTCCTAAAAAGCAGCTGGCACTGGATGAAAAGTGCCCAGTCTAAGTATCAAGAAGTTTGTTCATGCAATAGTGTTTCAAATTTGCTTAAAAATACTTTGCGTTTTAGGGTTGGGGTTTTTTTTTTGATAAGTAGTAACTTTTACCCAAACCAAAGAAGCACGAAAAGTTACAAGCATCACAGAGAGGGAGTGAGAGATTCAATAACAAAAGCAGTCAAATACTTAATCTCATCAAATTGGTGCTGTAAGGAAATGCAGTGCTGCATGGATCCAATGCTCCTGAACAAGGAACCCAGGGCTACATCAAGAGGTTGTGGCACACAAGTGGAAACACTGTGAGGAAAGCTTTCTGCCTCCTGTCATTGATTTACAATTACTTAATATTTTGCATTCTCCCTCTCTGCATGCCTGGGAAGTGCTGTCCTTCCCCTAATTTGTAATACATACAGTTTATGCAGCCTGCTGAGTCCCACAAAAGCTTCATTTGCATCTTCTATGGCCCAGGAGATCTCATTGTTCCTCAAGTCCCTGCAGGAGAAGACATTTCTTGGAAAGGAGCCTTGGAACATCGTGACCAGGGCTAGTGGTGAGCTGGGGAAAGCAGGCCAGGTATGGATGGGGCTCTGCCACAGCATCACCTGGAAGGTCTCAAATCCTTTACAAAACTGAGCTTGTCAGGGGATGCATTTCTCACTTCAGAGAGGGCAAAGGGAACACTTTGTGATAAGCGCCGCAGTCGGCGCCACAAACAAATCCTGCAGCACAACTTCTTGATGTGGCATTCACGGGAAGCCCCGGCCTGACCAGCACTTTTCATGTGATGGACTGTTTGCCAGGAGCTGGGAGAGGCTCCTGAAGCAAGTTGGTTCATGTAAGGGAATTAACCAATACACCAGCAGCACTAATCTTCACGAGTAACAGGCTTAGACCAGCATTAGCATATTAAGGGATTACGCCCAGGTTACAGTGTGGGCCTGCCAGGCACACCGTGGTGGATATCCAAAATGAAGTTGATATTCTGCTCACAAATCTCATTATCAGCTAATGGGATTTCCAAACTGACCTCAGCACAGCACTTCAGCCCCTCATGGAGAGGGCAGGTCTAAACAGCAAGAGCAATAGAGCAATACAGTTTGGAGAGGATTAAATGCTCCTCAGAGAGAAGATGAAATAAATTCACTTGCATTTTTAGCCTGAATGGCATGGACTGAGCCAAGAGCATCTGTTTTGATACCACGATGCACAGAGAGGTGTTTGTTTAAAGGAAATCACACTAATAAATACTCTGCCCTGTTTTTACCAGATACTCTATGCAACAGCTAGATGAAGCTTCCAAATGAGTCAACTGACACAAAACTAGCTGCATACACAGGCAACTGTATATATCACTCATATAAACACCTCTTCCCCTGTGCTAATGAGGGGAAAATGAAGTATCTACTTTCCCATTATGTGAGACTGTAAACTGTGTAGAACAACATCGTGGAAGAGACTGGATCAACCTCCAGTGATAACACACAATTTTCTTATTTTTCTTACTTCGAAATATACAAGTCTTGTTAAAACCACACACAGCAGTCTCTTCCACAATTTGTATTTATACACTTCCAAGTTTAGGACAAAAAGAAAAGAATTACATATTTCATGCATCACAAGGTCTGAACAAATATGGCCTTGAAACCTCCTCACATTAAATCTTTTCCTCTTTGAAAAATATTCAAGCTAAGGTATCCAACATGGAGCTGAGCTAATAATGACTTTATGAAGAATATGCCAAATTTATTTCCAAGTTGCTCATTCCTGTGATTTGAAACACATTTCTAGAATTATCTCAGGATCTCCCTCAGAATGTTAGACTGTGAGTGCAGGAGAATACAAATGCCAAACTGCTCACAGCACTATGAAGTAAATAATGTGACAATATGTAAAACTTCAAAACTTCAGTGCTATTCTTAGATACATCTGTAATCCTACCTTGCAGTTTATGTACAGTTTTACACTGCAGGGTGGCAGGTGCTGATCATACAGAAATATGTACACCAGCCACAGCACCAAACAACCAGCACACAACCAGCAATGGAACCAAAACCACACGGTATCCCTTGTTTCTTGAAGTATTTTTACACTCCATTACTCAGACTACTTTGCAAAATGAGTGAGCAGCCCAAAAGAAAAGCCCCTCTTTGTGTGAGAGAGGGGTTGGCTCCTCATGCCTGGCTGGGCACTAATGCTTGGAGCCTTGCTAATCACCACTGCTCTCCATCCTGCACATTCCAGTCCCAAAGCAAAGGGCCAGGTCCTGCCTGCTGACACCCCTGAGAGCCCAGGAAAACCTACTAATTAATCTGCTCTTGTTCTTTTTCATGCAACTCTAAATCTAAGAAATTAGGTTTAATTATTTCATTAAAAGGTTGCATTAAGGTTAACAGAATACGACTGCTTACATAAATCTCTCTGGTGAGTTTGCTTATTTAAGCATTTATTTAATGAAGTGACAGAGGGGTTATAAATTTTCACTCCTTTCTCAAGTACTGTTGTTTAGGATAATTACAACTGTTCAGATCTACTTGGGACTGGGTCTTTTCAGAAATATCCAACACCTGCCACGAGAGGTCCTGGCAAGAGCAAAGCTGTGCCTTCAGCAGCAAGAAGCAACTCTGCACCTCCTGTTATGTCTGAGGTCAGCCCATGAGCAGGATGGGCTAAACCTCACCTTCTACAACACTAAAGGGTTCAGTCCTTGGTTTCTGAGGCTCCAAACCTAAGGAAACCCTCTAGAATAAAGAGCTCCAGGCTATTTGCTCCACAACTGGAGACACAAGGTACCCACACCTCTCAGAACTGGCAGGACACACATCTGAGCACTCGAGGTCACCAGGTCACTGTTTCTTACCACTTCTAAAATTGAGTGGTTGGTTTGTTTTGGCTGGGTGATAATTCTGTCATCTTGGCAAGCCAGAAGATTATCAGCCCTACCACACCTGCAGGCAGAAGAGCACCAACAACGATCTCAGGCTTCCACAATCCACTGTCTCTGCCTCCAACAGCTCCGTTTAAATTAAAATTGCATTTAACTGAAATTCCTGTTTGAAGTTTTCTGTACTTACAAGGTTTGAAGATTTGTCAGACCTCTAAAGACACCATCAGCAATGTGATTAATGCGATTGTCACCCAGGTTGAGCTTCTCCAACAAGCCAAGTCCCACAAAGGCAGATTCCTTGAGGCGAGTGAGCTGATTGTATGACAAGTCTCTGGAAACATTCAACACACACTTTAAAGGCAAGCAGTGGGATTAATTATTAAGATACTATCTGACTTGATTAACTATCGTGTTCTAATTTCTCTAACAGAATACTTGTAATTAAAATACATCATTACCATTGGCCTAGCAAGGAAATGGAGTACTTCCTTCAGTAATTCGTTCTTGCCAATCAATAACTGCAACATTCCAAAAATCCCCAGTGAACAGCAGCCCAGGACTTACAGCTCAGCAAGTCTTTGGCAGAATTCCCATGCATCTGGGCTGATCCTGGTGATGGCATTCTGGCTGACATAGAGTTGTTGCAATGTCCTCAGCCCATACAGCCAGCCCTTGTTTACCTCTGTTAAGTTATTATGTTCCAGTTCTCTAAAGAATTAGAAGGAAAAAACATTTGCCAAATAGATAATCAATGAAACATCTACTTAAAAATTTCACCTTGTGGATTTCAAAATTGTTTACTAACTTGAAGCCTCAGACAACACAAAATGCATGATTCTTTCAATCTCATTGAAATAAAAAAAATTAAAGTACATGAAGAACTGAGTAACTCAACAGCAGCTTCAGGGACTCAGTGACAGAAACAAAACTATAATCTCTATTCTCAAAAATAACTTTTTAAAAAAAGAAGTCTTTTGCTAACATTGCATCATACATCCTTGTGTTCACACAGTCAAAGTCATGGAGGAAAGAACAACCCCATGTTATGGGGACTGCAAATGAAAACCAGCAAGAAGCAACTACAGAGGCAAACACTCTTGACCACCATGTAGGAAGAAGCTGGAAAGAGGACCAATATAATGGAATCACAAGTCTGGTTTGTGTTGGAAGGGACCTCAAAGCTGGTCCAGTTCCAACTCCCTTCCACTAGACCAGGTTGCTCTGTTCAACCCATTCACCCCATTCGAGCTGGCCTTGAACACTTCTAGCAAAAGGGAATTTTTTCTTTCCACTTCTGGTAACCAGACATGACATAAAAATAATGGGAAAATATTCTTTTCCTTTGATTTCATCAATATCTTGGCACAGCCTTATGTAAGGGAAACCACACAGGACACAACTCTCCAGAGCCATTTTCTTTCTGCTAAAAAAAAAAAATCCACAACCAGGCATACTCACAATTCCTCTATATTACCCAGGCCAAAGAATGCTCCATCCATTAGTCTGCTAATCCCATTGCGCTGCATTTTCAAGGATTTTAAGGATTCCAATCCTTGGAATGTAAGGCTTTCCACTATTTTAATCCGGTTCCTTTTCAGTTCCCTTTCATAAAGATGACATTCAAATATTAGGACACCTTGCAACAAGCACCACTGTGTGAAAGTCAAGAACATGCTGAGATTAACAGCTCAGCTGTAAATGTTGTTTTGAAGTTTTCAAGACTGTTACTTACAGAAACTGCACATGAGGCAATCTGAAGATCTTTGGTGGAATCATACTAATCCTATTTCTGTTCAGTTTTA
This sequence comes from Hylia prasina, assembly GCA_013397195.1. Lineage (NCBI taxonomy): Eukaryota > Metazoa > Chordata > Aves > Passeriformes > Sylviidae > Hylia > Hylia prasina. The sequence continues at coordinate 114,185 of VYXD01016786.1, forward strand.
TCACCATTAGTGAGCTAGATAAGTTATCAAGGCAACCTGCTTCTAGGGTAGTTATTCTGTTGTTACTCAGGTTCCTAAGGAAGGAAGGAAGAAGAAAAGAGGCCTTTCAGAACACAGAGAGTTTAATGAACACAATGGCACAAGCACCTCAGAGCAACCACTGATTAACAGAACCCAAGACCCTTGTGAAGTCACATGAGAAATCTGAATTCTGGGCTACCAAGCTAAATCCTTTTTCCCAAAGGAATCAGTGTGAGGAGTTGATTTTCACTGCATGTCCATGTTTCAGTTACAAGTGGTTAACACAATGTCCACAGTGATCTACTCAAACAGGGCAAAAATTGCTCCCTGTCCCTGATGGCTTATGTACCTGCATTCTGACAACAGCATTTGTTGGAAAACAGCATCTGTTTTCCACATTATTTGGGAAAACACAATACAGATTGGTATGGAAACTATTTTATTTCAAGGACATCTGTAGCTCCATTGAGCACTGCTACCAGTTCAAAGCTAAGGATGTCAACTTTGGGACACTAATTTAAGAGAAAATGAGGTCTCCAACATTATCCATGTAGAGCCAGGACTCCCAGAGACAGCAGGTCACTCATACTTACAGGTACTTCAGTTGCATTCGTGGAAAGGAAGAGGCTTTAATTTCTGAGATAAGATTAGAACTAAGATCTAGATTTTCCAATGAAAGGTAGACCTGGAGTTGCTCAGCATTTATTTCTGGGATGGTATTATGCACCCTGAAAAAGATCAGCAATAGATATGATTATCACAACACCTCAGCCTTCCAGCTGCACAGCTGAAACAGCAACAAGATTCTGTATATCAACAGCACTAGTAAGCCTCATGAATGGGACAAGCACCACATGCTTCCAAAAGTGTTAATTCCTAAAGCAATACTGCAAATCCAAGAGCTATTTGCCACTGTGACATATGAACAGATTCAAATTCTGAGGCCCGTAGCTGAGCTGGTCCTTGTGGGAAGTGTCATTCCTGGACTGAATCCCACCCCTTCAAAGCTGCCTGCCTTGGTTCACTGCATTTTACTGGTAATTTAGGGTGACTTGATTGTCTAACTGATTTGCATTTCTATTAAGAGTGCTTACATATTCCCTGGTGCTTTTTACATGGGCAGTATTTCAAGAAAAAAGATGCTTTCCTACAATGTGATAGCAGAACTCTAACGTGGTTGTCCCATTTGTTAAACAAAAAAAAAAGACAGATGAGCTATTACTTACAGTGAGAGAAGAGTTATATTGGAAGTTGTTTCTCCAAAATACGGAATTTCACTCAGCTCATTGTAATTCATTTTCCTTAAATAGAGGGCAAAAAAAAAATTATTGACACTTCAAAGAGGAGAAAAATCCTTCTGTACACAGTAGAAATAATTAACATCAATGCATTTAACCATTTTACTGTATTAATAATACTTAGCAGTTGACAAAAAAGATTCCCCAAGAGCTTAAATACTAATAATTTGAGCAATTTGAACAGTGGAACATGTCAGCTTTTCTCATTTTCATGGATATTATTATTCTCTTTCATTTAAAATCAGCTACAGCCAAAACAAATGCCAATACCAAGAGAAATACCTAATTTCTCTTTAAAAATATTGGTCTTCTGATCTTCCACGGGAAAGATTTCTGCTCACAAAACAGCAATTTTATACATGAAATGTATTGCCAACATGGAGCATCCATTTTTAATTTACTTGCACTGAATATTTCTGCAAGCCAGACCAGGTATCTTGACGTGCAATAAAACATCCTAATTAGAATTAGATAGGATATCTTTAGACTTTACCCTCATAAAAAACAACTTACACTTCTTGGAGAGTATGCACAGACAAATCAATGCTCCAATTGGATGATAATAAATGATTATGACTTAAATCCCTAGAGAACGGAGAAAAAAGGTATTTAGCTCGTGGAATAATAATAAAAATATCAACAAACACAAAATATGTACACTTTATGCAATCTCAAATTTGAAACTGTATTTATGTATTTATCCAATTGCTCCTTCACTAAAGAAAAGAGATTGTTCTAGTGGTCACTCACAATAAAAGTCTAAACAGTTCTATTTCTCTGTTTGAATCAAGAAACTTTTGTTAAAGCTTCTTGATAGGAAGATTGTATCTGACCAGGGAATTTTTACATTAACCCAGTGCTTTATTAACAATGCTTGTCCACTGCAAAAAGGAAAGCTTTGCAGGGACATGAGAGTAATTTCTTACAAAACACCCATTATTGAACTGCTCCCTGTAGCATGATCCCTGTTTTCTCAGCTTTCCCAAGATGCTGACTAGCCAAGGCAAGCTTATTTTAAAGGAACAACATGCACAAAATTCCCAACCAAATTCCCCGAGGCTGGGAATCTTACAGACAGATGCTTCAGCACCAGTTGGTTTTACTTATAGGAATCAAATGCAGGAGTTGGACTCTTTCAATGGGCAAGAGTCATTAAATCCAGCTTCAATGCTCACACTGGGTGTTGGGGCTATTCCCATTGCTATAACTCTACACAGTATTTTACTTCTGCCTTGGACTTGGTGCATAAATGCAACAGATGGGTCCATTTCTGAGCAAAGGCTGCCTCTAATCATGACACGAGTGAAAGAAGGACCAAAAAAAAAAATCAGGTTTGTGATGGAAACACGGTCCCAGCCACACCAGGCAGATGTCAGTCCAAAAGGTGACACCAACTCATCTGTGTGACACTTTGCTGGCACAAGTCCAGCAGAGGTGAATGTCCCAAAGCCCATGCCAGGAGCCTGAGTCACTGTGTCTGAAGTGACACTGCCACTGTGCTTGCACAACAGCACTGGTGCCCTCAGCACAGCTGGAAATCTGTTGGTGAGTGCAGGAATAACTGGACACAGCTCGTGTCTGTGAGCTGTGAAAACGGGGAAGGGTCTAAAAGGGCCGTACAAGGAATGGCTGAGGTCACTCAGCTTGTTTAGCCTGGACAAGAGCAGACTGAGGTCAGGACTCACCGGGGTCTGCAGCCTCCTCCCAGGGGCAGCTCTGATCTCTGCTCTCTCTGAGCAGTGACAAGACCCAAGGGAACAGCTGGAGCTGTGTCACAGGAAGGTTAGGCTGGATATCAGGAAAAGGTTGGGCACTGAACAGGCTCCCCAGAGGAGTGGTCAGGGCTCCTCAAGGAGCATTTGGACAATGTTCTTGGCCACAGGGAGGTATTCTGGGGTGTCCTATGCAGGCCCAGGAGCTGGACTCACTGATTCCTGTGGGTCTCCTCTAGCTCAGGATATTCTATGCCAGCTAGTTATATTCTATGGCAGCAAGGGTAATGCCTCCCTCCCATTCTGATTTCCAATTCTGATGACAAGGAGAGAGCTGTAACAAGCGACTTTGAGCAAAGCTGTTTCCCTCCCTGTGAGCTCCTCTGGTAAGGTGCTGTATCCCTGATCCTTTCATCACTGCTGCAGTCACATTGTATGTATTTATTACAGTTAGTTTGGAGATTATCAGGCAGGCAGCAGCTATGCTGACCCAGGAGACAAAATCACACTTTGCAACCAAAACTGCATTTATCTGTTAAATCTTAAAATGTAAATGAGCTGTAGTTCAAAATATTTCCATTGACAACGAGGTTTGGACAAGCCACAGCACCCACACACTCCTCTGTTCCTGCAGCAGCTTTGGGTCTGTCTTGACTTCAAATACACCAAGGGCCAAACTTGAACCTATAAAAAAATCATTAAGTCCAACTCCTGGCCAGAACAGATCAACCCCAAAATTCCACCACATGCCTGAGAGCGTTGTCCAAACACTCCTTGAGCTCTGGCAGACCAAAACCTACTAAGAGACAACATGGACTGACAATGGGCAGACTACAGTATAGTTATAGTTGTTAGCTTTCACTCAGGTTCAGTGTAAAGATTCCATTCTAGCAATGAATTATTAAAATCCTGGATGTCCTGGCAAGTCAGGCAGTTGTTAATGTATTCTTTTAATTACACAAGATGCAAATGATACAGATAGAGCAGTGTGGGTGTGGAAACAATTAAAAAAAAAAGAAAATAATCAAGAGAACCTGGAGAAGAGAACAGCTGCAACCAGAGGCAGAACTATTGTGCAGCTCTGCTTCCCCAGTACGTGTGGCAATTAAGCCAGCCCTGAACAGTAGGAAAAACACAAAAACAACCAAGTATGAGTTGCTCCTCTGCAAGCTTCCCCCCACAGGGGGCTGAATGTTGGAGACACTCTCCAGCTGCCCCGATTCCCCTGGACCCAGCTCAGCCCCAGCCCCATGGCATCCACAGGAGCCTGGCACTGACAGGTGGAGGGAGATACAATCCCAAATCCCAGCAGCAGAATTCCCTGGATTTTTCAAACATGCCAGTGCTGGGCAGTCTAATCTTGGAGGAATGCATTTAACCAGAGAAGGAAGTGCTAAGCCATGCTGTTTCCAACAAACCCATGTGCAACAGATGGAGGAAGGAGACAGTGGACATGGAAGTTAACAACACATCCCTCAAGGTGTGCAGATAATCCACTGATGAGCAGAACCAGGCCATGGGTTGTGGGCCAGACCAACCTGTGTGTCAGGCACAGCTGGCAGGCACTGACACAGACCTTGGAAGCAAGATTAATACGCAAAGAAAACTGAAACCTGATTTTTCTAAGACTTTCAGGAAGAATATAATAGAATACTTTAGCTGGGCAGGGAACCTACAACCTTTTAGTCCACCTGCTTGACCACATCAGGACTGACCAAAAGTTAAAACTGTTCAGCACCCAGCCATGGGGCCTGGGTGATGAGGATGTGCTGAAATCCAGCTCTCCCTCTCAGAAGCCTACTGTCTAATTACTGAATTAGAAATGAAGATTTTAATTCGAAAAGCAAAGGAAAGTGTTTTCCTATTATTACTCAGATGTGGACTACAATAAAGTGTTCATTATAAGTCCTCTTTCAAGAAGCTGGGTATAGTTGATAAAGTGGTTCTGACATTATTTATATCTACATTCTGTTACTGATGCTTTTCTTTTTCAAACAAAGAACTGATCACAAAATACAGAACGAAATACACTGGCTGATTTTCTGTGTTTAGAGATCATTCAATCACACAGCTAAGATTCCTGCTGTCCTGGAGAACCAGATGCAATTCCCTTGCTCTGGAAAAGTCAAAACCAAAGAACCCAGCACCCTTTAAGCAGCCTCCCTGTAACTGCGAGGCCCAAGCTGTGCAGAACACAGACCAAACATGAAAAATTTGTATTTTAGAGATTCATCTGGTATTGTATATAATATCATCTAAACATTCATTTTGAGCTTAAGTGGTACTCATCTCTTAAGTAAATAAAACAGAGCACACATACCAAACTGATTATGGATGATGAAGAATGATCTTAATTCAGCCAAGCTGACATACTGTGGCACTGCAGAGGTGTTGATACAGAATGCAGGCAACCAGCTAAGCTCACCCAAAAATATCCACTGTGAATGGAACTTGCTGAACTAATTAACTGATACCTGAACTACTTTTGTGCATCATCTGTCTGGTGACCAGGACATATAAACACCTTTACTACTATGGCACTGGAGGCAGTGACCACCAGCATTGTGCTTCCCTCTGCCCCTACACACAGGGCTGGCATTCCTTGCTCTGAAGAAACTAATGCTAAGAGGCAGACACATAAAAAAAAAAATCCTAACTCCCTAACTGCACAATGCTTTTCGTCACCCATCAGGTTAGCCACAAAACATGTATAACTTCAGAGGAAAAATGAAGTTAGTTGCCTGGGTACTTCCATCATGAAAAGCAAGTTCTGCTCTCCTGGCTTTATTAAAAACAAAAAGTAAAAATAAAACCAACCTGCACACACAAACACACACACAAAGAGTGGGGGGACCACCTGCAAGTAATTTGAGAGTTAGGAAAAAAGAATTTTTAGTCCTCAGTGCCAGCTGAAATGGTATCACTGAACTAATAGAGAAAAGCACATCAGGGATTTGATCATGCGAGAAAAATTAGGCTTTGCTTAATTTTAAGCAGCTGGTATATATTACAGCTGATTTAGATTCAGAACTGCTAGAGTAGTCCTAGTGAAGAAAAAACATCACCCATGCTTCATGTGCCAAAATTCTGAAAGCCACAACAGAGGACGGACACAGAACGGATTGAGAGCAGCTCTGGGGAGGACTTGGGGATGTTGGTGGATGAGAAGCTCAACAGAAACGTTCATCTGCAGCCCAGACCACCTTCCCTGAGCCCCCCAGGGTGGATTCTGCCCTGCTCAAGTGAGACAGAGCTGCCTCCCACCCTGGGGAACCCGACATCAGGAGCACCTGAAGCTGCCAGAGCAAGTCCTGAGGAGGTCACGGAGATGCTCTAAGGGCTGGAGTCCCTCTGCTCTGGATCCAGGCTGGGACAGCTACAGGGTGTTCAGCCTGGAGAAGAAAATGCTCCAGGGAGACTTCAGAGCCCCTTCCAGGGCTAAAGGGGCTCCAAGAGAGCTGGAGAGGGACTTGGACAAGGACCCAGGGCAACAGAACAAGGGAGAACAGCTTCCCATGCCAGAGGGCAGGGTTAGATGGGATTTGGGGAAGGAATTCTTGGCTCTGAGGGTGCTGAAGCCCAGGCCTGGGTTGCCCAGGGCAGCTGTGGCTGTTCCCTCCCTCGAAGTGTCCAAGGCCAGGTTGGATGAAGTTTGGAGCAACCTGGGATAGTGGAAGGTGCCCCTACTCATGGCAGGGGGTGGAACAAGATGAGCTGTTAAGTCCCTTCCAGCCCAAACCAGTCTATGATCCCCTTATTATTGTTTGCAGCATGTCAGATTGCACAACTTAGCACGGTGACAGCTGGGCTTCTTCCCACTGGAGGTTGTGCCAAGCAGCTTTAAACACACCCTCTATCAGCTTGAACAAAGATACAAGTATTTGTTGAAGCTTGAAAACTTGCTCCTCAAACAGCATGGATACCATTTTGCTTCTTAGCCTCCTGATGAACTGCCTTTCCCAGACACTGACAACCTCCCTGACAAATTCCAGTATCTCTGTACCTCTCTAAACACCAAAGGTTTCACACACATTGTACTTCTATGCTGAAATACAAGTTTTCCCTTAAACATTTCCAATTACTGATTATGCAAAAAATGAGAGAACTACAGAACCTCATAAGGGGCAAGAAGGTGACAAGCTTCCTTGGACATGGCCAGTTTTTAACACAGAATCAAACTCTTGAGTCCAGCTAAAAGAATTCCTGGAGCTAACTCCAGTGTTCTGTATGTTTGTAGTATCTTCCCAACAGGCCTAATTTTCTCTTGGTCTGGAATAATGTAATTTTTATCAACCAGGAAGACTGAGAACTCCAAGAGGGACTAAGAACTCTGTGCACAGAAGTAAGTTTTGATCTCCCTCATATCCCAGAGCCTCTTCTTCCCAAATATGCTGTAGCCAAAGGTGACAAAAGCAACGGTGACTGGGACAGCAAAAGTCAAGGAAGGACAAAGGCTTGACCAGTGTGAACACTATTTAGCACATGGTCTTATTGAACACTTGGGAGCAGAGACTAAGGGTGGCTCTGAATTGCTTTGGGGGATTTCTTTAGAACAACGGGGGCATCAAATGTCACGGGGAGTCCGCAATAGTTTAGCTGAGGGAAAAGGAAAGCATCAGTGGGTTGCACAGCAGTAGTGGGATGCAGAGGAAACCAGAAGCAACCGAAGTTCCACAACACAGCTGAGGCTGCTGCTTGAAGGAACACTTCCAAGCAAAATCCTAAAAGAAAACGTCCAAAAGCCTAACCTGAAACAACTTTAAGTTCTGGACTGAATGGCATTACTAAGTGACTTACTAACTACAACCTGCCCGTGTTCCACCCTCTCCTCACTCGTTACCATCAGAGAGTAGTGCAAGACAAGCGTGAAACTGTGCCCTGGGACCCCGATGGAGCTTTCGGGGCCAGGCTCTCTTTCTGGCCGCTGCCCCCGAGAGAGCCAGGCAACACTGCGCTCCGTGCGAACATCCCGCGGACAAAATCACACTATCAATTAGGCTAGAAAACACCGCCAAGACCACTGAGTCCAACCAAACACCACCTTATCCATCACTGAGTGCCACGTCCAGTCGTTCCTTGAACACCTCCAGGGACCGGGACTCCACCACCTCCCCAGGCAGCCCTTTCCAATGTCACCCTTTCTGTGAAGAAATTCCTGCAGATGTCGATCCTGCACCTCCCCTGGCACAGCTTAAGACTACGTCCTCTTGTCTTATCGCTTGTTACCTGGGAACAGAGCCCGACCCCTGCCTGGCTGCAGCCTCCAGCCCGGGACTCACAGAGAAGGATGAGGACACCGAGCCCCGCGCCCTGCCGGCCGTTCAGCCCGGGCCTCGAACCGTCCCC
>VYXD01016786.1:130145-140864 GCA_013397195.1 Hylia prasina
CCTCCCTGCCCCACCGCTCCCTGCCCCACAGCCCCCTGCCCCACAGCTCCCTGCCCCATGGCTCTCTGATCTCCTAAGGACCCACCAGACCTTCCCTCCCAAAGCCTTTGCTCCCGTCTCTGGAAGCCAGTGGATCTGAGGCTCAGGTTTCCAAGGTAGAAAATCATTTTCTTCCCCTGCAAATTGCCCCTGTTTTGTTTTGTTTCCTGACTCTTGTCACAGAGCCTTGGAAGCCGGGCTGCTGCCACTGGGGCAGCCCACGGGTGCTGTGTGGCTCTCCCTGGCACCCAGGGCCACCCCGGTAAGAACGAGCCCCCTGTGAGCTCTGCAAAGCCTTCACACGGATGGGTGTGGGAGCCAAGTGCCTTTCCCAGGGAGCTGCCTGCACCCTGGGCTCAGCTGGCCAAGCACAAAGCTGCAGCTTGGGGCAACCCCCCACGCCAGAGGGTGGCTGGACAGCATAGCAGTAGAGAGCAGGGTCAGAGTTAGGGTTCCTGGGCTCCAGTATCCAGATGGACACAGCCCCAGCCTCAGCATGGCCTCAGCTCTGGCTCAGGTGGGATTCTGGTTTTCTTCAGACAGAAATGGGTGATATTAATCCCCTGCTCACCACAGGGATCCATGCCTGGGGTCACAGCTTCTGAAACCTCACCAAGACCCGTGCAGCATTAGGGATGTACAGAAGTGCAGAATCTGCTCCAAACAGGCTGGTCCATGGATTCCACCCATAACAGGGAGTTTCGTCTGAATTCCCCCACGAGGAAGTGAAACTAAAGATTTCCTGGTGTGGAGGCTCTGCCAGCACAGATGCAGCCCACTGTCCTGCTGCCTGGGGTCTCTTGGGCAGGGCGGGCCACTCCACAGCGTCCTGCCCTCACTCCCCCCGCACTGAGGATACCGAAGGCCCCTCTGCCAAGTTCCTCTGCCTGGCTCCTCCTGCCAGCTTGAAATTCACTTGGGAAAAAAATACTTAGACTAACAAATAAAAACCCTGGCGGCTGGCCAGTGATTCAAAGGCTCCAAAGACGAAGCCGAAATTTGCAGCTGGCCACACTCCCTGCCTGACTTGGCAAGAGCGCCGGTGTCTGAACACCTGCCAGGGCCAGGAGCGACCGCGGCGCCTGCAGCGGAGCGCGCCGAGCCGGCCGCGGGGCACCGTGCGTGCCTTGGCACCGCTGCCGGGCCGCCAAGTGCGGCTGTACCTGCGCCCCGGGCTTTATTCTCACAGAAAGGGATCTTCTGGCTCCCGGGAACAGCTCTGTCAGGACGAGGAAAATGACCTGGGGAAAAAAAAAAAAAAGTTTGCAAACAGCGCTGCTGCTGTGGGAGGCAGGGTGCGCGCCGGAGCTCCCCGGGTTCAGCACGGCAGAGTGCTCAGCACTCCCGCACACTGCGGACCCGCGCCCAGCCAGACCCTGGGCAGGCTGGTGTCACTGCCTGAGCCGGCTGGGCAGCAGCTCGACCGGGACGGGAGCTGCTGGGCTGGGGAGGGAGCCGGGGCTGGCTGGGCAGGGGGGTCAGTGCAGGGCTGGGGAGTGAACAGGCGGCTGGGAAAACGCCGCAGAGCCTGGCAGAGGGTCGGGGCTCCCGCAGAGAAACACAAACTTTGATAATCTTAAATGACAAGGAGGCAAAGAGGTGCAGCGGGGTGGAGGGGCCGAGCAGGAGGCTGTTGGAATGGCGGGGCACTTGGCCTCCCCATGCCCAGGAAGGGGTGTCATGTGGAAAGGTAATTGGATCCCGGGATTTACTGAATGATACTGTGGATTATTTCACAACCATCATGTCGCAGTGTAATCTCGTTATGGCATTACACGGCCACGTGCACGTGCAGCCCTACTGGGCCCATGGCTGGTGACACACAAGGACCTGCCCGGGATATACGTTTGCCGAGGCTTCATCTGACACCAGACAGCAGAGGAGGGGTCGTTTAGTCAAGGGTGGCTGGGGACAGCTGGGACGTGGCATTTTCCAGGGCACATAAGAGGCTGGGACAGGGTGGCGTGGCTTTGTGGCAGGGAGCTGGGCCCCCAGGTGCAGGAGGAACTCTGGCAGGTGGCAGCGTGGCCAATCCTGCCCTGGTGGCACTGGACTGGGGGGCTGAGGTTCTTGCCCCCAGCTGAGGTTCTTGCCTGTCCTGGGGCAGAGGCAAGAGGCAGCCACGCAGCTTGGAATGCAGCATAGGTGTTGGGCTGGTTCTGACAGAGCTCAGACCCTTGGAAATTCTCCATCCTGGGCGTCCTGAGCCCTGGACATCCCGGGGAGCATGGTCAGGGCATCTCACAAGGCAAAGGGGGCTGGGACGCTGCAGCAGACCTGGAAGCGGGGTCTGCAGCTGCCGCTAGCCCTACAACAAATATCTGCTGCGAGCCCCGACCGCGTGCCTCCCTCCCGCTCCCTGCACCACAGCTGGCTGCTTCTCCAAAGCACAACAGAGGCAAATCCCGTCTCTGAGACAGTGAAAACACAGCACACCCCCGCGAGGTGTGTAAGAATAGCAGATGAGCCGGGGCAGGCAAACAGCCTTGACCGCAGCTTCCTGCCACAGGCACAACAAGACAGAGATGAAGGAGTCCCTGTGTCTCTGCACTGGGGCATGTGGAGCCAAACGGGGACTCATCGTGCAGGGGTCTGAGACCTTGACCCACCCGGGCTGGTGCCTGAATCCCCAAAGACAGAGGGTGCAAGGAAACTCTGTCACCCTCCTCTTCCTCCCTCTCCTTCCAGTTCAGGACAGGGAAGTGAAAATCACGGGGCAGCATCAAGAGCTGCCATCACCCGAGCCATGGCACGGGGCACTGTGTGATTAATCATGTTTGCTGCTTGCGCCCTCATGAACTTCCACCCAGAAAGTAAGTATTTGTACCCGGCAGCAGCAAGCTTAATCGAAAACAAGTTTTTTGAGTTTTTTTTGTTTGCGATCAGCTGTAACATGGAAATCTGAAACACTGCAGATCAGCCGGCTCTCCCACAGCAGCTTTCCAGCAGGTTAATTTTGAACTGGGATGATAACAAATTATCTGCTAAACACACATGTGGAGGGAGCTCAGTGCCAGTCTGTCTGACTTGTCTTTAGCTGCTCCTGCTCTAAAATTTTAATTTTTTTTGACATTTTGTATCACTCAGTTTTGTTTCTTTAAGCCTGTAAACCAGGGAAAGGGTAGCAGTGCCTTTATACTAAGATGAAGCATGACCTCCTGCTTTGAAACAAGAGCTGGCTTTATTTATCCACAATAAATAACAGAATAACAGAAATGTTTGTTGTCCCACCAAAGACTGGCTTAGCAGCTATTATTAGAGCGGTAATGGCAATGTAGAACAAGCTTATTAGGCACATTTAACCCTATTCTCTGATGATGGAAGATCAAAGATTTGTAACAGAGGTTGTTGCAACTGTTTTCTTCTGATGGTTTTTGAAGCCAGCAGGGTGCACCCACCCTGCCCCTATGCAGCCCGAGCCACGGGTGGTTGTGTCGCCACGTGGGTCAAAAATCAGTTCATGGGGCACCTGCCCAGTTGAAGAAGATGTTCTTGCTTGCACAAAAGCCTCACTAAATTGCTTTATGTAACTCCTTCTGCCTGTAGAGCTCAGTCAGCAGAGTGTGTGTAAACCCAACACAAAACAGCACGTGGAGGGGGCAGGACTGAATTTGTGGGGGAGAGATAGTTTTGACGGACACTTCACAGTGTCCAAACCTTATCTCCGGTAATGCTGACTTGAAAGGCAGGACTTGGGAACTGTAAATATATTTTCTTCCCCAAAACAGCCTTCTTTCTTCTCGCTGCTATGGACAACACTATTTCAGAGAGAGAAGAGTGGGTCAGAGCTAGTGTGTGGCATCTCTGCCTGTTCTGGGGAGGTGGAATGAAACGATCTGTAGGGTCTCATCCAAACTAAATGTTTCTCTGATTCTATGATTCTGTGACAACCTTCCGAATGGTCAGAGCAAGTAGGGTGGGTGGGCAGAGTGGGGAAACCATCCTAGTGAGATGAGGTGGGAGGAGGGTGCATGTCAGTGAAGCAGCAGCTTCCCAAGGACAAGCCACCTGCATCCTGTCCTGTGCTTTGCTGCTGGCAGGGCACAAAATCCCATCTCCGTGGCAGCAAAAGGCAGAGCTCCCAAAACCTGTTCTGGGCCAAGGGCTGCTTCCAATTGTCAGTGTACTTTGGTGGTGCTGGACTTAGGCCTGTGTTTGTGCAGGGAGGGCACCTGACCCACTTCAGAAAGAGCCGACTCCAAGCGAGCCAGCCACGGGCACTGCTCCTTGCTCCCTTTTGCTCAGGCTCAGAAATGATGCTGGGTTGGGCCCTGGGAAGGAGCAGAGCCTGCAGGGTGTCCTCCCTGCTCAGAACTGGGGCCTGCTCCCTGTCAGCAGCAAGCCTGTGCTGGGGCATGCAGCAGCAGTGAGCTCCTCTCCAGGGATCTTTCCTCCAAACAAGCATGGTCAAACAAAGCCAGGGGGACAGAGGCTTTCCTGACATTGTCAGTGCAGGTTCTTTGGGAACAGAACAAGAGGGGTTTTGGAACAAGCAGCACAAATACATATTTACACACGCACACAATAGGTTGTGTGCTCACAGTGTGGGATGGCAGCACACCGTGGCTGTTCTGCCACTGGGCCCTGCCAGCAAGGGGAAGATGGGAACAGTGACACCCTCAGCCACGAAGAAACTGCCAGTGTTGGCTCTCCTGTATCCCCTGCTCACCTCCATGCAGCCTGATAAGCTGCGGGCTGGGCATTTGAAGAGATAGGCAGCTGCAGCAGCTGGGGCGTTGCTGGCAGCGTGGCGCAGGTACCACCTTTCTCTCTCTTTTCATTACTGGTGGCCTCTGGGGGCTATTTTGGGGAATGTTCAGGTATTGGGCCAGCCCAGAGAGGGAGGATGGGGCTGAATGGTCTCATGCTGCTGCCATCCATGGGGACAGGAGAGTTCGGGTAGGGATGCCAGGGGACAGTCACACAGACTGTTGTCCCCTCTGCACCCCTTTGGCCCCACGAGTGGGGTCATGTTCACTGCACAGGCACAAATGTGACTCCAGAGGTGGTCCTCCTCAGAAACCCAATCTGAGCCACCAGGAACTCCCCTGAGGGCTCTGCATTCCCCTTACTGGTGCAGGAGAATGGGAGCATGTCCCTGCCTTCCTCACTGCAGCTTCTGCCTTTATTCCCTGACAGTCTTCCAGATACGGAGCAGCCCAGGCTCTGCAGCATGGGGATCTGCACTGGTGCTGGCCTGGCAGAGGGAGAGGGCTCAGTGCCTTCCCTGAGGATGGAGAGGTGCTCAGCCCCAAGAAGCCGTACACATGGCCCAGGGGTGACCCTCATGGCCCACTCCACAAGTGCCTTCCTTCCTAAGTGCTTGTCATCTTGGCCATGGCAGTGCAGATGCACTGACAGGTGGAGTGGGCTCCCAGGTGGAGTGGCAGAAACAAGCTCCATGCTGCCCATCAGTTGGGTGCTCAAGCCAGCAAATCCCAGTCATCTGGTACTTTCCAGGCTCCAGTTTAAAAATACCTGAGGAAAACAATCCTCCAGGCTCATCAAGGCCAAAGCAGTTCTGAGCAGATTTCTGGAAAAATACTGGGATTTGTGTTTTTGTCTGTTTTCAGCACACACTTGTCTCAGCACTCACTGCCTCCCCAGTGGGGTCAGGAGGTCCCAATGACCATCCCAGCCATGTTGTGACTTGGGAGGGAAGTGTCAGGCCAGACAACCACAGCGTGCTGGGGGGCAGGAGTGCACAGCCCTGTTTAGAAGCAGGAGTGGCCTGAGAGCAGCTGAGGCCATAGCATGTTTGGGAGTGAGGTGTTTCATGCCCAGGCCTGTGGCACTCACCCTGGCCAGTGCTCACCCTCTGTTTCAGCCTCCTCCTTCTCTAAAACCAGTGCTGCCCTGTTCTGTGCATCTCTGGATTCCACACATTCATGTCCCAAAGCACCAAGTGGGTCTCTGCAGTGACTACCCCCAGGCTGGGAGCACTGAGGCTGGCAGTCACCAGGAGCAGCAGGAATAGATGCTCCGGTCCCTGTGTGACTGGGTGGTGGCACCAGGGTTGGCCAGGGACTGAGACACATCTTCAGAGGTGTCAGGGTCAGCTGGTCAAACCTCTTGGCTCTCAGGCTGCCTGCAGCCCTTTCCCTTCCTCTTCAGACCTACGAGAGTGCCCCAAGCTCCCCTGAGATGACGCAGGACCAAAAATGTTGAGTACTGCAGAGAGAAGCCTGGTTTTGTGCAATATCCCAAGAAAACAGCTGCTATAGATGCTGCAAAGGAGAAACAGAACTGGAACACAGCCTGGAGCTCCAGCTCATCCCCATGGTGATACTACCCTGAGCTCACTGAAGGAAGCATCCTTCCAGAAGCAGCCCAGTCAACAAACCCATCAGCAGTGGGAACTGATTCCTAAAGATGCATGTGGAGAGGGAGAGGTGCTGAAGCCTGTTTGAAGATCTAGAGATATGGCTAGGAATGCCTCCAACCTCTTGACAGCCAGGGATCATGCAAGGCAGGCTGAAACCAGGAGGAAACGGCCTCTCAGGGCAGGGATACAACAGAGAATGAAATGCAGGTGAGCTAGTGTTATTGACATATGAAGTTATTTGGTGCAGGATATGGTTAAATTATTTGCTGAGCCCCCACCTTTTCCTCCCCACCCCAAGAACAGGAATAGAGTCATTAAAACAGCATGTTCTGGGACAGTGGAGATCCCATGGGAGAGCTGGACACAGCAAGAAGTACACCCACTGCTCTGGCCTGTCCCAGTACCCTTGCCTCTTGCCTCAGGGGTCCCCAGCTCTGCCAGAAAGCTTTTGGATAAAGATGATCCCAGCATCTGATGTATGTAGCAGAACAGGATCTTGTGCTGGTCAGACTGGTTTGGGTGACCCCAGCTTGAAAACAACCGTGTTGCTGGGATGCAGTTGAGTGTTCATCCAGCAGCATCACCTCTGTGTCTCCCCCACGGTGAAGCTCCATTCCAGGGGGCTGTCACTCCCTGGGGTGATATTCACCCACCAAACCCTCGTGCCTGCACGGAAACACCAGCCTCTTCCCCTGCCTGCATGGAGGCACTGGCAGCACTGGCTACAGACCCTAAAGGATGAGTTACCTGCTTGGGTGAGGAGGACTGCTGCTGCCAAGATATGCTTGTCAGGCAGCCAGCACGTGGGAAACAAGGAAGGAGAATGTGGAAAGAACAAGTCACTGCACTGGGAACATATGGGATAACAATCAGGGAAGTACAACAGCCCACACACTCCTTGAAGAGAGAGCAGTGACCCTCATGAGTGAGTCCTCACAGAGCGTTGAATTAGTGTTGGAAAAAGGACATTGAACAGCCTCACTTTCCTCTGGTTCAGGAATGGAGGGGCAGGAGGAACACAGATACTACTTCTTGTGCCAGATAAGTTCCTTGGCAAAAGGTGACGTGCTTGTGCAGGCTGGGCCCATTGGACAGAACCAGGGAGCTCTTACCCCAGAGCATGAGGAAGAGGCACAGTGCAAGGGACAAGGGAGGACTACAGCAATGGTGACATCTCAAATTTTGCCACGTGGTCTCCATGTGGTCAAGGATCTCTTATTTCTAGGCAAGCTCTTCAAGGCGAGGATGCTTCTCCTGGCAGCAAAGAGCAGGAGTGGCAGCTGCCAGGATGCAGCACAGCCTTCTCTTTCTTAGGCAGGATGCAGCAAAAACCAGGTCAAAGCAAATGCAGCAGGCAAAGCTCTCTACAGGGCACAGTTACCCTCTTCCCATCTGGAACAGCAGGACCAGCTGACTTGCTGACACTTGCCTCTGGCTTCCACCACCCCACACCATCCTCCTCACTCCCTTTCCCCACAGGGAGGTGGCAGTCCCTTTTGGTCAGGGCTCCTGGGAAAGACTGCAGGAGATTATCTTCTTTCTGCTGGCCTCACATCATCTCCTGACCCAAATCACTGTCTGTCTCACCACTCACTGGGCACACAGTGCCCCAACAGCTGATTTTCATAAGGAATTATCTCCACTGCCACTAGGTAACAAGAACTGAGCTCTTCATGCTGACAAATGCAGGTCTCTCTGACATAGCCACAAGTGTCAGGATCCAGGGGAGATCTCTGGGGAGACACAACCTTGCTAAGTGCTGGTCTGCATTGCTGGGGGATATGTCTGTGAGCCTGACACAGGCAGCAACGGAGCAGCAATGGGAGTCCAGACAGATAAAAGGTGTTGACCTAAATGAGCACAGACATAACACAACCTCAGGGGTCTTCCATGGTGTTAGTGGCCATTTTAAACATCTTAGCAGGCCCTTTCTTTCCAAGGCAGATTATTTTCTAAACAATGACAGAGGCTGTTACACCACTACACCCCTGAAGAGTGTTGTACTTATGTCATTCATGGAGGAGAACTTGCAGATTCCGTGAGGACAGTGATCTGATGCCTTCTCTTCTGCTTCCATTGTCACGGGGTAAACTCAGAGCCTGGAAGCTCAGTTGAAGTGAAATGTCAATCCAAAAGTTCAGAAAACCCTTTTCCAAAACCTAGTCAGGAAACTGGGATGGATATCTCAATAGAACAGATTTTCCCAAGAGATTTCCAATAATTCCTGGATTTGGACTCATGTTGTTACTTCTCTTATCAAGCAGGACACGCGTATTCATGACAGATGAGGACTAGACTCCTACATCTGCTAGAGACATTAATTCCAAGAGAAATCAGAACTAATGAGTATGTTTTGAGATTACTAGAGGTCCTTAGAGTCTACAGTGGAACACAGAAAATCTGAATTTGTACTGCTCTGCTGAGGCCCCTCTCACATTCTGGAAATGAAATGGTTTGGCTATCCCGGATGTTGAACTTGATCAGTGTCCACCACAAATGCAATCAGAAGCAGGACTGCAAGGCTGCTTAGTGTTGCTTTTCAAGGACAGCTTTGTTGCCCAATATCCTGAAATAATATCCTGTTTTCCTCACAAGAAAGAAATTCCTAATAGGATTAATATTAAATCCGTCTTTTAAAGGAGACAAAAATGCAGCAGCACAGAGCAGGAAGGACTCCTTCCCATTTTCAGTAAGATGGAGAAGCAGCAGGAGCAGCAGAAACAGGAACAGCAGAGATGTCCTGGAGCTTCTCACCTGTCCTTCCAGCCCATCACTGCTCTGGCAGCTCCCTGCTCACTTGAGCTCTGCCATCCCCAGCCTCTTGTTTTGGCACATTACTCTAAACCCACGTGCTGGGGCATTGCACATCAGTGCCAGATGAAGGATGTGCTCTCTGGCTTCATTCCTCCCAGCAGTACTGGGTCTTCTCAAAGGAAACTGGAAGACCATGTTCCCCCTGGGATCCACCACAGCACTTCCCACAGCTCATCCCTGGCAGAGCAGAGCACTTGAGCCTAGGTAGGATCTTAACAGCAGAGCCAAGTGGCACTGTGAGTTTGATCCAAAATTGCCCCTTTGAATTGTTATTTATCTTGTTGTCTAAGCAAAACAGAGTGCAGGCCTCTCCCTGCTCAGTCACACAGGAACAGATGGATCAAGAGATCCTCCCACCCACTCACTCTTTGGGTTATGTTGTCTCACCTCAGAAGTGGGTGAAAGAGGTGGTTGTAGTCCCTGGCCTTATATTGAGTGCACCTGGTCCATTCAGTGCCTCAACACGCTCAGAGAACACCCGTGACCATGCTTGCTCTGATGGAGGAGCAGTGGTTCCTTTGATATGGAAGTGCTCGCACCTCCCCACAGCTGCTCTGTCTCCATCTCTGGAGTATCACTGTTTATTCCCTTCTTTCTCTTCCTTGAGTCACAGTTGAACTACACCACTCTTCTTTTAGCTGTAAAACAAATTAGAGCATTAGACATGCAACCCAGAAATCAAGTAGCATCATTAGGCTTTGGGATATAGCAGCCAGAGAAAAACATTCCCAGGTAACAGTCCCTTTGTGCAGGACTTGGGACACGTGGGGAGTGAAGAACGGGATGTACGGCTGCCATAGGCTGGTTTGCAGCCAGAGATGAGGAGCTCTGCTTGGGATGGGAACATGCTACCAAGGGCCTTCCCACACACTGAGGTGTTTGTCACGCAGAGCCTGGGACTGTTACATCCTGCAGAACCAAACTGTGAGTGAAATGGTGAAGGCATCTAGCTCCTTCACATCCCTGGGCACAAAGCTGAAATAACTGTGATCCACCACAAATGTGCCCCCTGGCAGCGTGTCCTTACCTTCATGGGAACACAGCTGCCAGTGTGGGCTGGCAACGCTAAGAAATGTGGTGAACACAAAAGAACAATCGTCAGGCATTGGATTATAATTTTCTATGGATTTTTAAGTGCTGATGGGCTTTAATACAGACCCTGTACAGCATTCTGCACCTGAAGGGGTCCAGGACCACCGGGGGCAGGGGCAGGTATGCCAGGAATGGGGCCAGGACTCCCGGGAGTGGGGCCAGGGCCCCCGGGGGCAGGATCCCCAAGGCCAGGGCCGGGAACCCCACGAGTGGGGTCAGGACTCCCGGGAGCGTGTCCAGGACCCCCGGGAGGGATGAGGGCCCGGCAGTGAGGGGCAAGGGGACCCCCTGCCCCTGCTCCGCGAGTGGAACTCCTGCTCCGAGTCACTCGGTGGGACACGTTCAGGGAAATCCCGCGCTGCCGCTGCGCCGGGCAGTGTCATCCGGCCCGGCCTCCCGGCACACCCGGCCCCAATCCCCGTCCCGCCGCCACCGGGGGCCCGCAGGGG
>VYXD01016786.1:141096-155184 GCA_013397195.1 Hylia prasina
CCTTCTCCCGGCGCACAGTGAAGATGCATGGTGGTGGTCTCGGGGGGCCCGGGTAGGCCGGTTGCCCCGAGGTGGGGATTCCCTGTCGCGGGGCGCTCCCCGTTCCCTCTGCCCGGCCCCTCAGGCCGCTCCCCCAGCGTGTTTGTGGGGCCCCACGGGGGAATCTCCTCACCGTTTGAGGGTGCGTGATAAACGCTGGGATGCAGGGAAGCGGTGATCACTGCGTGTGTTTGGCTGTTGATAAAGACAGGCAGGGCCTGAAAGCAGCGTGGGAACCGTGTCCTGGGAGTGGGTCTGCAGTATTGGGGTGCACGGGAGTACCTTCTGTCCCCGTGGGGAGCGCCCCTGCAGCCTTCAGCGCCTGGGTGAGCACTACATCGGGATGCCGCTCTCACCTTGAGCCATGATTCCTCTTGGCAGGTGCTCCGAGCTGGACCTCGGGCGTTCGAGGCTGCTCAGGTGGGTGAATCACCCAAGTCCTTCAGCGCCGCGATCCCCTGCTGGCTGTGCGGGACCGACTGCGGAACTGGCTCCGGGAAAGGCGCCTGTAGCGCTTGTTTCTGCCTTCCTCATGGAGGAGGTGGGAGTAAGGTCGTGATGGCCCCACACGTGTTTGGGGCATGCATCCACCCTCCGGTGTGTGAATCACTCAGCTGGGGAGGCGTTGTGGTGCCCAGCAGCAGAAAGCTGGGCCTGCTGGAGTTCAGTGGTGGCCAGTGCTAGTTCACACTCGCTGGGTAGCAAGGGGCGGTGAGAACGCTCCTAAAGCCAGCACCTACCAGCTCTGATCCTGGGGTCAGCTCTGGTTGAAGCCTGGTGGCCCCTGGCAGGTGTTTGCTGGCCTCGGGGTGAGATGCTCGGGGAGCTCAGTGGGACTGGGCTCCAGAAGTACTGCTGGAATGCTTCACCCAGGGAGGGTGTTGACTCAGGCAAAGGGGATGAGTGTGAACAGGAGTATCAGAAGGAAATTGTGAATTGTGTCTGCAGCAGGAGAGGTGGGATTTGTGTCCTGAAAGAGTAAGTGGCCTGAGTGCTCATACCCTGCTCTTTAAGGACGGACCTTTTGCACAATGGTTTCTCATGTTCTCCAGCTTTAAGTTTCTTCTGAGGAAGAAGCTGGGTTTTCTTAGTTGCATCACAAGGAAGCAGGTATAATGATTCTGGGTTTGTGCCTTTCTGTGATCCTTATGCGTTTTTGTAGTGCACAGGCATCCCATTTTCATGCTAAGTGAGGTAATTTAGTGCTGTTGGATTCTCTTGGGTGTCTTTGCTGAGGTTTCCTTGGCCGTGTCTGGAACGAAAGGAGCAATGCTGAGAAATGGGCCAGGGCAGGGAACAGCTGCTGGGTGTAAAGAAACTCCCCAAGCTGCTGATAGTGCCTTTGTTGGGAAGGAGCTTTTTTAGTCTTAGCTGAACTGCTGGGGTGATGGACCTCCTAATTACTAACGAGTTCCCCTAGTGTAGGGGAAATCTTCCTGCCCCAAAGTTATGGGGGTGCCTGTGGCAGTCCCTGTCACCCTTGGGAGGGTGTGAAACATTTTTCCCTTCCAGGAGGTATTACCTGGAAAAGGTGTGAATGGTTGCATGTGCTTTCTCTTGGCTCCTATTTGGCACAGTTGGCCTGATTTATCTGGTAGCTAAGGTGGAAAATACCGGTGACTTTCATGCTGTCATTTTATATCTCTGTTTTGAGGAGTTGAAAAGCTGCACGTAGGCTTGGGAGGTGCATCTCATTAAGCCCTGTAGTGCAAATCTATTGTTGCACTTTTATGGCTTTTCCCATTTCCTCCTCTGGAATCAGACTCTTAAGAAAGTGGGAGCTTCTCTCCTGTGGTATTGATATTACTCACTGTGTCCTTAGAGCCGCTGCAGAATAGTTGTTCTGTAGCCAAGGAAAATCCACGTGGGGCTGTAGTTAATTACTGAAGCCACGATCACCAGAGTGCTACTGGGCCCTTGTGTGACCTCCTGTGCTGCCTTGGTCCTGGTTTGAGGCCTGGGTCCTCCTTGTGAGTGTCCCCCTTCCATCCGTGTACTCCTGGGTCCCTGGTGTGACCTCCTCTCCCAGCTCCACCCCTGTGTGTTTGGGTCCTTGGTGTGCATGTCCCACATCCATCCTGGAGCTTACTCATCTGTGGTTTGAGGGCTCGAAGGTAGCAATAATGTGGCTGGGATCAAAATTCGGACTCCTGCTCTTAGGGAAGGGACAGCCAGTTCTGTTTGATGATGACCATTGTGACTCTTTGTGATTTTGCAGCCCCCTGCTTTGCCAAGGCACCCGGAGCTGTCTCTGGCTGGCATTGCGGGTCTCTAATGAAAGAATGCCGATGCTATTCCATACTACATTTTTCTCATTCTGAGGATTTCCGGGCGGGCACAGGGTGTCCTGGGAGCGTTCCTGAGCGCTGCTGGTGCGGGGAGGATCAGCTCTGTGTCCTGGCAGAGCATGACTTGTGCTCAGAGTGTGACCTGGGAAACCTTGTACAGGGGCTTGAGCATGCCCTGTGCCCTCCTGAGACGGGGCACTGGCTGGAAGCTGGTGCTGTGAGAATGAATCCCTATCCCTAGGGATGAGGAGACTCTAGGTGCTGTGCTGTGGGCTGAAGCTGATGTGAGCCCAGACTACATGCAAGAGCTGCTTGCTTCACATAATATTCTTGTAACTGCTCTGCAAACCCCTCTGGCTGCAGGGTTTTGGGTTAGAGGGTTCTAGAAGAGCCATGACTGTAGCCAGACTCTGGTGTAGGAATAAGCCAGGCTTTCTCACTTGGGCTTGTTGGTGGCTTGCTTAAGCCTCGTGCTTTCTTACACCAGTGAGATGCTCGGTCCTTGCTGAGCGTTGCTGATGCTAACAACCAGGCACAGCAGCCCCAGATAGGAGCTTCTCTGGTGGACACAAATACCTGCTCATCTCTCTGGTTGGTTGGCCTCCCCCAAAGCTGCTGACAGACTATTCCAGCGTCTCACTTTGCAGGGCAGCTTGCAGCCTTTCATGTCCACCAGAGAGACCAGCTGTGAGTGCCCAGGAAAAGTCGGTGGTTGTGCCCTGTGGAGTGAGCAGGATGATCTGTGCCTCTGCAGGCTGAGGCTTGTGCTGCCAGTGGGGGAGCTGCAGGAGGGCAGCTGCCAATGCTGTGCCCCATGGCGTCTGTCTGTCTGTCTGCGCGCTGGTGTTGGCTCACCGGGCCGGCAGACCGGGGCATGTCTGGGAGCGCGTTGGCCATCCCTGGTGGGAAGAGGCACTGAGCGGGCCGGGCTGCTTCTGGCCAAAACCTTGTGCTTGCCTGTGCGGGCTGCTGGCCTTGGGTGAGCCCTGCCTGTGCTGCTGACCTTGGCTCACCCTGGCAGCAAAGGGCTGAGCAGGGCCTCAATTGACTATTGTCCTGGTGCAGAGCCCTTGGAAGCGCTGGGGAGTCACGTAGGCCATGTGCTGCCAGGTTAAACCCTGGCTGTGGGTGCCCGCTGGAATTAGAGCTCTGTGCATAATGCTCTAAACCTGCTTAAAGCTGGTGAAAGTGGTGTCTCAACTTCTGACAATCTCTATTTCATCTTACTTCAGGCCAGATTTGAAGCTATAGAGTGTTATTGGCTGTGAACAGCTGGTGATTGCCAGCCCCTTCATTTCCCCAGCAAAAGATCTCAGTTTCAGGGATCAGAAGGGATGTTGGGGCCTGCCAGCTCCCCATGTTGGGTAAATGTCCCATGGATGTTTATGGCCCTGTGCTGAGCCTCTTGTGGTGAGCTGGGCTTGGGAGGTTGTGCTGGGAGGAGTAGATGTGGCTGATTCTTTGGGCTGGGCTGGTGGGAACAGGCTCCTGGGGAACAGCATCCCCCTTTCTGCTGGGGGCTTGAGGGAAGAGCTCCCTCAGGGAGTGGCTGCTAGCCAGGGGCAGCTTTGTGCCCATCCTGCCTGGCCTAGGTGTTTCAGTGTTGGTGTTCCCAGGCCAAAGGCTGGGTCCAGCTGATTAAGGCAAGAGGAGCCCAGATGGCTGTTGGATAGCTGGGACATCCGTGGACATCTTTTTGCTGTGGAGATCCTGCTCTGGACAATGCCATGTCCATCTCAGGAGCTGGGAGAACACCAGAGGAGCAGAGAGCAAAGACAGCAGGGCTGGATTTCACACCTGCTAAGATGCCAGATGAACTTCTNAAGCAGGGAGCAAAGACAGCAGGGCTGGAATGAGCCACTGTGGATTTCACACTTGCTAAGATGCCAGATGAACTTCTGCGGGCAGCAGCACAAGCCTGTGTGAGCACTAGGCTGAAGATGGGTTGTGGGAGAAAGATCTGGGGCTCTCTGCCTGTCCTGCTCATGGGTTGAGGCTCCCTGCCTGCCCTGCTCCAGGTCCCAGGCACTCTGAGGGCCGTGCTCTCAGGAGGGACAGGCTTTGGAGCTCAAAGGGCAGCAGATGCCACTGAGTGTATGTGCAGCGTAGGGAAGCCTTGAGCTGGAGGGATGTGTGAGAAGCAGCAGAGGTGTGCTGTGCCTGGGCAGGGCCTTTGCTTGGATGGGGAAATGTCCCTCTTCCTTTGACCCCAAAAAGGAGCAGTGTGAGCCACGTTAATAAAGGCTTTGCCCCAGAAATACTTTGGGGCATTTGCAGCACTTTATAAATGTGAGCCTCTGTCTTTCTGTGCTGGAGTCCTGCCAAGCTGAGCTTTCAAAAGCGCAGCAATTTACTGCATTATGTAACTAAAAGTCTTGAAATCATACTGTTCTAGGCCCCTTTGGAGAAAGGATAACTGCTTGTGGGTTGGACCTGGGAGATGGCAGGGCTTTAGTCTGCTGGGGGATCTGTTTTGAGGTGATACCATCCTCATTGCCTCAGTTCCTGCTGTCACTATTCCTGTGCAGAGGAGTGTGGCTGTAGGCTACTCATTCCTGCAGATTAGTCAGGACTATTATAGGGAGCAGTTGTGATACTCACAGCCATTACTTGGTCTCATCAGTCTTAATTACTATAAATATGGTTATTTTATTTCCTAATAGGGCAAACTGTAGCTGGCTGCCTGGCAGCTGTGAATTTGATTTCTAATCACATCTTACGTGTTGCAATTCTTCCAGAATAGAGCTGAAAATGTCATAACTGTGTGTTCTGGTTGGTTGTGGTTTGGGGTTTTTTTTTTAATTTCCCTTTTTGCAAAAGGGAGGGAATCTTTCCAGATGGACTTGCTGCCTTAGGTGTGCTTTACATAGGTTTTTTTCCCTCACTTCTTTGAACTTCTCTGTGGGGGCAAGGGGTGAATTATCAAGAAGCCTAATGGGGTTGAAGGCTGAGCTTTCTAAAACTGGTCTTTCTTAATAAGGATTTTCAGTGAGTCAGGGAAAAGTGTTGTGGCATGCAGAAGTCCTCGTGTAAACTCTCTGGTGTCAGACTTTGGGAATCTTTGGTCTCAAAACCTTGTTGAGCTCAAGGTTTTTCATTGTGCCTCAGCAATGCAAGAGAGGTCATGTCTACCTGCCAGAAGCCTTTTATTTTACAGAGAAATGACACCTCAGCACCCGCAGGAGGAGGAATGCTGCTTGTAGGGGAAGAAAAAATAAATTAACCAAGCCACAGATATTTTGGAGCAGTTGAGCTCCTTGGGAGCAATGGAAGAATTAAACCAGTGTATGTGTCTCAGGAACAAAAGGGAAAAATCCCCAACACCTCATCAGAACCCCCTCAGCCTTTGCCTTGGATGGCTTTTACTGCCTGTAGTTTTAATTAGTGCTCTCAAGTAGATTATATTCCTTGCAGGGAGCTTTTATGGCCAACACCTGGCAGTTTCAGCTTTCAGAAGTGTTTTGGATAGATGAGTGTGGTTGGATGATGCTTTAGGGTTCACTGAAGGCTGTGGAAGCTCAGTGTGACTCAAAGCAAGAGGTGGCAGAAACTCTAGCGTGCAGCTCGTGTGGGGAGGGCATGTTCACCAGTTCCCAGGGCTTGTGGTGGGTGGGTGGGCTGCTCTGTGCTCCAAGAGAGCACCCAGAGTCTCTGTGGAGCCCGGCAGTTTCCTCAGTGGCTGCTCATCCCAGGTGGGTGCCCACGGGTGTGTTTGGCCCAGGGATGCGCCTGCAGCCAGCCACCATGGATACAGCTCATCCCGGTGAGTCCCAGAGAGGAAATCAGGAGAAACGGGCTCTGGCTCTTGGGCATAGTTCAGCTGCGGACGTGCCAGGGGCAGCGTCTTGTCAATGATTCCTTTGTTGGAGCGCCGGGTGGCTTGGAGCTGCTCGTGATGGTCATGTGTTGCACTGGCCAGGATGCAGGAAAATACCCTGCCAGTGAAAAATCATTGTCTGGGTCACACTAAACCAGTTTTAGCAGCTTACAGAAACCGACCTCCTGTGCTTTTCTTCCTCTGGCCCCGTGTGGGTCCGGGGCATCACCTGGTAGGCATCACCGTGGCCAGGTGTCAGGTGGCTCTGGCAAACCTGGTGCTGTATCAGATAACTGCTGCCAGTGCCTCCAGTGCCAGGTAGGAAGGAGCAGGATCTCGCCATGACTCTGGATCGCCAGCTGTGCTTCGACCGGGACACCGGGATCCCAGCCTTGGATGTGCACCAAGTGACACGGAGTGGGTGAGAAGGCAGGATCCTGTAGTCCTGTACTATGTGCTGTAGGATGTGCCAGGTAGATGCTGGCATGTCAGCAGCCATGGATGAGATGGTAATT
This sequence comes from Hylia prasina, assembly GCA_013397195.1. NCBI lineage: Eukaryota > Metazoa > Chordata > Aves > Passeriformes > Sylviidae > Hylia > Hylia prasina. The sequence continues at coordinate 147,756 of VYXD01016786.1, forward strand.
GCTGTGAGCTGGGGCGTACACAGGCTATAAATAGGAGGCTGCGCCTCTCTGAGCCAGCACCACGCTGCTTTGAAGTTGTCACTCTGCCTGCTATGGCCTCAGGAGCTCTGGAAAAGGCTCTCCTGCTTGAATGTGGCTTTTTCCTTGAGTGCAAGCCTGAGCAGCAGAGAGCTGTGAAGCGAGGGGCGGGCTCTAGTGAAGGAGCCTTATGTTGCCCCTTGGCTGGTGCGCTTAATGTGGGTGGGTGAGGAGTGGGTGTCTCTGGCTGTGAGGCTGGGGAGGGCTGCAGTGCATCAGAAAATGCCTTCTGAAATCCCTGGGGCACACAGGAGCTCTGGGGCTGGTAGTGATTTGTTGCTTTGCATGTTGTGACCCTGATTTGTGAGCAGCTGCCCTTGTTGCTGCTGTTCCTTGCTGTGGTGCCTTGTGCTGCTCTCAGCTGCTTGCACTGGCCTACATTTGGAGTAACAGCAGCTCTGGAGTGTGATCTGGTTCTGCTGCAGCATGGGCCTGAGAGCCTCTGGATTGCTCCCAATCCCCCTCTCCGAGGGAATTCAACACTTCAACAAGCCTGAATGACATTTCCCTGTTCATTTTGCTTTCTAGTTGCTTCTGGTTTTGAGCTTTTTAGGTGGATTTTTTTTATACTTGGGTGCTTTGTGAAACCTGCTGTAGCCTTTGTGATAAAGGACGAGGGTTTGGATGCAGTTGGGTCAGGAGGTGCCCTGCCAGTGTCAAACAGCAGGGAACCAGGCTCTGCTGGGACTGCTCTGTGTGGATCCATCTCCCCCTTCCCTGGTGACATATAGAAGCCTTCCCTAGTCACTGCTCAGGCTATGTTTAGCCACAGCACCTGACCTTTAGGGATGGAGGCTGTGCTGTGCCACCCAACTGCCCTTTTTCAGCAGAAATAAGGGTGTCCTGTTTGGCTCCTGCATGGGGACTTATTTCCCCTCGGTGTGTCTGCATTTAATAAGCTTGATGTGCAGCTCCTGCTCTAGGTGGCTTGGGATTTCTTGGGATTTTGCAGTGCTGGGGTGGCACTCCTGGAGATGCTGTGGGAGCTCTGCCTTTGCAGATGAGCCCTGGCTGCTGTCACAGACACTGCCTGCCCTTTCCAGCTTAGGTCAGGCTGTCATGTCTTAAATTTGTCACCTAGAAATGTGTGCTGACTGGGGCTCTTAAAGGCCAGCTGCAATCTGAGCGCGTGCTTTGGCGTGGCCCACTGTGCTGGTGATCCTGGGGTGCTCTCACCTCAGGGATCAGCTTTCCTCATGGCTGTGGGGGCACTGGTGCAGTGCCAGCCTTGCAAGCCAAGCTTGAGCCGTGCAGCTGTATGCCAGGAGCAGGGATTCTGCTTTCAGCTGAGGCAACACTTTGTCTTTTGCAGGTCCTTGATCCGCAACTCAAAAGACCGACCTGATTCAAGATGCCACCAGCCATCGGAGGTCCTGTAGGATACACTCCTCCTGAAGGAGGATGGGGATGGGCTGTGGTCATTGGAGCCTTCATCTCCATTGGCTTTTCCTATGCCTTCCCCAAATCTATCACAGTGTTCTTCAAAGAGATTGAGGTCATCTTCAACGCGTCCAGCAGCAAAGTCTCCTGGATTTCCTCCATCATGCTGGCTGTTATGTATGCAGGAGGTAAGTGGGCTGGAGGCAGTGGTACATTGCTCCTGCATCACAGCACAAGATGCTTCTCTCCTGCTGGGGCTGGTGGTTCCCACCTGACTGTAGTGGCAACAACCACATTTTTGCTAAAACTTGGAATTCTCTCCTTATGTGAGAGCAAAACCTCCCTTAATGAGTTTTCTTAAAGGAGGTTGTTCAAAAAGTTCCATTTAATGCCCAGCATGCAAAAACCGGGTTAATCTGTCCTCTGCAAAGCTGCAAAATCTTTCCGGGGAATTACGACTTGTGTAATTCTGCCCTTGTCCTTGTTACAGAAGGCTGGAGATACTGTGTCTGCTCTCAGCATCTTCCTGAAGGCTGGGCAGCTGCCCTGTGACCTGTGGCAGCCCTGCTCTCTGGGGCACTTTCTTTCAGCTAAGACATTGACTTTTGGTTTTTGGTGTTTTCCAATTCAGGGAATAGTAGGTATATCCAGGGATCTATCCCCAGTTTCTTGTCAGCTCAGTTGTTCTTAGAGTGCACTGAAGCCTCGTGCCACATGTAAGTGCTTGCTGGTGCCAAGAGGCAGCTTGTGCTCTTGGAGGATGGCAGTGTGCACTGCAAGTATAGAGACATGAGCAGGATAAGGCAAACCCACCTAAACTAAAACAACTCCCCTCCCTCCCCTGTCCTTCAGAAGCTGCCTTTTGAAGGCTTTTAATTCCCAAGCTGGGTACTTTATGCATGTTTTTAATGGGTGAGGAGCATGCAGAGCGTTCTTGGTCTCTAGACCCTGGGGTCTTGTATGTGCCTGCAAACACAGTGTTGTGCTGGGCTGAAGGAAACACTGTGAGCCTGCTGTTGTGGCCACTTCAGAGGCAAATGGGAGCTTGTCCCTGCTGCCAGTCCCCAGCTGGCGAGGTGCCTGCAGCCTTGTTGGATTTGTGCATCCAAAGGAGCTGACGTCAGCTCCCGGCTGAGCACGAGGCTTTTCCTTTGCTGGGAACAGGCTCTGCTTTGTCCTGGCTCAGCTAGCGAAGCGACCAGCACATTTCCCTGCTCCAATGTTGTAACAAGCTTGTAAACCGTGTAACTGCCTTAATGAGACCCAATCTGGGCCATTCCTCCTCTCCCAATAGCTCAGAGCTGGTTCTTCTGGGGGCACTGTCTGGAGCTGCCTGGCAGCAGGGTAAGAACTCCCTCCTCTGGTACTGGAGTTTGGTTGTCCCCATATCCCCCTCTGTCCATGGTGATGCTGTCTCTCCTGCTTCCACTGAACTGTTGCCATTAAATTCCAGCAGCTGCTGGTCTTGATCCTCTTGCCCAGGTGCTGGTGGCAGGGATGCTGAAAGTACCCCAGATCTACCTGGGTGCACCAGAAGATGGTCAGGTAGTGAACACGCTTCCCAGAGCAGTGGTCACAGCCCCAAGGCTGCCAGAGCTCAAGGAACAAGAAGTTTTTAGACAATGCTCTCAGGCAGAAGGTGGGATTGTTGGGGTTGTGCTGTGCAGAGCTAGGAGCTGGACTTGATTCTTGAGGATCACTTCCATCTCAGGATTTTCTATGATTCATCCCCAGCTGCTGAAGCACAAGAATTGCTGGTGCCCCACTCATTCCTGCCTGAAACCAGACCCTTTACAGAGTCTGAATTGCACTGGAGGAGTCCCAGCATACATCCCATTTGCTCTGTCTTCTAGGACACCTGCTTGCTTGGAGGCTGAAAAAGTAGTTCATCCTCTGGAGCAACATTCTGGGCTGGTGGAATCTCATGGAGCTGGGGCAGCTCCTGTCCTGGGCAGGGCTAGGTGTGAGGAAGCACCACATTTCCCTACAGCTGTCACCATCAGGATGCATGGATGTCATGGTGTCAAATCCCCCTTTGACAGCTCTATGTTGGGATTAGATTCCAATACTTACATGTTTTTGGCAGCCTGAGCAATCAAGTTAGATCAGGTAATGTTTAGTCAAAAACATTTCCTGTGAATCTAGAAAATAGGAGTGGGTGTGAATTATTTTCTTGTAAAAAAAGAGGCGTATGGGGGAGTTTGCCCCTGGAGTGCCTGGCACTGCCCAGCTGGGTGGCTTCCTGCTGATTGCCCTTTGGAGCCTGCTGCTCCCAGGTAGACTTCCCAGAGGAAATGCTGTGGCTGCCTTCAGAGTCTTCAGGGGCATCACGTTTGTCGAGTTCAAGGTCCAGGTTTTGGAAAGTGCTGAGTGCTCTGTGGGACTCGTGGTGCTCCCAGGGGCTGCTGCTGCCTCTCCCAGAACCAGGGCCATGGCCCATTCCTGGTGGCACTGCATTGGAGCCTCTGCTAGCAGAGAGCAGAATGCTGGGGGCAGCCTCTGCAACACCAAGGCTTCTAAAACCTGCTCCAGGCTTTGTTTAAACTGGGCAAAAAGGTCAAGTACTGTCCGAGGACCCATGAATAACATGTTGACAACCTCCCTGTCTGTTAATGGCAAAGCAAGGTCTGTTAATATTCAATGGATGTTCATTCAGTGTATTTAAATACATTTTAGTGTCTGTAGAGCATGCTTGGCAGTCTCTAATCACTGTTTGCTTTGGATTAAAGCTCCCGATAGTGAAGCACTTAAAAGGGCAGTTGGACCCTGTCTGCCTTAGGGATAGCAGTGAAAACAGAAGCACCCCTTCTCCTGGGTCAGTACTGCTTCTCCCCAAGCCTTGGGGAGCTTCACCTGCACCCAGAGAAGGTGTTTCCTCACAGCTTTGTCTGGTCATGATCAGAAACCTCTGGCAGGAGTTGTGCAGTTGCTTTGTGGCTGAGACCCCAGCCCATGGTGGGTGGGTGGGTGGCTGCAAGTAGGGCAGAGCCCACAGGGCAGGTGGCTTCAGCCTGTGATAAAGCCCTCTCTCTGGGGGCAGCTGGTGGCCAGGCAGCTCCTATTTCAGCCCACAGAAGGCAACTTGCTCAGAGAAGTCAAAGCTTTCTGTGCTTCAACAATTCTCTCTGTTATGGTTGGTTTAGATCAGATATTTAGGAAGAGATTCTTCCCTGAGGGTGATGAGGCCCTGGCACAGAGAAGGCTAGGGAAGCTCTGTCTGCCCCATCCCTGGAAATGTTCAAGAATGGGTTGGATGAGGCTTGCAGCAACCTGTTCTGTGTCCCTGCCCATGGCAGGGAGTTGGAACAAGATGATCTTTAAGGTCCCTTCCAACCTAAACCATTTTGTGATTCTCTTGTCTCCAGCTGCCTCTGAGCCTCCTGCCCTTTCCCCTTACCCCAGTTCCCTCACTGGGAGAAGCAACACTGTGTGAAAGCTGCAATCCTCTGGCAGTAAAGCTGCAGCGTGCTTGTGCGTGCGTGTGTTGGTCTCTCCTGCACTGGTAACTCCTCTCTGGATGCACGTCCTGTGTTTGCCCAGGTCCCATCAGCAGCATCCTGGTGAACAAGTACGGCAGCCGGCCCATCATGATCGCAGGCGGCTGCCTCTCGGGCTGTGGGCTGATTGCAGCCTCCTTCTGCAACACCGTGGAGGAGCTCTACTTCTGCGTCGGGGTCATCGGGGGTAAGTGACAGCTCTGCTCCAGTGAGCAGCGAAAGGAGAGACTCCAGCCCAGTAATTATAAGTTGATGCCTGAATTTGTGTGAATTCTGGTTCTTGTCACTGCCTGGGTGCCTCTTCTTTAGCTGGCAGCAGGGGCTGACTCCTGCTCATGCAGCTGGGAAGTGGGTGGGTCAGGTGTTGGAATGGACTGTGTGGGGCACGGGTGGAATCACCGTCCCTGGAAGCATGTGGGTGTCACACTTGAGGACATGGGTTAATGGTGGACCTGGCAGTGCTGGGGCAATGGTTGGACTCCATGATCTTAGAGGGCTTTTCCAACCTAAATGGTTCCATGATTCTAAGTTGGAAATGGAGCTGTGAAACCCCACTTGTCACACCAGCCCTTCTGCCGGTGCTGCTGGGGGTGACCAAGCCCTGAGCCCCTTATCTCTCTCCTGCAGGCCTTGGACTTGCCTTCAACCTGAACCCTGCCTTAACCATGATTGGCAAGTACTTCTTCAAGAAGCGTCCACTGGCCAACGGGCTGGCGATGGCGGGCAGCCCCGTATTCCTCTCTACCCTGGCACCCGTCAACCAGCTCTTCTTCGGCATATTTGGCTGGCGTGGCAGCTTCCTCATCTTGGGTGGCCTCCTGCTGAACTGCTGCGTGGCCGGGTCCCTGATGAGGCCCATAGGTCCCAAGCCGGATCAGCTGAAGAAAGAGGCCAATAAGGACGTGCAGCAGGAGGCTGGGAAGGCAGGGAAAAAGGATGATGGTGACACCAGCACGGACCTCATTGATGGAAAGGCCAAGAAAGAGAAGAGCTCCTTCTTCCAGACAATCAACAAGTTCTTGGACCTGTCTCTGTTCACACACAGGGGCTTCCTGCTCTATCTGTCAGGCAATGTAATCATGTTCTTCGGGTTGTTCGCTCCCTTGGTCTTCCTCAGCAATTACGCAAAGAGCAAGAAGATCCCTAGTGACTCTGCAGCCTTCCTGCTCTCCATACTGGCCTTCGTGGACATGGTGGCCAGACCTTCCATGGGACTGGTGGCAAACACCAAGTGGGTCAGACCCCGCGTGCAGTATTTCTTTGCCATCTCTATTATTTACAATGGGGTTTGCCACCTCTTGGCCCCCATGTCCACCAGCTATGCTGGCTTCTGCATTTATGCTGGCTTCTTTGGCTTTGCCTTTGGCTGGCTGAGCTCGATCCTGTTTGAGACCCTGATGGACCTGGTGGGAGCTCAGCGGTTCTCCAGCGCCGTTGGCTTGGTGACCATCGTGGAGTGCTGCCCGGTGCTCCTGGGACCCCCTATGCTAGGTAGGGTGTGCTGTGCATGGAGAACTCACTCGAGGACGTGGTTTTAATGGAGTGGTGCTGGGTTGGTGATGGAACTTGATGATCTTAAAGGTCTTTCCCAACCTTAGCAATTCTGATTCTTTGACTCTGGCTGTCCTGCCTGGACTTGCTGAATGGTGGTGGGTTCCCCTGAGCCATGGGCAACAGTCAGGAGACCACCTCAGTATCTGAGGAATGGCCAGGGAAGTGGGATCTGAACCCCTGGCACAGGGTATGGGAGCAGGGAATAAAGGAATGTGGGACAGCTCCTTGCCTGAACGTGAGGGTGATTGGCTTGGGCTGCTCTTGAGAACATCTCCGTGACCTGGAGCTGCCCTGGGGACATCTTGCTAAAGTGTCCCTTCTCTTGTCTCTTAGGGAAGCTCAATGACATGTACGGTGACTACAAGTACACGTACTGGGCCTGCGGGGTTGTCCTGATCATCGCCGGGATCTACCTCTTCATCGGAATGGGCATCAACTACCGCCTGGTGGCAAAGGAGCAGAAGGCAGAGAAAGCGAGGAAGGAAGGAAAGGAGGAAGAGACCAACATCGATGAGGCTGGGAAGCAAAAAGCAGCAAAGAATGATGTGACCTCCTCACCTCAGAAGAACGTGGAGGATGGTGTCAAAGAGGAGGAGAGCCGCATGTGAGGGACCGGTGTGAATCCCGGAGTGTCGGGGAAGCGCTGCTGCCCTGGTGCGGCGGCCGGGGCAGAGCTCCGCTGGCGCTGGGTGGCTGTGAGAAGTGTTTAAACCGGGTGTTCATTTTTTAAACAGGCTCTGAATTGTCTTTCCATCTGTGTTAAACAAAGGTAACAGGACTACACATGCAGTATCCTCGTGTGTCCAGGGGCAGGGGGGCTTTTACAGACTGGCTTTTTAACAGTAACATGAATGTACTAATATGTGCCTTACAGTCTCCATTATCTAGCTGAATCTGAAGGAGCCTTAACTCTAAACTGT
>VYXD01016787.1:0-10188 GCA_013397195.1 Hylia prasina
TGGGACAGTCAGCTGAGACCCTTATTTGGCTGGGTCAGATTCAAATACACGAGTGTGAACAAGACATTCAGCTTCAGTCATTGCAGTGCAGGCAGCTGTGCATTTGGCATCAAGTATGTGCTTGCAGAGGGGAAGGTTTTTCTGGAGTGTGGTATACAATCAGTTCCTACCCTAGCCTCCTCCTCTCATCATCCCTGGGTACACTTAATATCATCAGTCTGAGGAGGTCATTCAGAGTAACTGGGACACTCTACACTTTCCTCTGAGCTATTGCATGACAACTTTTCCATGAAGCCAGCTGCCTTTGCTTTTCCTCCAGAGTCTCTAAATTGGAAATCTCATTGAGAAGATTAAAGGAAAAAAAAAAAAAAAATGTCTGCACATTGTGTTTTAGCTTTTCTAGTTTTAACTGCAGATGGTGCTCCCTCTCCAAGGAAAAATTACTGCAAAGGGGAATCCAGGAAGCTTTCACCAAGGCCAGCTGCGTTCCACAAACTGCCTTGCCTTGTGCGCAACCCTGCACCCTAAGTTCACTTAACTGAAGCAATCCCCAAATTTAGAAAACTTCTTCAGTGTCCAGCTGTTCACTAGCCAAGCCCCCATGGCTGCAGTGTGCAGTCAAGTGCAAGTCTTTTACAAGGTGCTGGGCTTCATGCTCTTTCCAAAGCTGTGGTTTGCACTCAGGTTTGATAGCAGACCATTTCCAAAGGCAGGCTTGCATATTCCAGAGCTGGGATCCTTATGCTGTTATGCCAATCCACCCCAGAGTGCTTTACAATATTTTTTGGATCAGGAAATGGCGACTAGGATCAAATGCATCTGGCACCAGACTCCTATTCCTCCAGATGGTCCAGAGCTCAGATGTTCACAGAAGAGGGGACCTATAGGTATTGGTCCTGCAAGACTGTATAGGGGCTGTATGGCCCCTACAGCTCATCCTTAATGAAGAGGCCCTGTATCTCATCAGCCTGGTGAAAATACCTGCAAAAACAGTGTCCATAAACAACTTCTGTAAAATAACTCTTTAGTAGCCAAGTATGAATATTCTCCAATCTATTTCTCTCAGTAACTTTGTGTATTATATCAAACTACAGGCATGTAGTCTGACCATACATAAAATGCAAAATTTAACAGAATAATCATATTTTTGATGTTAAGAAATTAGGATACACCAAGGATTTATCACACATGGAGTGTAGCATGAAAGTTTACATAATGGTATTTCTTTAGGTAGCAGGTAGGTGCCACAAAAATCACATGCACTCTCATTTAAATAGGGTTTCTGTTTCTGTGTTATTAGATTGCTTCTAAGGGTCCAGAGGGACTATTTGTAGTTTCAAGAAATGATTAGTAAAAGTTCATTTATTGTTTCTGCATGTTTTCATGAGGAGATGCAGGGAAATCATTGCTCTGAAGTTTCTGAGCTCTGCTAAGATATGATGAAGGGTTTTATAATGGTTTCCTGTGGCCTTTATAATTCTCATCTCACTTCATCCATGCAGGCTTAGGATGAAGAAGATGTACCCAGATGCAGCATCCAGAAATTATCTGTACAGTACAGATGAGATCAATCAAGCTCAGGATGGAAATTCTTAATTGTCTTAACACATAAGCACTTTGCTTTGGGGAAATTTTGCATTATTAGGCAGACAATATAATAAGATAAACTTCAAAAGCAACCAAAAAATGGTAATCTATGTGATATATAGTTTAGTTTAAATCTTGCCATGTGAAATACAAAACCATAAATGAAAGTAAAGTTCTGCAAATTCCCCCACATGCCTATCACCTCTTCATAGATATCTCATGGATAGAATGAGAACTGACTTATTGTGAAAAGAAACCTTGAAGCAGCAAAGACTGGATGAGACTGTGAAAGCAGTTGCAAAGAAGATATGTCAAGAGGTCACCCTTGAGTTTTGACAATGTTGTTTAGTGATGAATGAAAACTTACTGTATTATTGAGCCATTTAGCACATTTCTATGTTTTTCAGGGAAAAACAAAACAAAACAAAATAAAATCTGTTTCCACTTACTTCAGATTACCTGGTTTGTCTCAACTACAGGCTCCCTTCTTGCTCAACTATATTACACCAAAGACTTTCAGGCTATGGTACATAAAGAGAGCTGTGTTTTGGCCATCTACTGGCTCCACTTTAGCTGGAGAACCTGCTCTGTAGGGATTAGGTGTGTGAAACCATTGCATTTCCCATAGGCATGCTAGCAGGACTGAATGTTTTTCAAGCTCTGTGCTCGGCTTTCCATGTTTTCAGAAAAAGCAGATAATTCCTTTGGAGGGAAGATAGTTTTATGAGCATTTAATTTAATCTTAATAAGGATTTGCTTTGCATTTCTTTATTTTTGCTGTAGTTTGACCTTGACAGCAACACCTGCCTGAAAATCAAGAGAACAATTGATGTGCTGGTACATGTGGCATCACACCTCAGAGAATGAGATTAGAAATGTTCCAAAAAAATAATGTGGGGGAGAGAAGGGTTTTTCAGGGGAAATCAGTGCACAGGTGTGTGTGTTTCCTCCCTGTGGAGAAGGATTCAGTTACTAGGTGAGGTTGGGGGAAGAAGCCATCCAAAGCCTATGCTCATGCTCCACCCATCCCTAAGTCACTGGATCAGTTCTGATGAGACGTTTGCACCAGATACCAACATTTCTGAGACCTCATTGCCACAGTTCACAACAGGCAGGGCACCCTGCCATGGTGGGTGTGAATAATGTCACATATAGCAGATAAAATATATGATACATGATTTCTGAAATACATAATAGATGATTTATACATGATACATTGTGTATACTCTATAATGCATAGTATGTAATATAAAATATGAAACATACAATGTATGTGTCATATATCTTATGAACTTGGTCCTCTGCAATCTCTTTTCTTCAAGACTGGGATATCTGGGAAACCTGAGTTCTTTAATAGTAGGCAGAAAAATTTGATGGGAATTTTGCTCCTCTCCAAACCAGCTCCTCTGTCTCAAGACCCCTCTAGTTAATCAGTATTTGTCCAAACATGATGTGCAAGAGTATAGTTTAATTCCAAATTCACAACACTGTCTCTTGTCAATGATGGGATCCCTTGCTGTCAAATTTGATCTTGTTGCCAAAAGATATACTGGGGGTTCAGTTATCATGCATCAATTCACCAGTTGAGCTGGGAACCAATATTGTCTGAGGAACCAGTTGCAGAAAAAAAACTATTTCAAAAACTGTGCTCAGAAGAGGCTTTCTAAAAATACCATTTGTTCAGCAAATGAGTCAAAACAAAGTGGCACAAATACTTCAACATGAATTTTTCAGCTTAACAAGAAGGAAATATTCCAAACACTGGAATGCAATTTTTAAATTATAGTGAAAAATAGCAGGTGACCAGGCATCCCAGTGCTGCGTTCTGACCATGCTTTAGCCATTAAATGGTGTGTGACGACTTCATTATGCCTGCAGGTGGAACCTCGGCCTGAAAACCAGCTGGATGACAAGGGAGCACTGCTTTGGATACATCTTGTCTTTTAGCAGCCGACTGCCAGCATGCTGCGCACACATTGCAGAATACGGGAAGCAGGTATGCCTGCCTGTCATATGCTTTCCCGGCAGACACGGTCTGACCTTGAGCATAATTTGTACATCTGGCAGTGAGCTAAACCAGCCCGGTCTTGTTCTGTGGTTGGTTCTGCCTGTCAAACAGTAATTCTTCTTACCACCTTTCCGAGGACAGGTTATCTGCAGGGTGCTTTACAGGCTTTACAGGACAGACGCGTTCAAGACTGATCTTGCTGAGACACCAACGGAGGCACTCTCATAACTCACCCAAGGGAGCCCTGCAGCCTGGTGAGCCCACACAATTTGGGAATCTGGCCTCAGCAGTGCCCATGGGTTGGCTTCTACATGGCAGTGCAGCATGGCATAGAAAACTGCTCTGGAGCCTAAATGGATGTGCCAGTGTGAGGCTGCACCTGTGTTAATGAATCCTGCTGTAAATCAGCTGCTCTGAGCACACCGACTGTTCCCTACCAACACATACTCACAGCTCCAGGGCCCAAGCTCATGCCTCCCTTAAGGGCAGGGCTGTGCCCTATAGACACAGCAGCTCGTGCTGGCCCCTTGTCAGAGGAACACAGGAGCGTACACAGAGACTGTGTGAGCACTCTTTGGGTGGGCAGGGGAGCAGGGTGACTGACGTGTGAACTGTTGGTTGGACTGAGGCAACAGAGTCCTCCTGAAGCTTGGGACAGGCCTCTTAACCCATTTGGGTGTAGACCCAAGTCACACAGGATCTTATCTGTACATGCTGTCACTTTTCAACAAATGGAGTTTTCAAATGCTAGTCTTAATAAATCTCATTTTTCATTAGTGTTAGTGTCAAAATCTTTTGAAAGTTCTGCATTTCTACTGTGTAAGAGAGGGAACCTTTATCCTAGCAGAAGGTGTTGAGAGAAGACATCTGGAAAAAATCTTTCTGAATTTCATGGATGAAGGACCTTTGTCCTGGGGTCTTATTACTAATAATTCTGTCAGTTGAGAAACTCCCTAATGACCCTAATAACTATGGATGAGTGACAAGTTTGTACAAGTAAAAAGCGACACTCTTCCACCAGGCTACTGCATTCCCACCTGGATCTTCATGTTTCTTGCTCCACAAATCAGCAGGATCTCCCCCGCTGCTAAAACAGTTCAGACTCTTTAGTTTTTCAGTCTTTAATATAAAAAGGATAGGTCTCCCATGGGCTGAAACAACAGAGCACTGACACTGTTTCTTGCAGATTCTCTCCCTCTGTTGGCATACAGGATCATTACTCTTTTTGGGGCTGCTCTTCTCCAGCTCCAAAAATATCACTTTTTTGGTTGCTTGTTCCCTAGGACACTTCTCCTCATACCCCTAAGATGAAGAATTGCAGTCCCCATATATTTATGACACATATGCTGCAGGAGGTGAGGGGGTGCTGGGATGCTTGTTTAAGAAATTTGCCTGTGGCACCCCTTGACAACAGAGCTGCCATCCAAAAGGGTGTTGAAGGCAGGTGGAATGGGCAGTCAAGGACCCTTATGAAATTGGAAGTGGACAAAGTCCTGCATCTGGGAAGGAAGAGCCCCTTGTAATGACACATGCTGGGGACTGACTGTCTGGGGAGCAGCTCTGCTGGAAAAGACCTTGTGGTTTTTGTAGGCACCAGGGTGAACATGAACCAAGTCTGCCCTGGCAGCAAAAATGACCAACAGCATCCTGGGCTGTACTAACAGGAGCCTAAGTCAGCAGATTAAGGGGCTCATTGCTTCTTTGGCAGCATTTAGAACACTGCATCCAGTTTTGGGTGATGTAACATAAAAAGATGTTGAAAAACTGGGAGAGTTCAATAGAGGGCCATGGAGAAGGTCAGGGGACTGCAGCACTTTGGGAGGAGAAGCTGGGGAATAGGCCTTGTTCAACTGGAAGAAAATGTTTTGGCGGGACCTAATAGCAGCTTTCCAATACTTACAAGCAAGTTACTGATGAGATGAAGCTAAACTTTTCAGAGTGCATATCGTGGGAGGATGAAAATGTGACAGACATAAACCAAAGCAAGAGAGCTTTCAACTGACATGATGAGAAACATTTTTATGATGATGTCAGTAAATTTTAAATCATGCCACCTAGAGAAGTTGTGTAGTCTGCTACACAGGGGTTTTCAAGACCTGATGGGTTAAAGCCACCAGCAAACACAATTCACCTCACAGCTGTTCCCATGTTAAGCAGCTGACTGGACTCAATGGCAACCAAAGGTCACTTCCAACTTCAATTATCCACCAATCCTACAATCCTCCCAGCTCTCTGGATCATTCAACCTCATCACATAAGGACCAAGACAGGCAAATCCCAGTATTTCCTGAGCCATATTGCTCCTGAGGAATCTTGCTAGAAATAAAGATGATCAGAGTCCCTTGTCCATCCCATTCAACCATGTCAGACCAGTGCTGTCCTGATGGGAATTTCTGTGCACTGATGGGGATTTCTGTGCACTGACATTGACTCAGGGGATCTAATGAGCTCCTGTGTATTGTCCTTGCACTCAGCAATTAATGTGTCCCTGCAATTTGTCTCTCCTCAGTTTAGTGATTGGGGCTTTCTTGGTCAATTTGGGGTTTTTTTAGAGGGAAAATTTTCAGGATGTGGTTCTCCTGCTTTCAAGAGGGTTAAGTAGAATCACATGCAACCACAAGTGCAAGAAAAAGAGAACTGAAATCCCATCTTGTGGGATTTCAACACACATGATGTTCTTCTGAGAAAGCCCATGATAGTTCCTACAAACAGCCGATCAGGATTGAAAGTAAAAGGAAAGAACACTGAAGTTACACCAGGGTGTTCAGCCCCTGGAACTCATCCTGATCAGCTGCTGAGCCCAGGCTGCAGAAATGTTATGTGAAGCATTTACTTCAGACTGAATTGTGAAAATGTTTGGCATCATATTTAGCACAATGATATGGAAAGAAACACCATGGCTAACAGGATTCAAGTGTTTAAATTCAAAACTGACAGTATAAAGCAGCATTTAAAACATTCAGTACTTTGTACAAAATAAATATATGCAAAGATCCATGGTGGTCTTTTGCCTTGCTTCTGCTTTAAAATTCTGACTTTGAAGCTGGTTTTACACCATGCCAGTACCTCTCTAATTACACTCCCTTTCTAGGTTCCAAATTGTGAACTTCTGTCTGCTTTTGAGACATCAATATTGGTGATTTTGATTATTGTGTACGATAGTGCCATGTCTGTCTATTATTATTCATAAATATTTACATGAATACATATGTCACAGAATCAGAGAATGGTTTGGGTTGGAGGGTACCCTAAAGAACCTTTCGAGGGATGGGGCATCCACACCTTCAGAGGGCTGAACATGAGCCATCAGTGTTCCCAGGTGGCCAGGAAGGCCAATGGCACCTGGCCTGTATCAGCAATGGTGTGGCCAGCAGGGCCAGGGCAGAGACTGCTCCCCCTGTACTCAGCACTGGTAAGGCCACACCTGGAATTTTGTTTTCAGTTTTGGGTCTCTCACTGCAAGAAAGACATTGAGGGGCTGGAGCGAGTCCAGAGAAAGGCAACAAGGCTGGTGAAGGGTCTGGAGCACAAGTCTGATAAGGAGGACCTAAGGGAACTGGGGGTATTTATCCTGGAGAAAAGGAGGCTCAGGGCAGATATGTTTTCTCTTGACAGTACCTGAAAGGAGCTTGTGACAAGGTGGGGGTTTGTCCCTTCCCCAAGCAATTAGTGGTGGGACAAGGGGAAATGGCCTTCAGTTGAGCACGGAGAGTTTCAGGCTGGGTATGAGGAAACATTTCTTCACTGAAAGATGGTTTGGAATGGGCTGCTCAGGGAAGTGGTAGGGCCACCATCCCTGAAAATATTCAAAACACAAGTAGAAATGGCCCTTTGCAATATGGTATAATGGGCATGGTGGCATTCGTTTGAAGGCTGGGTTTGATGATCTTGGAGTCCTTTTCCAACAGTAATGACACTGTGATTGTAAGGGGAAGAGGGGAAAGAAAAACAAAAATGTTACATGAATGTCACCACAGTCACTCGAAAATCTTCCATCAAAGCTCTTAGGAAGACTAAGGTTGTGTATTCAATATTCTTCCCAGAAAAGCAGAAACATAAACTCCAACAGGCAGAGACATTCTACAACATATATCACAAAATATTTCGATGTATTTTTATTACTCTGATTCCATTTTCTTCTGGAGGAGAAGGACAAACAAGAATGGAACTTTCCAGTTTTCATCAAGTCACTCACTCTGCAATAGACTTTTGAATGAGAGGAAGAAGATGTCTGGTTGTAGGAACATCTAATCTAGGATGGGATAGTTAATGACTTTTGATGCCTGGGCATGGTACCACTTCCCAGTTCTGAGGAATGAGGTGTTTCACAAGACTTCTGTGCAAGTATAAATGGAGGCTGGTAAAATGCCCTTCTCAAACCAGCAGCCCTGCACTGCAGGAATTGCCCTCAGCTCTCCCCAGCCCTGCAGCCCACACCGAGGTAAGAGGCACACTTTGTACAGGAGAACTGGAAGGGTTTCTTGGGCAGCTGCTGTGACATGCAGGGGAAGGGAAGGAGGCTTTAGTGTTGGGCTGAGAGCTGCAGCACAGACTGAGGGTCTGCTGTCTGCATGTGCAGGGACTGAAGCCATCTTTTGGGGAGGAGGGGCTGGCTGCTGCAGGAGAAGCAAACCTTAGCAAGGGAGAGGGTGGAGGGGGCCAGTGACACACAGCTGTGAGGGGTGAACGTGAGAGTATTTTACAACTTACCCTTGGATATATATCTAACCCAACACACATGACTAATGAAAAGTGGGCAGTTGTGGGCACATATCTCATTTTACTTTTCCCTCCAAATACAAGCTGCTATGTAAAGCCTTCACTCTTTTCCAGCTGTTGTTACATAAACTCATACTTCAAAATGTTTTACATTTTCTTTATTTCCCCATGGTCTCCATCATTTTGTGTAAAGTCTTCTTACAAGCTTTTTCTTGTTTTCTGTCTTCCTTTTGTGCAGGCTGTCATCCAAGCCTACAGCAAGAACTCTCATCCTCAGAAGTCTAATTAAGATGGGAAAAATCATCATTTATGAGCATGCCAACTTCAGAGGTGTGTCCAGAGAAATCACTTCTGACATTTCCAATCTGGGACATTTGGACTTTAATGATATTATCTCCTCAGTGAGAGTAATTGGCCAGCCTTGGGTGGCTTACGAGCACATAAATTATACAGGCAGGCTACTGGTACTTGAGGAGGGGGAACATGGCTATGTTGGTAGAAGCATGAATGATACAATCAGTTCTCTGCAGATGATCACTGAAGATCTGCACGATCCCCAGATCACTCTCTATGAGCATCCCAACTATCAAGGGAAGAGCAGGGTAATAAGACAAGCAACCAACCTGGCTGCAGGATTTGACAATGACATCATGTCTTCCCACAAAGTCCAGAGAGGTGCCTGGCTGCTGTGTGAGCACAGTGACGGAAGTGGGATTCAATACATTGCACGAGAAAAAGAAAACCTTCCACATTACTCAGCAATCTACCTCAATGACAGGCTTTCCTTCCTGCGCCCCCTTCGCCCTGGCCGCTCCTATTAGAATGCAAATCCTCCAAAGCTGAGGAAAGATGCAGCATCAGCAAGAAATTTGCGATCTAGATTTCTCCTTCTGCTTGTGTAGCCTTTTTTCCCTGGGAGCTCCCTGCTGTGCTGCACTGCAGATCTGTACTTCTTTATCCTGCCTTGCACTCTTCCCCAACCCCAAAAATGAAAGTATTATCATGCTTGATCATATGAAAGAGTGTCCAAGCTAAGAGACATGCCAGGGATGTGTAACCTCATGCACCCTCAGCTAACATTCCTGAGACCTGTGCTATGGAATGCTGAAGCATTGCATGTTGTCTCTTTTGCTAAGTGAAACAGAAAATGTAAGTGTAGGGCCAGTATCACTTTCTTTTTAATTTGCTTTACAAAGGTACCATGGCTTCTGCCATTGTCTGTAATCCATTTTGCTTTGGAGCTATAAAAAGATCTTTTGCAATTAGCAGTGGAGCTGTTGTATGCATCTTTAAAATAAATAAATGTTGCTTTTCCAAGGTGAGATGTCTCTGTGTATCCAAAGAATGGTTCACACAGTCACTTGCATATTTTTCCTGGATGTCTCCTGGAGAATTATGTCTCCTTCCAGTTTCACTGTACAGTGGGTTTAGGCTTGACTCAACCAGTGTGAAAATCTTGGTTCACACGTTGATTATTGCTGTGATCCTGGCCAAACTCTCCCATGCACTGTACCAAAATACCAAACTCTTGATTGTATCTCCTACAGTCCATCAGAGTGATGGATCATGCTGGAGATAGAATCATCCACTGCCCAAATCACACAATCAAACAGGAACTTCTCATACCCTTGAATTGACTGATTGGTTGATCCCAGTGGAAAAAGTTGTCTTGTGTTTTTCAACCTGTAGTATCTTGATAAGGGAGGAGGGATGATGAGGCGTTCCAAGATCTCTTTTGCCATGTGCAAGTTCACCTGGACGAGCAGAGTCTGTGCCCTCCTCCATGCCTGCCTAATGACAGCTGCACGCCCTGAGCTGTGCATTGTCATAGCTGTCACACGGCAGCTCTGCACTGCAGTGTTTATCTCCCTCTG
>VYXD01016787.1:10503-66835 GCA_013397195.1 Hylia prasina
TTGGACATGTGGAAGAGCATTTTTAAGATGAGGGGTGTGAAGCACTGGCACAGGTTGCCCAGAGAAGCTGTGCTTGACCCATCCCTCAAAGGCCAGGCTGGATGAGGCTCTCCCTGCTCATGGCAGGGGGTTGCAGAGAGATGGTGTTTAAGACCTCTCCCAGCAAAAAATCATCCCCTGATTTTGTGATACTAGGAGGAGCAAATTCAGCAATACCATGAACTTTGCTGTGGTTTCAGGTTCCAGTCTCTCAGTTTCATCTTTCTCTTTTTCCATCTACAGTACCTCTTTTGCAACAGTTTTAAATTTGGAATATCAGCACAATGAGTCTCTTTAGCCCCAAGTAGCAGCAAAACCCTGTGCTTGCCAAGGGTGACTGAGGAGGAAATCTACCCTATCCTGCTGTGTAGGGCTGTGTGGACAGAAGTCTCTGCTAAGGCTTTAGCATTTTTACATTTTTTATTGTTGTGGCATTAAAGGGTAGAAGTATAGTGTCTTTCCAGCTGCTTAGGCATGTAGTGGATAATGCCTGAATGTCATGAAGGACAGTGAAAGAACACTACATACATGGAAGGAATTCAAGATTGTGGAGTGGTTTCATACAATGGAAAAAGAAAGATTTTAGAACATCCTTGTTGATGTCATTTCCTTGTTTCTGACACTATTACCTGAAGATTCTTGCAGGGTCTCACTTTAAGGTGTAACATAGATGCACTCAGGTAATCTTTTTGTCTTTTCTTGGTTGTAGAAACATTTGTAATGATTGAGAGCTTGTCATGGAATTGGGAGGGAAGTGTGATATTGGGGAATGGTATTTATAAAGGTCCAAGAAATAATCAAAGTTATTATACACATGCCTGGTTGATGACAGTTTTTCATTGAAAGTGAACAAAGGATGAAATGAGGCAGAGAATGACAAAGGCTTTTCAATCTTCCTTAGAATTAGTGACAGAAAGATTTATTCTGGAAGGGACCTCCCTAGTGCAAGGCCTTCTTCACAGCAGAGCTACCTCCAAACATGACCAGGTTACTCATGGCCATCTTCAAGAGATTTGTGAAGAATGACAAGGGTGGAGGTTCCACAGGGTCTCTGGCCCTTTTGCCATTCCTGAAAACCCCTTAGGGTAATAATTTTTCCTTATTTTCAGTCAGAGCTTCCCTCTTCCCAGCTAAGTCTTTCCCAGGTGTCCTTTTGCTGTGCACCCCCTTTAGCCCTGTCTTTTCTATGGCTGAGAAACATTTTCTTGATGAGGTCAGCCAATTTTAAATCATACCACTATAGATTACAGAATCACAGAATCAGAGAATGACTAGGTTGAAAGAGACCTTTAAGATCATTGAGTCCAACCCAAGCCCTAACACCTCAACTCAACCACAGCACTGAGTGCCACTTCCAATCTTTTTTTAAACCCATCTAGGGACGGTGACTCCACCACTTCCCAGGGCAGATGATTCAATACTTTATTACTCTTTCTGTAAAAAACTTTTTCCTGATATCCAACCTATATTTCCCATGGCACAGCTTGAGACTGTGTCCTCCTGTTCTGTCAGCTGCTGCCCAGAGAAAGTGACCAACTCCCACCTGGCTACAGACACCTTTCAGGCAGTTGCAGAGAGGGATAAGGTCATCTCTGAGTCTCCTTTTCTCCAAGCTAAACACCCCCAGCTCCTTCAGTTGTTCCTTGTAGGGCTTGTGTTCCAATGGTGTGTAGTCCATGTACTCAGGGGTTTTCAGGACCTGATGGGTTAAAGCCACCAGCAAACACAATTCACCTCACAGTTGTCCCTGTGTTAAGCAGCTGACTGGACCCAATGGCAACCAAAGGTCACTTCCAACTTCAATTATCCACCAATCCTACAATCCTCCCAGCTCTCTGGATCATTCAAGCTCATCACACAAGGACCAAGACAGGCAAATCCCAGTATTTCCTGAGCCATATTGCTCCTGAGGAATCTTGCTAGAAATAAAGATGATCAGAGTCCCTTGTCCATCCCATTCAACCATGTCAGTCCAATGCTATCCTGATGGGGATTTCTGTGCACTGACATTGACTCAGGGGATCTAATGAGCTCCTGTGCATTGTCCTTGCACTCAACAATTAATGTGTCCCTGCAATTTGTCTCTCCTCAGTTTAGTGATTGGGGCTTTCTTGGTAAATTTGTTTTTTTGGAGGGGAATTTTTCAGGATGTGGTTCTCTTGCTTTCCAGAGAGTTGAAGTAGAATCACATCCAACCACAAGTGTAAGTAAAAGAGAACTGAGAGAGCATCTGCAGATCTGTGGGATTTCAACACACATGATGCTCTTCTGAGAAAGCCCATGATAGTTCCTACAAACAGCTGATCAGGATTGAAAGTAAAAGGAAAGAGCATTGATGTTACACCAGGGTGTTTGGTTTTTTTGTGCAAAAGCCCCATTTCCAGGGTTTCTTTCTGGCCAAGTCACTCTTCAAGTGCTGTGTGTAGGGATAATTCAGGATGAGCAGAGCTCAGCCCCAGAAACTCCTCCTGCTCAGCTACTGGAGCCCAGACTGCAGGGTCTCTGTCGTGGGCTGGTTTTCCAAGTGCCACTGCCCAGGTTTCAGGAGCAGCCCGTGCTGGGTTGGCTGTGGGACACAAGGAACAGGCATGCATGGAAAGGACATGGACATGGCCAACTGCACTGGCTGCCACACATCAGGGGCTGCCCTCAGCCACCCCACACTGACACTACCAGCACTCCCTCAGAATGGAATGGAAGAGACACAGCCCCATCTCCTTCCTCCCTTGCAGATCATCCACATGGAAGCCCTCTAGTGACGACCTGCACACCTTCACTCTCCACAGCCACCAGCACCTTCACAGGCGCTTCCAACCAGACTGAGAGCCCTCAGCCTGTCCAGTCTCATACTTGGCTCTGGGCTCTCTGACCAAAGGACACTTTGGTGTCTCCTTCTAGTGCAGCTTGGTGCTTGTAGCCAGCCCACACAGACACCACACACGGTTCTCACTGGTGTTCTGGGAGTCAGTTGTGGGTGCCTCAAATCCCAGCATGAGTCTCCTGCCTGTCTGAAATCCCTGTCTATATCCATGCCCTACTTGCTGGCTGCTCCAGCTCAAACTTTGCTGGCAAATCACACCATTATAACTTCTCTTGAACTGAAAATGTCTTTATTTGATAAAGTTCATGAAACAGAGGCTGTCCATACCATGAAAGGAACGTTCCACATACCCTTACAAGCTTGTCTTCCCACACTTTAAATATCACAAGTGATGGAAGCCTGTGGAGCAGGATGTGTCTTAACAGGACAGAAGGAGACACTTGTAGAGCTGGTGAATGAAGGAGGAGAGACACCAAGGCTCAACAGAACAATCCACTGAGGTTTGGGCCGGTGCAGAACCCATGCCTCCTCGATCTGGCTGTGCAGCCACGCCCTGTGGCAGCCTCTCTGTCAGGTGTCACTGCCTCTGTCGTAGCTGAGGTGTTAATGCAAGTCCAGCCATGGCTTCCCTGCCTAAGCACCACACACTGCTCTGTGACATGCAGTGCTTGAAGCCTGGGGAAGACACTCTTAGACCCAACATGACCACCCAGAGACCCAGGTCTCAGAGTTCTCTCTAGCTTTCCCTAGCTTCTATTTGTGATAGTGGTGGGTTGCTGCAGACAGTTTCCTCTGAGCAGACATCATAGTGTCTTTCAACACAAATGCAAGCAGAAATTAAAACCAACCAAAGAAACAGAAAATCCATCTTCACATCCTGTTACTTATGTGCTAAAATTTTGTTTTATGCAAATGTATATTTTCATGAGAATTTAAAGTGACAACATAAAACATTTTGTGAAAATATAAACCAGAAATATTTTAAACAACTGACAAAGCAACAAGAGTTCAGAATTAACTCTGAGAAGTGTTCTAGTGATGACTTTTTTAACATTTTCCAGTTAAATGTTAACATTTTCCAGAATGCCTGTGAATTAATTTCAAAACCAGCAGAGAGGAAGCACAACCTCCAGTAGCACGATCCTGTAAAGTAAGTTCCTACTGATAAGTGACCAAAGGCAGTTATTTAAAAATGCAGAAATAGAGCTGATTCTGCAATTTATTGTTAGTTTAATTCAATTCAATAACTCATTAGATGGTGCTTGGAAATTGGTCAGGAATCCCAAAACAGAACAAGTCAGATCACTTGAAAGACAGTGACCAGAGAAGGGATGGACTGAGTCCTGGGGACACACACTACAGAATTCCTGGCAGAAGAGTATATGGGACACTGTCTCCTGCAAAGCAGAGCTCCAGTAGGAGTCACTGAGAGCACAGTGTGGCATTTGGGACAACCAATAATTTGGTGTAGGAGATAATTTGTACCCATCTGGAGAACAAAATAAAGGAGGATGGGGAAATGAGGAGGAACAATATCGGTGGTCCATGGACAGTAATGGAAAAAACTAATAGAGGAAAAATATTAAAAAGAAGTATCATCTGGAGCATTTACTTCAGCCTGAATTGACAAAACATTTAGGGTCATATTTAACATAATAAGATTGCTGCTTGACGTGTTCGTGAAAGAAGCACCATGTCTAACCAGATCCAAGTGCTTAATTTCAAAAGTGAAAGTATAAAGCACTATTTAAAATAAAACAGTATTGAGTGCAAAATAAATGTCTAAAAATATCTATGTTTCTTTTGCCGTGCTTCTGCTTTAAATTTCTGACTTTGAAGCTGGTTTTACACCATGCCAGAAGGTCTCTATTTACATTATTTTTCTGGGTTTTACACTGTGACCTTCTTTCTGCTTTTGAGACAATATTGATGCTTTTGATTTTTACCTATGATAGTACCAGGTACATCTATTATTATACATAAATATGTGATTACATGTCACAGAATCAGAGGGTGGTTTGGCCTGCAAGGAACCCTAAAGAACCTTTCGAGGGATGGGGCATCCACACTTTCAGAGGGCTGAACATGAGCCATCAGTGTTCCCAGGTGACCAGGAAGGCCAATGACACCTGGCCTGTATCAGCAATGGTGTGGCCAGCAGGGCCAGGGCAGAGACTGTTGCCCTTGCACTCAGCACTGGTGAGGCCACACCTGGAATCCTGTGTTAGTTTTGGGTCCCTCACTGCAAGAAAAACATTGAGGGGCTGGAGCGAGTCTAGAGAAAGGCAACAAGGCTGGTGAAGGGTCTGGAGCACAGGTCTGGCAAGAAGGAGCTAAGGGAATTGGGGGTGTTTATCCTGGAGAAAAGGAGGCTCAGGGCAGATATGTTTTCTCTTGAGAGTACCTGAGAGGAGCTTGTGACAAGGTGGGGGTTTGGTCCATGCCCCAGGCAAGGGGAAATGGCCTTCAGTTGTGCATGGAGATGTTCAGGTTGGATATTAGGAAACATTTCTTCAAAGCAAGAGCAGTTAAGCTTTGGAATGGGCTGCCCAGGGAAGTGGTGGAGTCACCACATTTGGAAGTGTTCAAAACACAAATAGAAGTAACATTTCCAATATGGTTTAATGGGCATTCAGTCAAAGGTTGGATCTTGGAGGCCTTTCCATCATTAATGATACTGTGACCCTAAGGAGAAAAAACAACTGAAAAAAGAAAAAGCTACGTAATGCCCTCTATGCCACATGGATATGTCCCAACAAAACTATTAGTAAAGCTAAGGTTGTGTATTAGATATGCTTCCCAGAAAAGCAAAAATCTAAACAGCAACAGGCAAAAACATTCTACAACACGTTTCACAAATTATTTTGATACCTTTTTATTACTCTGATTCCATTTTCTTCTGGAGAAGGACAAACAAGAACTGAACTTCCCCCATTTCATCAAGTCACTCTTGCTTCAAGGGACTTTTGACGAGGGGAAGAAGATGTCTGGTTGTAGGACCATAGAAAGCAAAATACAATGGATAATGAGTTTTGACCCCCGGGGGTAATAGTGGACGCTTTCAGTTCCGTTGAGTGGGGTGTTTTACAAGCCTTCTGTGCAAGTATAAATGCAGGCAGGGGAGATGTCCTTCCCAACCAGCAACCCTACACTGCAGGAATTGCCCTCAGCTCTCCCCAGCCCTGCAGCCCACACCGAGGTAAGAGGCACACTTTGTACAGGAGAACTGGAAGGGTTTCTTGGGCAGCTGCTGTGACATGCAGGGGAAGGGAAGGAGGCTTTAGTGTTGGGCTGAGAGCTGCAGCACAGACTGAGGGTCTGCTGTCTGCATGTGCAGGGACTGAAGCCATCTCTTGGGGAGGAGGGGCTGGCTGCTGCAGGAGAAGCAAACCTTAGCAAGGGAGAGGGTGGAGGGGGCCAGTGACACACAGCTGTGAGGGGTGAACGTGAGAGTATTTTACAACTTACTCTTGGGTATAGTGCTAAAGCAACACACACATGTCATGACCTCATCTTTTCCAGCTACTTCTATGTTTATTCTTTGTACAAAATGTTTTGTTTTTCCTTTTCCCCTTTTTCCCTTCTGAGCGTCCATCATCTTGTTTCAAGATCCAAAAGGGTTCTTACAAGCATTACTTGTTTTCTGTCTTCCTTTTTTTCAGGCTGTCATCCAGCTCCTAGAGGAAGAAATCCAAACTCTAGAAGTCCTACTGAGATGGGAAAAATCATCCTTTATGAGCGTACCAACTTCCAGGGTTTGTCCAAGGAATTCACCTCTGATATTGCCAATCTAAGAGACGCAGATTGGAATGATCTTGCCTCCTCAGCCAAAGTAATTGGCCAGCCTTGGGTGCTTTATGAGCATTCAAACTATGGAGGCCGATTTCTGGTACTTGAGGAAGGAGACCATAGCTTTTTTGCTTCAAAGATGAATAATACAATCAGTTCTCTGCAGATGATCACTGAAGATCTGAGCAATCCTGAGATCACTCTCTATGAGCATCCCAACTATCAAGGGAAGAGCAGGGTAGTTAGGGAAGCAACCAACCTGGCTGCAGGACACGACAATGACATCATGTCTTCGCACAAAGTCCAGAGAGGTGCTTGGCTGCTGTGTGAGCACAGTGATGGAAGTGGAATTCAATACCTTGCTCGAGAACGTGAAAACCTTCCAAATTACAAGGCAATCAATTTCAATAACAAGCTTTCCTTCCTGCGTCCGCTTCGTGCTGGCCGTTCTTACTAGAATGCAAATCCTCAAAAGCTGAGGAAAGATGCAGCATCAGCAAGAAATTTGAGACCTAGATCTCTGCCTCTGCTTTTGCCACATTCTTTGTGACATTTTTTTAAATGTCCTTATGATACCATGGCTTCTGCTGTTGTCTCTAATCCATTTTATGTTGGTGCCATTAAAGAAGCTCTTGCAAGCAACAGTGGGTCTGTTTTGTGGACTGTTTAGTGTAGATAAATATTGCCCTTTCATGGTGAGATGTCTCTGTGTATCCAGGGAATGTTTCATCAGTCACTTTGAGGCCTTTTTCATGGATGTCTCCTGTAAGATTTTATCTCCCTCCAGTTCCACTGTAACGACAGGTTCAGGCTTTACTCAACCAGTGCCAAAGTCTTGGTGAGCATGTTGATTTTTGTTGTGATCCTGGCCAAACTTTCACCTGCAGCCTGTTCCTAAATATCACATATTTGATTGCATCTCAAGACATTGATGATATTGATGATATAGCCTTTTACTGCCCAAATTACATAATCAAACAGACTGTTTTCATAAATTTGAATTGACTGAATGCTTGATCCCAACGGTAAAACTTGTCTGATTTTTTTAAAGAGCTGCCTCACTTTCAATTCAATTATTGATGCTTCCTTTAATTTCTTCTTGGTTTTCTTTGTTAGAGTATTTCTCCCCCTTATGCTGCTGTGTTTTCTTGGTAGTGCCTTATTTGACCTTTGGATTCAACAGAGCAATACTATGGCAAGGCTTAAATGATATTCTCCATCCTGGTAAATCAAATCTCAAGAACTGCACAGCATATTGCTGACAAAAGCAGTAATGAGAGACCTTCTTTCAGAGATCTGTAGAGGTCATCAGGAAAATAAATGTGACAGTCAAAGTGCAGCTGCAGCAGATTATTCCTATAAGGAATTCCTGTCCTTGGAGAAAACTTGCCTTTGTCATTTGTGTGGTCCCAAAACCCTGTTCCTGTTTACAAATCCCATGGATTAGCAGAGTGCAGTTCACCTAGGTAAACCCCATCAGCCCCAGAGCTCAGCACAGGCTCATCACGGATCCCCCAGGCCCCTGGGCTGTTTATGATCTTTATGCCCCAGAGGCAAGTGCACTCAGACTAGACCTGGTGCTGTGGGACACCCTCGTGGTGCAATGTGACCTGAGGGATGTCATGGTTTGACACTGGCCAAACACCAGGCACCCATGAAAGCCATTCTCTCAACCTCCCCTGTTACAGCTGGACAGAGGAGAGAAACATTTAACAAAAGGTTGATTAGCTGAGATAAGGACTGGGAGGAAACACACCAAGGGCAAAACAGGCTCAGCTTAGAGGTACAAAGTGAACTTATTACTAACAACATCAGAGCAGGATAATGAGAAGTAAAATAAGCCCTCAAGAACACCTTTCTTCCCCCAGCCCCTCCATCCCACTGATGGTGCAGGAAGACAAGAGTGGGGGGTTTTGGTCAGTTCACCACCCAAGGTTTCCTTCCCCTGTTTCCCTGTGAGACTGAGGGGTCCCTCCCACAGGAGAAAATCCTCTGTGAACATCTCCAGTGTGGTTCCAATCTCATGAACAGCAGTCCTCCCAAAACTGCTGGGCGTGGGTCACTCTTCCACAGGGTGCAGTCCTCCAAGGACAGGCTGCTCTGGCCTGGAAGCAGGGCCCTCTCTCTCCATTGAGTCTCCCACTGGATCACAGCCTCCTCCAGGCATCCACCTGCTCCAACCTGGCTGTGGGTGGATCTCTGCGTTCCCCATGGATCCCCATGGGCTGCAGGGGCCCAGCTGCTTCACCATGGTCACCACCACGGCCTGCAGAGGAATCTCGGCTCTGGCTCCTGGAGCACCTCCTGCTCCTCCTTCTCCACCAACCTTGGTGTCTCCATGTTCTCACCTGCTCCTCTTCTCTAGCTGGAATTAAAAGTGCACCCCACCTTTGTTTTGGTTTCTTCTTAAATATGTTATCACAGAGGTGTTACCATCATCTCTCATTGGGCCAGCCTTGGCCAGCAGCCTGTCCACCTTCAGAGCCATCAGGGATTGGCTCTGCTGGACTTGGTGGAAGCTTCCAGCAGCTTCTCACAGAAGCCACCTCTGTGGCCCCCTCACCACCAAAAACCAGGCCATGCAAAACCAACACGGGGAATGAAGCAGCTTATTGATCCGGAGCAGCTCCCAATGCAGTGACACCCAGGCCCAAGGAGAACGAAGCTTGAGCTGTCCTTAGCAGCAGCACAAGATGAGTTGTTGTACATGTGCACCACCAGACCTCACCTCACAAATCTGACAGACAGGCAGCAAAAGGCAGCAAAACCCAGCCAAATGTCTTTGAAAGGGCTGGGAACAAACTCTGTTGGCATCAGCCAAGCCACGGCCTGCCAGCCAGGCTCTTCCCCTCAGGAAATCGCAGCAAATGTATACCAGAGGAGAATCTCTAACATGTTTAAGAGATGACCAGTGGCAGCAAGGCGGGTGTCTACTTGTCACTTTATGCTCCCCCTCTTCCTGTGCTCACTCAGGAGCCAAGGGCAGGAGATACCAATAGAGTTAGTGACCACCAAGTGTACACACACAGGTGATGAACTGTTGGTGGGAATCCTGTACCCAGCACGTCTTCTCTTGGAAATGCCTGTGTCACCTCAGATGGACTCAAAACCTTGCAAATATCTCCAACACCGTCCTTCAGGAGGTGTGAGTGACAGGAACACACTGGAAAATCATTGTTGCCTGAGGAGAACTGCTGATTGTTGAATATGGGAAGTAAAACTGCTGCCTTAGGAGATCAAGATGACTGGGGAAGACAAAGGCAAGGGTACCTTGGCTAAATAAGAATGTAACCAATAGAATCATAGACTCACAGAATGGTTTGGGTTGGAAGGTGCTTTTAAGGATCCTCTAGTCCATGGGCAGGAATATTTTTCACTAAATCATGCTGCTCAGTGCCCCATCCAACACTGTCTTGAATACTTCCAAGGAAAGGGCATCCACAGCTTCTGTGGGCAACATATTCCAGTGTGTCACCACCTCACAGTAAAGAATTCCTTCCTAATATCTAATCTAAACCTACTCTCTTTCAGTTTAAAGCCATTACACCTAGTGCCATCATTGCATGTCCTTTTAAAATGTCTGTCTTCTGCTTTCTTGTAATCTCTTTAGGTACTGCAAGGTGCTGTAAGGTCTCCCCAAAGCTGCCTCTTCTCCAGGCTGAACAGCTCCAACTGTCTTGGCCTATTTTCACGGTGGACATGCTCCAACTCCAACCATCTTCATGGCCTCCCCTGGACCCCCTCTAACAGGTCCATGTTGTTCTTATGCTGGAGGTCCCAGAGTTGGATGCAGCACTCCACTCCAGGTGGGGTTTCACCAGAGTGGAATAGAGGGGCAGAATCTCCTCCCTTTCCCTGCTGGCCATGCTGCTTTTGAGGTAGCCCAGGACATGTTTGGCTTTCTGGGCTGTGAGTGGTCACTGCCAACTCACACTGAGCTTCTTGTTAGCCAACACCCCCAAGTCATTCCCTGCACAGCTGCTCTCAGTCCATTTTTTGCCCAGCCCATGTTGGTACTTGGGATTGTCTCAACTCACAGGCTGATGTTGTGCTTGGCATTGTTGAATTTCATGAGACTCACCACTCCAGCCTGGCAAGACCCCTCTGGATGGCATCCCTTCCCTCCAGCATCTTGACAGCACCATAGATCTCGGTGTTATCAGCAAACTGACTGAGAGTGCACCCAATCCCACTGTCCACATTACCAAAGATGTTAAGCAGTCCACTCCCAGTACCAACCCCTGAAGAATGCTGCTCAATGGTCTCTATTTGGACATTGAGTCATTGATCACAACTCTTTCAGTGTGACTATCCAGCCAGACCCTTATCCATTGGAGCAGTCCATCCATCAAATTCATGTCTCTCCAGTTTAGAGATAATGATGTCATGCTGTACAGCTTCAAATGCTTTGCACAAGCAAAGTAGATAATGTCAAACACTCTTCCTCTATCCACCAATGCTGCAACCTTGTTGTAGATGTATTTTTGGCTGATATAGACATATTTATTTATAAACATAACATTTTCATTTTACTCCGGAACTAGCTGACCACAACAAGGATTACTTTAAGGAAGACAATATACAACTAGTACAAGGCACGTTCACCTTTATTTAACACTGAAAGTTGGTTATCTCACAAACTTTCCCAGCCCATTTCATGCTGGTCTAATCATTCATAACACACTTTTTGTAGTTTGCTGAAATAAATACATTTTCTTTTCAGCAGGCAGTTCTGTGGAGTGGGAGGTCAGCCTTTTCAAACCCTTGAAATCCCTTTTTTTTTAATGAGAGAAGTGGGAATGCAGCTCTCCTTGCACAGCCTAGGGAGTTGCAGAGCAGGGACACCAGATGGAGTCCAGGCAGGATCCCCCTACCCTGGGCATCCACTGGTACAGCCATTCGGGTGGAAGTGGTTCTGCTCCTCTAGTGCTGCTCACTTTAATTTCTCCTGATGTTACCTGGAGCTCCCATCCAGATTTTTTGTACTCGTCAGTACTACTTCATCCTGTCATGTGTGGATCCCTTGGAAAACTTGCTTAGGTCAAGCCTGAAAATAGCAGGGAGCTCAGCAGAACTCTGTGGGTTGGAACTAGATGAAGATCCCTTTCAACTCAAACCATTCCGTGATTGTATAAGCCAGGATGGGGAAAAAGGTCCTTCAGGGTTGCTTGAGCTCTGCTGCCATCCTCTGGAGAGGGACAGGGTGCAGCTCTAGTGAGCTGACCCCAAATGGGCTTCCTCTGTATGGCTTGGTGGGTTTGCTGCTAGTAACAAAACTTGGCCTTAGTTTGGGCCATGAGGAGGGAAATGGACACTGTAGAATGGTGGCTCTGACTGGAAAGGTGTGGGCAACAAAGCTGGGACCAGCGTGCCTGAGGAGCTGGTTGCCATCATGTGCAACAGACTTGTGCCTTTGGCCCTGGGGCAGCAGGGCCAGCAGGGCCAGCAGCAAAAGGGTTTCAGAGAAAGAGGAAAGACTTTAAAACTAGAAACTCCTTTTACTCATAGTCCTTGCAAGAGAAGTTAAAATGCAAACAAAACACATCAAGAATATAGTTATATGCATGGCTGGCGTAATTAATCCTCATCTGGACTATTACTTGCAGAATACAGTGGCCATTATCAGATGATTGTGGTCACTACAGCCTGAATATCTGCTTCCTAGAAAAATAAATTCTAACAATCACTAAGGTCATGGTTTTGGTGGGGTTTTTTTACTGTGCTCCTGGATGAGCCTAAAAAGAATGGGAAGGAGAGGGGATGGTAGGGTCTTTATCTGTTGGATTTTTTAAAATCCATCCTTGCAGTATTTGAAGAAAACTGCTATACTTGCCTGGAATTTCATCAGAATAGTCTATTGCACTGTCATTACAATTAACAAGATGTCAAGGACTGAAAATAAGTGAAGATGACATGGTCTGAACTTCAATCTACCATTGGATAAGGCTCTCACCTGACAGTGAATGAATATGACAGGAATATAAAGGATTGGTGATGGAAATAGCTTCCAGACAACCTGGGAAGGAAAACACGTTAAGATACCCTCTGTGTGAGAAGTCAGAGCTGTAAGCACAAGTAAGAGTTCATTTATTGTTTATCAGTTGTTCATGGATATTTGTGTCATTGAATTGGTGATGCATTGTTCAGAAATTCTGCTTCACGTGGGACTATCCTCAACACCACATCACCTCACTGTTATTTCATCTGGCCAAGTGCTGAAAATATTGATGAAGAAGTCACTGTCTATCACCTGGTGCTGCACTGACTCCTAGTGAAAAAGTTCCTCTCAATGCCGTGTCCAAACCTCCTGAATCACAGCTTGTGTCAGGACAGTTATGAAGATGGATGAAGATGTGCAAACACCAAAAGGGTGAGATAGTTGAGTGACACATATTTACTGAGATTATGGTGAGCACAGTTGATGGAAGCCTGTGTGTAAACACTGACTTTGTGTGTGGGTTGTCCACATCACAGTAACACGTTATTTTAGTCAAGGACTTCCTACATTACTAATGGCTGGGTAGATGTAGCTTTCTGGCTCCTCCTAAGAGAGGTACAAAGTGTAGAAAAAATAACTCCTTCAGCAGCTCAGGCAGACAGGAGTCCCCTGAGTTTTTTCATGCTCCTAACTGATGTAACTGTGCTCTAAACACAAGGGGATGAGATCAGGAAAGCCAATGCACAGCTGGAACTTAATTTAGAAAGAATAATAAGGACTTTTATAAGTACATTGACCAGAAAAGGAAGATTAAACAAAATGTCATATCTCACCTCCCCAATAAATAAGACAGAAGAAATGGTGACAACTGATATGTAGAAGGCTGAGGTACGCAACAATTTTTTTTTTTTTTGCCTCAGGTCCCTCTTCCCACATCTCTGAAGTTCTCTGAAGCCTCTGAAACTCAAGACAGGTACTGGGGGAATGAAGTCTCTCCCACCATCAGAAGAGATCAGGGCAAAGACCAACTGAGGAACCTGAGAGTGGCATGGCTGAGAAGGAATCAGGAATACTGGTGGATGAAAACTAGTCATGAATTGACAATGAGCACTTGCAGCCCAGAAAGCCAACTGTATCCTGGGCTGCATCCAAAGCAATGTGGCCAGCAGGTCATGGGGCTGATTCTGCCCTCGACTCAGCTCCTGAGAGACTCCACATGGAGTGCAGCACAGGAAGGATATGGACCTGTTGCAACGGGTCCAGAGGAGGGCCACAAAAATGGTCAGAGGTCTGGAACACTTCTGCTATGAAGAAAATCTGAGGGACTTGTGGTGGTTCTGTCTGGAGGACCAAAGACTCAGGAGAGATCTTATCGGGACCTTTCAATATATAAAAAAGGTTTATAAGAAAGATAGAGACTTTTTTTTACCACGACCACTAGTGTCAGGACAGGGGGCAGTGGTTTGGTACAGATAGAGAATACATTTAGATAGGATATACAGAAGACATATCTTTTACAATGGAGGTAGTAAAGCATGGGACCATGCTGCCCAGAGAATCTGTGAATGCCCTGTTTCTGGAAGAGTTCAAGCCCATGCTGGATGGAGTTTTGAGCAATCTGCTCTAGTGGAAGATGCCCCTGCCTGTGGCAGGGGGTTGGAACTAGATTATCTTTGAACCTCCCTTCCAACCCAAACTATCCTGTATGATTCAGTGTTCAGAATTCACCAGGACAACGCCTTAAGGAATTTTGTCTAACTAGAGTTAGCCCTGCTGTCAGTAGGACATTGGGCTAGAGGCCTTCAGTGGTTGCTCCTTATGTTTTTCTGTAAATCTGTTGGTTTTTTTCTCCTTTCTGGAAGGAATTTTCATTGCTTTTTACATGGCAAAATATAATAAGATCCTGCAAAAACTGCAAGAAAAAGAGTGCTGAGATGATGTCTGCTGATTTGTAGGATTTCTAGGATTTTAACACACAAGATACTCTTCCAGGAAAGCCCATGGTAGCTCCTGCAAGCAGCTAAACAGCAGCATGGAACTAAAGGGTAAAAATATATCATAGAAGAAGGACAGAAAGAGGAAAGAACAGTAAAATTACACAGGGTCTTTTTTTCTGCGGGGAAACGCCAGTTCCAGAGTTGTGTTTTTGCCAAGTCACTTTTCGAGTGCTGTGTGTCGGGATGGTTCAGGATGAGCAGAGTTCAGCCCCAGGAACTCCTCCTGCTCATCTGCTGGAGCCCAGGCTGCAGGGTCTCTGTTGTGGGCTGCTTTTCACTGTGCTGCTGACCAGGCTGCAGGAGCAGCCCGTGCTGGGGTTGGCTGTGTGACACCAGGAGCTGCCCTCAGCCACCCCACACTGACACTCCCAGCACTCCCACAAAACAAGTATGGACAGCCAAGCTGTCCATCTGAACGCAATGTAATTACAGCACTGCATAGTTGTGACACCAAGGACAATGTATGCATTCTGCAGTGGTGGCTGAGATACTTACCTGTTTATTGCCATCCTCAATTTGTATTTAAGCTTTACTGGGGAGAAAAAGCTGGTGTTTACAGTTTTAAGTGACATATTCTTTCAAAGCCATTCCTGGACTGAAGTGAATCTCAAAAAAATTCAGCGTAACAGAGGAGACTGTTTCTGGATAGAGACGTAAATGCTGGCCTAATGTTGTCCGTACATCAAACATCATAGACACAGTTGACCACAGGGAAATATTTCTGCTTTTGTCTTTTTATCTGAATTTCCAGACTTTTGTTTTTTTCTCAGTGTAGTGGAAAGTGCTGTTAGCCCATCTATCTGCCTGCATGTCAGTACATCATTCAGACTGTTGATCTCCAAACACAACAGGGTTGTCAAAATTCATGTTTTTCCACAGTTTTTCTCCTCTAAAGAAATACTGCATGAGACAAGTAGCAGGCTTGGTCTGCTCCCACTTTTGACTAGGGCCTAATGTTGTGGGATGATGAAAAATCTCTCCTACCATTAACTTTACTCTTTTCAGGGTGGTCTTATGCCCTTTTTACTTTCCTGGCATGTGTAATTAATTGACAAGCAGAGCTGTATTTTCCATCTTGCATTCCACCTGCCATGCAGGCATTTCCATTGCTCCACAGTCCTCAATTTTCGTGCATAAAATGGATATTGTTAAGTCTAATACGAATGCCTGAAAAGAAAACTGTAGGAAGGTTGTTGTCTGGGAAAGCAACTGTGCTTCTGGGAATAGTCATAGAGCTTCCAAAATGAGATCTGTGGTTTCTCCAAGCCATAGTAGTGATTTGAGAAAATATGGATTTTTTTCTCCATCTTGGGTAAAAGCTGGGTAAAGCCTTAGTTTGGAGCATCTTGAAATACAAGTTTAATTCTTAGACACAACAATATGTATTACTTAATTCCAATTAAGTTGTTCTGATTTTGGTGTCCAGTGGTAGTGTTGAGAAACACACATCATGATTCCTATCTCAGTGACCTAACTTATGCAAGATTAATACTGCTCTGAATTTTAGGCAGTAAAAGGCTCCTCATCAAAGCCTAGAACAAACAATTCAGTTTTTAAGAACATGCAAATACTGAAGAGTTTCATCAGATTTTTCCAGCAGGCATTTAATACATTGATGAATTTTCATATTTCCAGCCCATTTGAACTGTCTGCTCCGGTACTCTAAATATGTAACTTCTGTGAAAGAAAAGCTGTGAATGAGAGAGATATGATGAGCTCATGAGGGGGGGATGGAAGCAAACACAAAAGAAAAAAATATAAACGAAGTTTTGCTTTGTGTTTGCCAGGAATGCAGATATTTGTCATGCACAGACTCTGTTGCAGTGGGTCCTCCATCCATCTGTATGGAAACCAAGATGGAAGTGAGGATATACTGGGGGCTGAACTCAATTTCACTGCTCAGCTACTCACCATCAGCTCAGCACAACTCATCAGCAATGCAGTAGCAAACAGACTCTGCCTGCTGTGTGCTTGCCTCATATTACAGAAGGCAGTGGATTTCATGCTTCCCATTTCAGTGCCAGCTCAAATGCAGTTGCCTAGCACAGCAAGACTGCTGGCTAATGAGCATAGCCGCTTAAAGGAAGGCACTGCATTTACACGGTGCTTACTGCAAAGGTCTTCAGTGCCTCTGTTCCTTCACATCTATCACCTTGCACCTTTGTGCAAAAAACGGAGTACAGAAGGCTACTCCATCTTTATGTAGTGCTAAGAGGCTGTTTCCAACATTGTCTTGATGCACTGATCTTGTTTTTACTCCTTCCTGTCCTGTTTCCCTTTGCCCCCCTACTTCCAGTCCCAAATACCAGAGGTTTATTACAGCTCCATTAAACCAACAATAATGATCAGTAGCTGTAAATCACATCTCAGGGGATTCTGGTTGGAAATTTGGAAAATTTTTCACCAACAGGCAGCCCAGCACTGGAACTGACATGTAGAGTGGTGAAGGAGTCTCCAGCCTTGGAGGCTCCCAGGACTCTGCAATAAAAGTCCATCAGGATGGGATGCAGCATTAGTGATACTCCTGCTCTGAGCAGGAGGCTGGGTGATCCAGGCTGGTTTCTTATGTCTCTGTGATTCAGTGAAGACCTTTTGTGGCACTGGAGAACGTTTTGGTATCACATCCACTTGATGCAGTTTCATTACATTTCCCATTCATCGGCCTGAAAGAACTGCTGAGTGCTTAGCTTAGTTTGTTGCTCAGGCTGTCTTCAGCCTGTGTTCCCTAATCAGGGAAAATTAGGTTTTGCTAATAAAAGAAAGTTGTTAAAACTGAATATGGAGGAATCTCTTCTCAGTGTCTGAATATAAAGGAAAAGGCATAAATATGCAGATCAGCTACCATGTGCTCTAACAAGCAGCTTATTTCAGAATAAAAGCCTTTGCACCAAATAGATCCATGAGATTGGAAATCATTAGGGGCACCAGAGGTATCAGGCTTTAGATCACCCATCCAAGACCTAGATCTGTTGTACTGGTCAATCAACATTGACCAGTATATGAGTGTGGTCTCTTGATAACTCTAGGTGTGCCCACAGTTCCCCAGGACAGGGTTCAGGACTCTGACAGCTGAAGGGCATTTGTCAGGAATAAAATGCAAGGTGCCATAAAGAAAAAGGGAAGGGAAGGGAAGTTCAGGGAAGGGAAGTTCAGGNCAACTCCTGGGATTTCCAGAGAACTCAGCCAAGCATGACTCCTCTGATATTGCCACATTTTCACTGAGACTCACAGAGGTTGATAAGGGCCTAATCTTTTTATCCTTTGTTACCTACTGTCCTTTTCTTTCTCCTGTTCCTTCAAGCAGCTCATGATTCTGTTGTGCCATGTGATGTCTCCTTTCAGGTAAGGGCTTTGGTCACCCAAGAAACATAATGAAGAAATTAAATGTATGACACATCTACAGACAGGGATCCCTGCAGGCTGATAAGTCTCTCCCCTATCTCTAGCAAGTCCTCATGCAGAAAACTATTAAAAGTCTTTCTCTCTTGTATCCACTGGTCTTGAAACTTTTTCCTGTAATTCTGTGTTCATGGACACCTGGACTAGTAACATTTTGCTGCATCTCATCCTGTATTCTGCAGTGGTGCTGCAATGCTGGGCTTTGTACCAAGAATAGTTTGCTGGATTCTCACTGAGTTGTTTCAGCATTTGCTCTTATGTTATGTAAGAATTTAGAGATGTTGTGAACACAAGAAACAAAATAATAGAAGTAGACAATATGTACACCATTGTGTGAGACAATAAGTGGAAATAATGCTAAAAAATACTGAAGGCAACAGCTGGGTGGCTCTTTGACTGAGCACCTGCTCCCCTGCCATCCAGTCCAGCAAAACATAGATTCTTTCTACAGTTAGGGACAGATTGCTCTTTTCTTTCACCTCCAACTGACTTTCTTGAAACACAGCTTGAAACAACCTCGAGAGTTCAGTGCTAGAATGGATCCTACAGCCCATGTGTAGTCTCTGACCACACATATTAACTGTCTATCACAGTTCTTCTGTCTAAACAAGCTCCAGTTCATCTGGAGTTCATTCTTCCAGTCTGGGATGCTGGTTTCCAGAGTTTATTTTCTTCAATAAGCATCTTTGGAAAAGCATGTTGGTCTAATAGTTATTTACCTCACTATTCTGAAAATGAGCTTTGGGCTTCTAAGTGACACAGATGAAAAATGTTAATCTAGATGAGCAAACATGAGATGGGAGGAGGAGGATGAAATGAGTAGTAGCTGAGTACACTGGGGATGAAGTGTGTACAGCATCAGTTTGGGATGGTGTCTCCTGTGGAGAACTTCATAAGACAATGAGTTTTTCTGGCTTTTCTCCCAATGGCTGTAGTTGCATCAGAACAAATTAAGCAAAAACAAATGATGTCCCCAGGTGAAGTGTCTCAGTCACTGCCACCCCAAGGAAGAGCTCAGATGAGACAATGCCTCATTTATTATTGCACAGGGAACAACAAATACGTGATTTTCCAAAGTCAACACCAGTGATTCTCAGCAAGGCCCCAGAGTGCTGTCATCCCTGCCCCAAGAGGGGCTGAACCCTGCTGAGCTCCTTCAAAGACCGTGAGAGTTGCAGCTACTCTATTTCTTTCCAGATGAGCCCTGCAGGCTGGAGGTAGTTAAAACCCAAACTTTTAATTGGATCCACTGAGACATCCACAAAGTTGTCCAAATGAATCTGAAAATAACTTCAGATACAAGAAGAAAATTTAGATCTGTCTTCAGAGTATCAGTCTTTCTTACTACCTTCACCTTCTTGTCTTAACTACTGGAGTTCTAGTTAATCTTTTCCAGGGCCTGTGTCCTAATTTTCAGTTTGTCTATCTTTTTCATTTTCACTTGCTGTTCTCAGGTTAAATACTTTCATCCTTTATTCATGAATTCCTATTTTAGACTTGTCCTTTCTCTCTCTAGTCCTAAATGAGTTTTCTTCTAGTAACTGCATTTTTTTTCCAAATGGGAAAACCTTGCATGTTTATGATACTATTAAGTGATCTGTCCAAACCTCTTTTTAGCAGAGACCAGGACAATGCCTTTGGCTGGGTTAGACTATGAGTAAGTGCAACGAGGTGAAAGAAATGCCCCACCTTCAACAAATCATGAGGAGTAGTTAGCTGCCAGGTTGCCTGCCCTTTTTTTGCAAAACTCTGTTTTGGTTGGTTTTTGTTTCAGCATCTTTCCCAGACTGAGTTCCCAGGCACGGTTTATCAAGCCAAACAACAGAAACTCGAGGAGAGCAGCGTGATGATTTTTCTCACCAAGGCAAATTGATACCTGCCACCCTGCTGTTACCACCCCAGCCAGTTTCAGGTCCCAGTTTCCAGAAAGCTCTGAACATTGTGGGAATAAGGATACACCACTCCTCCTAAAGGCTCAGTTGTTTCAGTGTCTTGCCTCTGTGGGAGACGACATTTCTTGTTTACTACAGAATAGGGATCCCCTACCTGTTAAAAAGTCTCTGTCAAGATGCTGTAATTTTCAGCCCTCAGCTCTGCTATGTTATGATCATAATCAGCTGTACTGGACTCACAAATGCATTTTCTCAAAAGATATTAGCATTTATTTTTACATTGCCACTCTTAATACTCTCATTGAGCGAATCTTACATTTCATCAGCCACCAAAACCAATTCAAGGAATCTACCTTAAAAATGCCTTAAGTTCTCTAATCAGATAAATCACCATGACGTTTCTGAGTAACACAGTAGCTTCTGCTACTGAACATACCTGCAGCAGAACATCAGTGAAGCTACAACAGCCAAAACCTTTGCTTTCTACAGCAGTAAGGTAGCCCCAGAGGATCAATATC
The DNA here is from genome assembly GCA_013397195.1 of Hylia prasina. Taxonomy (NCBI): domain Eukaryota; kingdom Metazoa; phylum Chordata; class Aves; order Passeriformes; family Sylviidae; genus Hylia; species Hylia prasina. Next base: position 30,897 of record VYXD01016787.1, read on the forward strand.
AGCATGCTTTTGCATGCAAAGGATAATCTTTCTTATCCTCTTTATTCTCTTTTACCAGTGGCTGGGTAACAGTGGCTTGCTTGGACATTGCTTTCAGCCTGCTGAAGAGCTTTGTGTCGTCTGAGCTGAGGGGACCATTTCCCTGGCCATTGCTGGGACTGGCTGTCCCCCTCCTCCAGGCTTCCTGGTACCTCTCTCTCTCAACTGTTTCCATTTTGCCCAGATTGGTCCACATTAGGCTGAGCTTCCCAGTTTCTCTTGCCTTCTTTGGAGCAGGCTGGAGATTCACAGGTGTGGATAGGCAAGCCCAGCACTGGCCCTTTTTCTGAAGACCAAGGGGAATATCCTCTGAAGTATGTTGCAATTGCTGATAGAAGCTGATATGATGTGATTCATTAACCGTAGCTGGATTCCAAGAAACTCTTTATACAAATTCGGGCTAAGGCAGGCCAGTCCCAAAGCCTTGCAGGCATGTACTGAAAAAAAAAAATCACACAGTTAAGAGTGCGGGGGAGGAGAGCAGGGCTGAACTCTGCAGCAAGGCAGAATGTGCAGCTCTATAACATGCTGCAGACTCAAGGCATGCAAACACTAATGCCAACGTGCAGCTTTTAATAATCTATTATGAATTTGGCTGTAAGCTGATGCAATAGAAGTGCTGGGAACCTGAAAGGTGTGGGCTAGAGGAGGAAGTGTAGAGTCACTTTGACATGCATATTCTCATCCTCTGCTGCTTGTTGTTTGTCTGGTTGCTGTGTGTTCTGGCACTGGGCTGCACAGCTCACTCCAGCTAGCACCCCCCTCTTTGGGGAGCCGTGTTTTGGAGGTAACGTGTGGGAGTGTGTTGAAACGTTGTGGGGAGGTGTAAGTTGCATGCTAATAAATGATGGCTTATCTGCACACACACAAACTGAAACAGCAATTTTCCTGATTTATTTCAGTGTAAGGCTGGGCACTACGGTAAAAAAAAAAAAATAGTGCATATAACTGCTGACTGTGTGGTATTGGTTACTTGGTGCGAGCTGGCTCACCTCGGTTCACCTCCAGTCCGGCAGCAGGAAAGGACCATCTGAAGATGAGAAAGTTGGAACAGACTTGTCAAAGTAGTTCCTGATAATTATTTTTGCATTGTTACTGAGGCAGCAGATTTGCTCCTGCAGTTTGGGTCAGAGAAGAGGATAAAGTAAGAAATAGCACTGGAACCCCTGAATTTTATTTTGTAACATAAACTCTACATGAGGTAATCAGCTGGTGTCCTGAAATTCTCACAGAGTTTACTAGAGGGAGCAGTCTCCCTCTGCAAAGCATTTGACTAAAATAGACTTCACTGTAAAGATTTGCTTCCATTACTAATCTGCCCAATTTGCTAGGTGTAATTAGAAAACAACCAGCACCTCGATTTTGCTCATGTTACAGCTGCAGAGACAACGTGTCACCAAGGGAGGCTTCCAGGTTGCTGTTTTGTTCAGTATTATATAACAGTATAATAGAATTCAGGACAGATTCAGAATTCAGTTTTGTAAATGCTCTAAAAACATTCTGTGCCCTGAATTGTTTGCAGAACCTTAAGCAATAAGAAGTGTAAGGAAAAGAGTTAAAATGAAAAAAAACCCCAAAATTTTAAAGTTAAGGAAGTGACTTGATAAAGAGGATAGACTCTACTGTCATAGCTGTAAGCTGTAATTCCAAGAAGTAAAATGACAGGTTTAAAATAGAGTAAAAATACTTAAAATACAACTTTGGCAGTGGTCCAAATGTGGCTACGAGTGTAACAGGTAAAGGGGAATAATCACTTTGCCTCACTGCTTGGACACTTTCTTACTACTGGAGCCCAGTGAGTGGTTGGTCTTTGTTGCCTCTTCCTGGCTCCTGTTTCTTGCCATCCACTGGAAGCCCAGGCTCTTTTCCTAACACAGTTAGACCCAGACTGGATCATGCATGAGGCAGTTTTGTTCCAATATGACTATGCCACAGAGATAAAATATGATCGAAGAACATTTTGAAAGGATTTCTTCTTAACCAAGCCCTGTGAAAAATCTGGAGGTACCATATTTACATGTTTTTGCCAAGCGGATCCATTTAGCAGTCAAAACTCTTGACTTTGCCTCTCTTTTCTACTCACATAAGGCCACAGATCTCTTTAATTAGTTCAGTGTAAGTGGCCAGGAATGAATGTAACAATGGCAGTAAAAATAAACTGGGCTCAAATAATCTCAGTCCTATCAAATGCTGAACGGTGATTTCATCTGAGCCAGTAAGAAATAATGAACTGGTGAAAATTCCATGCACAGATGCGTTTAAAGCTTTTATATCTGTTTTTGCTTTGCCTCTAAGTGCTAGTTTTGTTTAAACTTACTTGAAGACCCACAGATTTATTTTTATTTAAGAAGAGCAGCAATGCATTTTGTTACTTAAAATGTTGCCATACCAGGTACAATGCAGCCCCATCAATAATCAGCCACTTCCAATTGCTTCAGTGAAGAGAACAAAGAGAGGAGGGTGCTGCAACTCTGCCATCCTCTGAAGATGCATATTACATCCTATTGCTTGGATTACAGAAAACCTGCAACTCCCCCTTTCTTGGGAGGAATGGAACTGCCTGTCCTTGGTGCAGGGAGGGCAGAGGCAGCAGGGAGCAGGACAGTCTTCTGTGTCATGTGGCATATAAAGAGCTGGGTCCTGCAGAAGAGAAGAAAGGATGGCCATGAGAGGCTGAAAGAAAACGTTGTCTCTAGGGACACCCACTGCCAGAGGGAGCCCAGATTGGGCAAGAAACAGAATCTCAGCACAGACTGAACAGCACACATCATCAAGAGGAAGAAGTCTCTATTTTCTTACCTTTTAACCCAGAGAAGGTATGTTCTCACTGAAGCAAACAGCTCCAAGTGAAAGGAAGGGAAACCCTTGTTTCTCCTCCACTTCTTAGCCCTGTTGTATTTACTAGAATACACGTGAAGTCTCAGTACTTGGAGTGAGGGGAGCCCCAGCTGGTCCTCAGTGACTCAGTCCACAGTCATGTACCAACCCATTACTCCTGTTTTCAGTGAAAACCTTCTACTTGCATAGAAGGAAATAAAGAAAGATTTACAGCCAAACTGCTTAGAACTGCTCTTGGGGAGGTCTTGCAGCAGCAAAACATGGATGTAGGAGTTAACCATAGCTTTATAACTGCTGGAAACTCTGTCTAGCAGTAGTATTTTTTACTTCCTTTTACAGGATTGCTGCTCTCTCTATGTTCTCTAAAGAGCTCCTTCTTGGTCTTCACTGACTGCCCATTATTTTTTGGTCTTGGAGTTTATGGTAGTTTCTTCCTAGCTTGTTAATGTTGCTGACTTATGCTCTGAGACAGATTTAATTCCTAGTTTTGCACCTGAGGTAATACAATTGTGGATATTTTCATATTCACCTGAGTCCCCAGATATTTTGAATGCTGCTGAGATACTGAAATACTGAATCACAAGGAAACCTTGGGGCAAAAAACAAAACAAAACAAAACAAAACAAAAAAAAACCCCAAAAAAACAACAACAACAAAGGTCTGTAGGCTTTAAGCAAATTCGCCTCCTCAGTTGTATTGATTTTTTTTTTCTGGAGTCTTTTTGAAATATCTTTTTCCAGGAAAATCCCCATCTCCCCTAATTGCTTTTCTACCAATTTCATATTCCTTCTACTAGTCTTTGATGACATTTCATGTAATTTTCCAGTTTGTTTCACACTTAAATATTGCTGGGATTTTAATATAAGCAAAAGTCTTCAAGGAATCTCTGATTTTATTTATGTTTTATGGCAGAGTATAGAAAGAATTGGAATTATTCCTTGTAGTTAATATTGTATTTATTGATGAACATGTGAGCAATGAACTCTGTTCAACCATGACTAGTATATATAATTTATTTTTGTATGTCTCTCTACATTCTTATCTTTCCTAGATTTTTCAGCTTAAATAGTTTTGTATCACTCCATATTCCTAAGAAATTTCTGTTCTTCCTGCAAAAAGCAAGAGCTCAGTCTCCAAGTCCAGGATATTAGCATTGGATCTTCCTTAAAAAACTGTTACAGAGTATGTATGTTTCCAGGGACATCTTTGGTTTTGAGAATGGAAGTTTACTTTAACTCTGATGCCATAGGGCTGAGCCAGGCATAAAGATGTAAGCAGACAAAATGTCAGCCCTAATTTCAGAATCCTCATGTCTAATCACTGAAACCCTCTTTCTGTATGGACCTTATGGCAGATCCACTCTGGAGAAGGGAAAAGTCAGTCAGAGGACACCTCAAATTTCCACTAATTGGAGTCAGGCTGTAGCACAGAAGCTCCAGTTCACTGTCTGGTTGTCCTGGCACATCTCTGACACAGATGTAGGGGACTGCAGAGCTGCTGTGAATAGAGAATTAACAGGACTGCCTGGGAATGGAAGCACAAGGAACAGCAGCAGTTTCTGTGAGACTTAGGAGCTGATGGTCTCCAAGACCCAAATGCCTCTGCCTGCAGCTTCTTAGGACAGTCAGGCCAGGAGGGAGAGTCCAATGAAGACTCTCAGAAGCAGGACAGCTGAGTCAGACTAATCAGTGTCAACTCCTAAAGGGCACCTAATGCATGTTCAAAACCTGCACATGGTCACAAACGTAGGAACAACTCAGAGGAAATGAAGACCCAAGAGCTGACAGTCTTTGTTCACCAATGCCATGGCAAAGAATCTTAGGGAGATTGTTTGGGCACAAGAACCTTGGCGGTTGTGAGAATACGAGTCTGAGAGTGTGCTGAATGTGGCTAAGTGAAATCAGGTTTGGAGTTTGGGGTTTTATTTTTCAATGAAATCGCCTTTCTCCCTACCCAATAAGCTTTACTACACTGGTTCTACAGTAATGCAACATTATTTCCTATATGGAATTGATTGCCAGGCATCCAATTGAGCTGTTTCCCTTTTGTTTCTCTCCTGCAGATGCCATGTGAAGGCTGCATGGAGAGAGACAATGTGAGCACTGGCGCAACCATGGAGTTCCTCCTGCTCGGCTTCTCCGAGCTGCTCCGTCTGCGGGTCCTGCTCTTCCTTATCTTTCTCATTGTTCATTTGGTCACGTTGGCAGGGAATATGATGATTTTCCTGGCGGTGGTTATGGAGCCCTCACGTCCTCCCATGCTTTTCTTCCTCTGCCAACTCTCTGCCATCGAGCTCTGCTACACTTTAGTCATTGCCCCCAAGGCACTCCTCAGCCTGGCAGTGGTGGAGGGCAGCAGGATCTCCTTCCTGGGCTGTGCCACGCAGATGCACCTCTTCGTGGCCCTCGGCGGGGCTGAGTGCTTCCTGCTGGCAGCCATGTCCTACGACCGCTACGTGGCCGTGTGCCAGCCCCTGCGCTACGCAGCCGTCATGAGCGAGGGGCTGTGCCTCAGGCTGGCCCTCACCTGCGGCCTGGGAGCCTCCGCTGTTGCCCTGGGCCTGACGGTGGCTGTGTTCCGCCTGCCCTTCTGCCGGACACGCCGCATCAACCACTTCTTCTGTGACGTCCCTGCCGTGCTGCACCTGGCCTGCACGCAGAGCTACACCCCCGAGCTGCCTCTGCTGGCTGCCTGCGTGCTGCTCCTGCTGCTCCCCTTCCTCCTAATCCTGGCCCCGTACCTGTGCGTTGCCACGGCTTTGTTACGCATCACCTCGCCTGTGGGAAGGGGCAAGGCCTTCTCCACCTGCATTTCACACCTGGCCATCACCTTGCTGCACTACGGATGTGCCACCTTCATTTACATCCGTCCTAAGTCCAGTTACTCACCAGCTCGAGACAAGGTGGTGTCTCTGGTCTACACCAATATTACTCCATTAATGTATCCCCTCATTTATAGCCTGAGGAACAAGGAAATCAGAGGGATGCTCAGGAAAATGCTGAAGAGGAAGAAAATAGCTCAGGTGAACTGGGATACTGTCAGAGTTGTGATGTGTGTGTGGTAAGTTTTAGCAGAATAAACACATGCTTGTTGCAAAACAGCCCCACAACCTGATCACCATAGGCTTTGCTAAGGCAAATATCCAGGCAGGACCCTACATACATCACTACATTTATATGAAAAATATTATCTCTACTCAAAACAATCCCCAACATAACTTGATCTAAAGGAAAATTCTTAAGTGAGTTGTGAGGGTGAAGAGCTTTGATCAATCACTGGTCTCTCTTCTGTGATCATATACATATTCAGGCTTACATTCATAGTCATCCCAGCACAATCAGAAGATCAACACAAGAATTTTTAAAGCTGGTAAACCAATATTAAAAGATTGATTTCATTATTTTTCTGTCAAGATGACAGTAGAAATTGGGTACTCAGTACAAATTTAAACTGGTGAGTTCATCAGCGCAATAAATCTGTAGGGGCTTAAAGGAAGGTTAGAAGAAGAAAGTCTGTGGCTAGAAAGAAGGGTAAAATAGCTGTGGTTTTCTCCAAATTTGACAGAAGGCTTCACTCTGGCATCCCATGACAAATGGAAAGATTGTTAGTGTAAACTCATCTAACCTTGAATTATTCCAGATATTAAAAGTTTAAATGCCATTAGTCTAACCAGAGTATAACTTTCCTATGCCTGTTTTGCAAGAAGCAAAATATATTTCCCTTTATAAGGGAACCCTTCAGGTTTGGATTGTTCCTATGGCAACACAAAGGCTAAGATATTTGTCTTATCATGTGACTTTTAGCAGGAAAGACTGCATCATATAAATATGAATGCCTGGGGACTGTTGAGATCTATAATTGTAAAAGTAATAATACTGCTGCCACAGTTATTGCAATTTCTTCCACAAAACCAGTGAGAGTTACAGCACAGGCTGGACTGCAGCAGACATAAGAGCCTGAAAGGTGCAAAGCAGTGTTATTTTATGAGTTTCCTATGGGTAGGAGGAACAGGGTGATTCAGACAAATTAGGGAAGATCAATTTTGGCCAGGAAGGGGGNTACTTCCCTCCTCCAAGTCTCTTTAAAGGCCATAGAAACCCTATGATTCAGAACCCACCTTGTGGTCTCGGGGTCACCAGTTACGGTTGTGATGCAACCAATGAAAACAGGACTCATGGACTTCAATATCAGAAGGCTTAAAGATTTATTAAAGTTGACTCCATTCCTTCTGGGCTTGGGCTATTCTGCCCAGGTGAAGAGCAAGCTGCTTCTTCTTTCCCTGCTCCGTACAGAACCAACCTCCCCCCAGTCCTTCCCATACCAAAGAGATAACAAAACTTCACCCCTTGGTCAGGAAAGAAAACAAATCCCCATCTAGTGGAAGACAGAGATACAGGAGGGAATTGTTTACAGAACTTGTACTGCATTTCTCTGCTTTCCCAGAGAATATTTCTCTGCAGGGAAAAATATATTATGTTCATACTACACCACCTCTTACAAAGAAAGTTGTTGAGAAAAAAATTAAAATGTTTTCTTCTGTTCCTCTGTCTAATCCAAAGGAATTTCAGTACCCCAGCTGCCCTTAGCTCTCTCTCTGGGCAGATAGAGAGAGCAGAGTGGTATTTGCTTTCTTTGGGCTACAATCATTAAAAATTATGGTAAATGGATTTGACAAATGTAAGAAATTGGCACTGTAACTAAGGAAGTTAAATTGGAGCCTTCCAACAAAAGAGAAATGTGGAATTTAAAACTGGCATTAAAAGCTGTCTTCAAGTTCACAGTTCTAGCCTGCCTAAAATATTAACACAGAATATTGGCTCTCATGTCGATGAATACCTAATTACTCTGTAGGCAAACATTTAGCTGCCTTATTCAAAAATGACCAAAGTTGCAGCGAACATTTTAATCACCTGCCAGTTCTTCCAAAAGTGAGAAAGGGAGGGTCTCAATGAACGAACACTATGTACTAATAGAGAAGTAATTCAGAATTACATTAGAGAAGTGCTTTGAATCAAATGCTATTAAGTAACTGTAATGAGCACAGGAAAAATAGGAAGCTTCAATCCTAAATCCTGTCAAGTCAAATCAAGCTTTGAAGTTAATCCTCCTGCAAGCAGTTGGCTGGACTTGAGATGGCCAGAGGTCCCTCCTGAGAAGGACTTTTTAACAGGACTTTGCATCAGAGGTTTCTCACCTGCCTTCTAGGAGGTATTGACATGTCCAAATGCCTGGCAATAAAACTGAAGGACAGAAAGACACTGAGGTTCATAATACTGTTCAAAGCCTTGGCAGAGGCCCTCACATATTTCTGGCAGCTGTGGGCATGGGATAGCACGGAGATAACTGTTATCTGCTGCCAGCTGTGGGAAGATAGCAGGGCTGTCCCCTCAGCTAGGACAGAACCACTGTGGAACAGAGGCACCTGGGCACACCTCTCCTCACTACAAGGACACAGATTGTGCTTTTGGAAGGGATCACATGATCAAAGAGCAGCCAGGTTAGACTCCCAGCTCTTTCATCCTGAGATACATGTGGGAAGTATAACAAGCAGTGGAGGCTTTCTGAGAAGGCACTTTCTCTACCCAATGTCCTTGAAGATAAACAGAGTTAGAAGATATCCCAGAGCCCAAGACCATCCTCCCCAGTATTCCCACACCCCCTAGTCCAAGACTAGCCCCATCAGTATTCCCACACCCACACACAGCACCCTTTCCCCCCACCCCATGCCAGCTGTGTTGAGCACTGTATAGATCTGCAGAGAGGACTCAGGGACAAGAGTGGGAAGAGGGGTAGCTTATGAGGTAAGAGCAGCAGCAATGTATAAGAGATATCAGACCCACTTCCTTTCTAAAATGTTATCTTTTAATTGACTGGACCTGCCTGAGGTCCCTTTTCCACTCAACAAGTGGCTGTTCCAGTCCTGTTGACTCAGCACACTGTGTGCTGAGAGCTGGAGAGTGCTCAAGTGAAACAAGGCAGCACCATGCCTGAGGTAGGCATGAGCACAGAATAATAATTAAAAAAAGGTAATTTCTAAGTTCTTTTCAGAACTTCACAGGGAACAGCAGGATCAGTGAGGCAGTGCAGATTTTGACATTCCACCTCCAACTGAAGATGGGTATGGAAAAGATCTTTCCATGGGTGTTGTAGTTTTTTGGGTTGGGTAGGGATTCAGTGAATCCCTAGACTCGCCAGTGAATGAGTACAGCTGGGTACTTGCATTTCACAAATGGTCTTGTCCTTTCTTGGAAGAAGAATGCTTGCATTCCCAAATTTGCAGAGACCTGAGATCTGGAAAACATGGGTGTCATGAAGTTTTCCAGTGAAACCAATTAGGACATCACTGAGAATCACTTCATGGTTTACACAGCCATGAAAACAGAGTATTCACCCTTGCAATTAATTTCGTAAAGGCAGCCCTGAGTAAGCACTGTGTGAGAACACAGATCTTATCAATGGTGGAGCATCAGAGCCCAGCCTGTAAGAGTTCAACCTGTTAAGATCGCATCAGTGCTGTCCATGTTCTCAAAAATGAGAAGAGTTTGGAGGACGATGGCACAGGCTTTGGGCAGCATTCAGGATACTCAACGTCCAGCACCTTGAATGGTACGTGCCACTGAAAGAGGTTCCTCCACTCCAGGAGATGTTCCAAGGTGGTTCCCTGAGAGCTACTGCCAGTACCACTGATACTGGGAAGATACAAGGGAAACCTCCCTTTCAGTATAGAGAGAAACCAGTGAAAAACGTTTGTGTTTTTGTTTTTTGGGGTTTTTTTTGGTTTTTTTTTTTTTTTTAAATAATTTTGCACACTATTATGTTTTGCTGGCAATCTGAGTAAGACATTTCTTAAAAGTTGGTCCTAAAAATAATCTATCTCCTAAAAGAACTAAATGCATTTGCATTTAAAAAATCCTTATTTTCCTAGGAGTATAAATACAAAAAGTTTATTTAGGGATGTTACTATTATGGGTAAGGAAAGTTGAAAAATTGGCAAAAGTCCAGTTTTAAGAGCCTGGGAGAAATTTCAGTGTATTTATCTCTCCTTGACAAAGTCATGTTATCACACCCTGTCTGTTTTGGCTTACATGGAAAGTGAGTCCACCAGCCTTTCTTTCTTTCAAATCCCTTAGAAGCTTAGAAAACCTGCAAATAATCCTATATTTACCCAAATAGAATTTTTTGGGTCATTTGAACTGAAGCAGAAGGGTGAAATTAATACAGCTATTTACAACAATGGAGTTGTAAAATGAAATGGATGTGGGCTTTGTAGTAAACCTAGAAAATAGATGTTAATATCATGAGGGTGAAAAGTTGTCAAAGATTTGTTTTACTGAGAAAAGGCCTCTGCCTCCATGTTTATTATGAACATGCTGAAGGACTAATACTCACTGTGCTTTACCACTTACATACTTTACTATGATAAAGATTAGAATGCTATAGATATTCCCTTGCAGATTATTTATAGATACAGGACTTACTGAAGAAGAGAGATGAGTCCTTCTTGAGTTTTGTTTTGTTGTTGTTGTTTGGTTGGGTTTTTTTGTTGTTTTTTTTTACTATTATATGAGATTACATATCCAGCATATAAAATCTGATAGGTTCCTATATGATATGAAACAAATACAGTCCACACTCCCACAAACAAGCTAATGGGAAAGAAATATACTTAAATAATCTGCCATTTCTCCACAGAATTAAACATTTCTACAAGCTTTTTATTTATCAACAACTCAGTTGTTGCACAGGCCTTAAGTTTCCTTTAATGGATTGTTTCAGGAAGCAACCAGGAACATAGGACAAAAACTAATCAGAAGACCAAAGTGGAGCTGAAGAATGAGCTGAAGCTCCTGCCAGCTGGTTGGTTTCAGAATTAGTTTCACCTTGCCCTACAAGCACCTCCACATCAAAAAGCTGACTGAAGGTGTTATTAATAATTCCAGCACTGTATCCCTAACCTAAAGCTCTTGGCTCTAAAGATCCTGTTGTGCTCAGTTGTCTTCCAAGCAAGTCCAGGAGAAAGTGAGAATGGGAAGGTCGATACCCACCCAGTGTGTACCCTTGGCTTCACCTGCATAAGGACAAGAATATGAGACAGTCTGGTTTTACAAATTGGTATGTAAAGATGTGAGACCGTCTGGTTCTACAAATTGCCATGTAAAGTTGAGGGAATACCTGATGGCTCAGCAGCATATGGCCTCTAGCCTAGTCACTGCTGAAAATCAGGTCTCCTAAAATCTGTGTTGTGTTTCATTGTGGTTTTGGTGTACAGTTGCTCTCAGCATTCATTTTAGTTTTCATGTTTTGATTTAATTAAAGAGTTCAAGTTTCAAAAAATCAAGTGGGAGGCTGAACTGGGAATAGAGTTGGCAGTGAGTTGGGAAGATGTTAACACGTTCAATGCCCTCTTTCCACCTGCAAAGTGTCTGTTTTAAAAACCTTCTCCTGACGTCCACCTTGAAACCTCACAGAGAGAATGCTGCTTGCTAACACAGTGACCAGTGGAAACTATTTCATTTCTGCACTGGACAACAACTCTGCAACATCAGGATCAAGCTACAACAGCAACAAATATGGGCAAGCTTATTGTGTTTAGATTGTGGAGGCAGCTGTAATTTGTTAAGAAGAGGACCATAAAAATACCTCAGAAAATCAGATTAGAAACAGACATAAAAGCTTTAAAATATCCCCAGTTACAAAGCCTCAGAAAATAAAAGATTAACTTACACATTCACCTGTAAGAGTAGAAAAAATGAATTTAAAATCACACTACATAACTAACTAGTGATATGGCTTTTTATTGTATTTTAGTAAAGCTTTTACAGTGTCAGGGAGATATTTCCATGCTTGAACATAACTAATCCAAGTGTGGGGAAGAACAGCTAGAAAATATGAACAAATTACAGAGAGGTATGTGTTTGCCAGGCAGAGGTTACTATTGCTATATTTTGAGCTTTGATTCAACTCCTAGAAATACTATAATCTTACATTTCTATAATGTAGCAGAATAAGTCCTCAGCGTGTCTACTAGAAATCAAATTTATCTGTGTCAGATTTTATGTTTATCACACATATGCTGTTGTGTTAGTAATGCTCAAGGAGAAATTGAATCTTCTTGTGAAATCTTAATGCCACCAAGATGAATCAATATCTTTAAAGGTGCCCAGGAAGAACGTGCTCCCAAGGAGAAGTGTTAAGTGTAGAACTGCATTTTTTGGATTTCTAAGTATATAATACGCTGCAATAGTATAATAGAAAGTAACCAACTCTTGTGACCCAGATTTGTACCACTTAGGGAAGTTTTATGATTAGGAGAATGAATCAGATTCTATTATGGCTTGGTTTTCATTGCTTTCCTCTTGTCTATACAAAATGTCACGCCTCAGCATAAGCAAAGCCGTTTGGCAGCTCTCCGGGAGGCGCCGGGACCTCTGGGGCTCCACGGCCACGGGACCACGAGGGGGAGCAGAGCTGGGAGAACACGGCAACAGAATCATCTCAAGTAATTTCTGCGGAAAAGCAAGGTCCTCCCCCTCATTTGCAGGGTGGTGTAATAATTTAACTCAGCCCTGTTTTGCAAGCCAAATAGGAGCATGGCAGACCATGGCAGGATAAGCTTATCCAGAGACAAAGTCCAGCAAATCTGCAGTTCAGGCAGCAGCGCAAACATGCTCCTCCATCTGATCAGGTGTCCAGCCAGGGCATCAGCAGGTAGAGAAACACTTATTAGTGTGCTGCTGATGATCAAGTAAATGGAGTTTTTTTCAGGAATACTGGACTTCTTCTTGTTCAGGTACTGTATGACAACTCTGTTAGGGCGAAGATACATTTGGGAAGCTGCCCTCCTGTTTTGGCTGGAGCCCAAGTAAAGAATTGTCTACATTCCTGGTGGAAGAAGATGTAAGTGCTTATCTACCAATGATGAACTGAATGAGCAAAAGATTAATGTGGGGAGGGATGACTGGAGATCTTCAGCCCAAATACCTGCTCACTGCAGGGTTAACACCAAAACTGTGTCAGGTTGTTCAGGGCCTTTAAAGCAAAGTTTGTACATCTCCAAGGGTGTTTATCTCTGCATATGTGAGGAAGGATAAGGGAGTGTCCCCTGCTTTTTCTGTGTATGAAAACTCAGATCTACGCCTTGTCTCTATCAGCTTCATTCATTCCCTTGCCCTTGTTATTCTTCTCAAGGGAGAAAGATAACCAGCTCGACTACTTGTGCAGTCAGGTCCTCAGGTCTCTAACACAGAGGTGGCTGCTTTGTGATCTAGAGGAGCTACTTCTGCTCCTTCATAGGAGTTTAAAATATCTTTTTAAAATAAAGTCTGAGTTTCTGAATGAAAAATGTCCATATACAAAACTAATTTAACAGTTTAAACCACTAAAAGGTAGGAGTCTATTTTCTGCAGGAAAACAGTCTGAAGTCAGCTGGTTGAAATATTCTAAGATAATTGCTGGTGGAGTAGAGCCAGAAAACCTTCTAAGATAAAAATGAAAACACTAGAATATTTAACTGTGGTCATGCAGGTGAGAATAAGGGACAGAAAGCACAAATTCTCTACAGGGAATAAGACATTGAAACAGAGCATATTTTATGCTCTACAGAGCTGTCATAGATTATTCCTAGAGTTGTAGAGATAGTGGATAAAAGGAGTGAATCAGAACAAGAGCAAGTTCCTCCTTTCGACTGAAGCAGGGCTTGTTGCAAAATGCAAATTGAGGCCTCTGGAACACCTATACATCTGTGTTACTATGATACCTTACTGAAAGCCAGGATGCACAGATTCAATTTGTCAGTACCGAAGGGATGCTTTGATAATTTGAGAAGTAATATCAAGTGAGAAACTCCGGAGATTATTTCTACGTTCTGCTTCATTCATCATCTGTAAGGACATTTAACAGCACAATGGTGAAACTCATTATAAATCTGAGGAGCAGCAAACACAATAAACAATTTGTAAGAATCATATGAGACAGTTGTGTCTGAACTGCAGTTCAAAAGAAGCACGTCCCAACTCAGCCTTGGGAGTGCCCTTTGACTTTCCCAACAGCACATCAAAACAAGACCTGGTGCACAGCCTTCCTCCTCACTTTCCTCACCACAAGCCCACATAGCTGTAGGAGGAAAGCCCAGGTGTGTTGTGTGGTGATATTTTCCAGCTGGATACCTAATCACAGTGATACTCAAAACAGAATAGTGGGAAATGGAAGGAAAAAATAGGCTCTGCATTTCAGAAATACACAGAGGGACAAGAAAGACAGGATGAGATTCAGCCCAAAGACATGCTGAGAGTGGGCTGAAAAGATGCAGCTATCTTAACACCAAAATGCATGCCAGAGGGAGGATGCTCACTGGGAAGCCATGACAGTGAGAGGCTGTGGAGATGTAAATCATAGAATCATAGAATAAAATTGTAAACAAAACATAAAAAGATTTTTTTAATTAAGTTCTTTCAGTTTTGTTTATTTGCTTTTTTTGAGATTTGTTTGTCTTAGTTGTTTGTTGTTCATGGTTTTGTTTGTGTTTTTTTACTAAACAGTCAGGGAATTAGTTTTGCCCAACAATTTCCAAAGACAAACCCCAAACTTGTGAGGCACAAACAGGATAACACTGCCAGTGAAATACTCAGCACAGTTGTATGAAAATGCACATGTGGTACTCACTCTACTGGCTACATCCTCTGTGTATATTACCTCTTTTTCCCATTGGATCTGTATTTTGGTGCAGAGGACACAGGGGAAAGCAATCTAGCAGAGCTTTCATCAGCAAAGTTCTAGGCATTTGGTGTTTTTACTTCTGTGTGGTCCCACGTGTTTATAGATTTTGTTCAGATCCTGATCCTGCTGTAATATTTTGTTTCAGTATCATTGCACACACATTCTGATTGTGAGCTACACTAGCTAATCTCCAATATGAAAAACCACAGAGCAATACATATGATTTCTGACCACCATCATCTGGAAAACCCCAGTTGCTGATCCCCATCTGCCAACATTACAAGGAAAGTAATTTCTTTTTAAGACATGTTCTCCAGTAAGCCCTAGTAACTTGCTTCCTGCCCACTCCTTAAATCAAATGTTCTGAGCATCTGCACACCACTGAAATGGAGATAGAGCATCCCAAAGGTTCTTCACTTGTCACTTCTGGGATTTTACAGACATGCAAACTCTGTTAGGCCTGAGGAACCAAATGTCAGGCCTCAACTCTGACTTTTTTTTTTAAAAAAAAAAAAACAAACACACAAAAAAAAAAATCAAAAACTTGAGGAAGGACATGAGCTCCTGGCCTGCCCTAGAGCCTTATCCTCCAGTTGCAAATGGTTCTTCCTCGTTTCATGTCTATGTAGGCCTTGCCTGTGTCGTCCCATCACAGAGAAGTTAGCTGTGGGTCTGTCTGCCCCACTGCTACATCACAGACTGAAGAAGGCAAAAATAGTACAAATGAAGACCTAAATGAACACATTCCCCCAACACAAACTCAAGGTACGTGTTGTAGACCAAAAAAGTCTTATATAACTCCTGCAATAGGAGTCATTCACATGTGGGGCAATCATAGCCATAAAAGTTTGAGACTTAGCACTGTGGACTGATAAAGAGAACTTTAGGCAGAATTAAACTGTAACAAATTTAAGGTACAACTACTCTCAGTGCCATTTACATTTAAATTATTTGCACCTATATTTTATTCCACGTGCTATGTAACATTTAAAGCTTAGTATTGTAACCCTTCTGAAATTTCTCTTGCCTATGTTCAGACATCTTGAGACAGATCTCAAGATGTATGGTTTGAGAATTACAGAATTCACTGAAAGATTAGATGCAAGGGCCTTCAGAGAGTCCACAGTCACAAATGCTGCTCAGAGCAGGACTGACTCCAGAAGTGGCTATGTTGTTCATGGCTGTGTCCTGGCAAATCTGGAACATCTCCAAGGGTGGAGATCCCCCAGCCTCTCTATGCAACCTGACAAGGTCCTTTCTTTAGCCTTCCTTGGGGAGGAGGAGGAAGAGAGCAGGAGGAATGCAGCCATACAGCAAGTGTAAGTGTAGTAATACCATCTGTATTTTACGGGGAGGGGTGTAATAGTTGTGTATGGGTGGGAGTAATATCCTTGATGAATGCCAGAAGAGACAGAACAAAGGCAAATTCTTTCATATTTATGTCCCTCAGGAAGAAAACTAAAAGTCACTTGTGGTCTAACTACCCAGAGAAAGAATCCTTCTAGCTTGCTTCCTCCCCCATGATTTCTTTTTTGCTGAAAAGCAGCCACTGTCCATCAGTGCTGAGGAGCTTACTAAATGGAAAACAGTAATTCTGCCAAACGAAGTGGTATCGCTGTTGCTCTGTGATATAGTTGGGAATGAAATGGGCCCTGTGTACAGATGGATTTCCTAAACATATGCAATGAGGATGGCTCAGTGGTTTTAGCCCCATCATCATAGCTCACAGAATCACAGAATGGTTTGGCTTCGAAGAGACCTGGAAGATCATCTTTTTCCAACTGCCCAGCCGTGGGGGTTGGAACCAGACCTTTCACTAGGCCAGATTGCCCCATGGCCCCATCCAGCCTGGCCTTGAACACTTCCAGGGATGGAACATCCACAGCCTCCCCGGGCAACCCGTTCCAGTGCTTCACCACCCTGAAGAATTTCTCCCTAAAATTTCAGTTTGAAGCCATTGCCGGTGCCGGCGGGATCGGGAAGGATGGCGAGGGCTGCCCAGGAGGTGGCAATCGGGAGCCTCTTACGGGAGTGGAGCAAAGGTGGAGGGAGGCTCCCAGGAAAGAGGTGGCTGCCTTTAAGGTGGGTTTATTTGCCTGCCAGATGGGAAGTCTGTGACCAGCCCCTTAGAACAGGTAAAGGCAGTAAGGCTTCTCCACCCACTCGCCTTGATCTTTCATCACCACCGTGGGCCAGGCGGGCGCTTGTGCAACGTGCGCGCCGCGCTGGGAGGCTGCGGGAGAGGCCCATGCGCTGCCCGCAGCAGCCCGGGCACAGAGGCCGGAGCCGGCGGGGGCTGCCAGCCGGGCCCCCTCTCCGGCCAGCCCGGGGCTGAGCACCTGCAGCGGCGGGATGGAGCTCTCCCTCGGGCTCCTTCTCCTCTGGGCTCTCCTTCCTCCCGAGGCGCACGGGAAAGAAGGTAAGCGTGGGACCCGCCGGTCCCTCTGCCTGCAGGGCTGGGCTGGGGCAGGGAGAGCGACCGCGCTGAGGGGCAGGGAGCGGGACCTGGCCCACGCGCCTGCGGCTCCAGGGACACCTCAGGGGGACTGGGGTGTCAGGGAAGGGCAGCCGGTTGTGGGAGGACTACGGCCTGGCAAATCCCATCCGAATCTCGTGGCTCAGTCAACGAGCCCAGGTATGTTCTCCCCCTCCTTCACCTCCTCCTAAGCTGAAGCACAAATGCCTCGGCATATCCAGTGATCCAAGAGAATTCTGCCCCTGTTTCCTTCAAACACGGGCCTTGCAGATAACAAGTTTAAACACAAACTCAGAAAGTTTCTCCCCTCCTCTGGCAACACCCCCGCAGTTTCCTCAAGAAGCCCTCTTAAGGAGTTAACCCTTGTGAGCAAGCAGAGAGTCATTTTATCGGAGCCTTTTACCTTCCTTACCCCCGGTTTTAAAATTTCCTCGTCCACATCTTTAGGCTTCCATGTTTCCCTTCTCTGTACCACTTACTCTCTTTTATTAGTTGTAGTGATTTTTTTCCCTTCCATCTTGGTAGTTGCACAGTGGTTATGAAACATGGGAGAATGGTAACTTTTGATAGAGAGGTGAGGAAAGTGTAAATCTCTGCTCTGTTTCCTACCTCCTCCTGCAGTCTATTCCTGCCAGGGACTTCTATTGTGTACAGCAAGAGGTGTTGGGGCTTTTCCATCCCAAACACAGTCCTCCTTCACTTCTCCAGGTGCTAGATTGAGGGGACTTTGTCATAGCTGGCAGTTCAGCCATGGGCTCAGCTCTGATTCTGCGAGTGCTGAGTGATCTTTTAAAGCGTCCTTGACAAGCACGTTTCCATTCAGGATCCAGCTACGTGGTGGATGCAGCTGGCACACGTTTTGCAGAAGGCCAGCCTGGGAGAGAAGTAATACCGGGTGGCACTACGCAGGTTTAGGTTTCCAGAAGCGTGTGACCAGTAGTTGGCAGTAACAGTAGCCTGTCTGCCAGCTTCTCCCTATCTCAGCCATCTCATTTGGGCTGTGTCTGTGATCCACTCTTCCTTAACTTGTCTATCAGGGAAACAGCTCATTTTCCCGGCGTCCTCTCTTATCTGAAGCCTTTCTTCTTTTTGGGGACACCTCCACCCCTGTGGCTGGACAGCCACGTGAGTTTCCCAGCAGCAAAGCTGTGGACCAGAGAGCTACTAGTCCCTGAGTACTTGTATTCCTCTGCTTCTGTAGTCTCACTGACTCAATCATCCTTTCCGTGGAGAATCTCTGTTGTGGGATCACTTAGAGAAGTACTTCTTGACAATGGACTTTGTCCCTCCAGTGGGCACCCAGCAGCTGAAGGAGCTGCCATTGCTGCCAGTGCAGAACATGGCACAAGGGCTCTGCCAGGTTCCTGTCCTGGCCATTTCCAAGTTCCTTTTCCCTTGCTCTGCTAGAGCTTGCCATGCAGCCTCTCTCACTTCCACACTGCTGGAAGTCCCGAAGAGGATGGGACGGCATAGATGTTATCTGGGTGAGGGTTGTGGCAGTGTAGGCTACCTCACCCTCAGAGTTTTTGGAGCTAACCACAAGAGAATATTATCTCAAATAAAGAGACTAAGAGTAGAGGGGATGTGAATGAGGAGCCTTGTCTGGACAGGGAGTCTGTGGCTAGGAAGGTTGTGCCATATGACCATACTGTGAACACTTCGAACTTGCAAAACCTGGATTCCTGCTTTTCCCTTCTCCCAGTGCTGAAAGGGTGTTTCAGAGGTGAGAACAGCAGCGCAATCCCTCTTATCTCTGATTCTGGGCCCACAGCCTGCTTCCTCATTCCACAGGACTCTTGCTGATCTGCACTTTACACTATTACTTATAGTTTGGCAGCGAGTATTTGTAAAGCAGTCAGATGAGGGGGAGGAAACCTGGTTATTTAAATGCCATTTAAAAATCTCCCCACTCCTACCTTTCACCCCCAAATTCTTTTCTGAGACGTTTAGAAACGACCCCTCTGAATACACCCACAGGAATCTAAAAGTGAATCCAAAGAATTTTTCTTGTTTCCTGTGTTCCCAAGCTGGGCCTTCAATAGGTGCTCAGAAACCAGCGGTCTGTTCTGGCAGCACCGGCAGACCCAAAGGCAGGCACGAAGCTGCACATCCCACAGTGTGTCTTATTCCATCTCCTCTGCCTTCCCAATGTTTGCCTACAAAGTGACACATTTTTACCGTGTCTTCAGATCAAGACTTTAGGCCAAACTGTGATCGCATTTTCAAATTCCTTTGAGGGCTAAAAATGAACATACCAATGGTTTTCTCCTTTGTCACACGACTCCGGCAGCAAGGCTTAAAGCAGCCGTGCAATTCCACGCCGTGCTACGGCCGGAGCCGTGACTCTCTCTTGATGTCCCGGCCAGGAAAGTCGGAAGGCTGGGAGAGGGTTAAACGATTACTAGGCCATCGTCAGCTGGGGGACTGTCTGAGTTAGAAGTCGGGGGCTCGTCAATTTGCACAACTGATGCATGTCCTGGCTTTTGGGTACTGTGACAATGGAAAGTCCCTTCTACAACTTCACACTGCCTCTGTACTTTCCCACTGTGTTTCAAGTACTGAATAGTCCCTCCAGGCGACACTGATTGATCTTTTGTGTTGGTAATTTATTTGATTGCCTTCCTGTTCTGCCATTTAGTTTGCTGCCTTCTTACTTCAAGGAAAGATGTGTTCAGCTGCTAATGCTGGGTTCCCATTTGAATAGGAGGCTTCCTTTTTGGGACAGTTTTAGGAAGTGATAAAATTTGTCAGGGTTGCATTTTTTGGATCTGTATTAGGAGGGGGTCTCATATACTGGTAAAAACTTTTAACTCCTGACTAGCTGCCCTGTCTTGTATCTTTCGGTCCCTCCTCTAGTCACGCTTTTTGAACGTGAAAGGTTTCAAAGGATGAGGGTGTCGAGAGAGGAAATGCAGGCTTTACTTTCTTTGACAAAACAAGGATGAAATCATTCCGTGGGCCATATGAGTTGGGTCACCGGTTTATTTTTTCCCTCTCTTCTGGTTTTCAGTGGATCTACTTGACACAAGCACTGCACAGGGTGAACTGGGCTGGCTTCCAGACCCTCCGGAAGTAGGGGTGAGTACCCACATCCAAGGAAAGGGAGCCACTGGCAGTATTAAATGATGAAAAAATATAATCCATGTTGAAATTTCACCCTATCCCTGGAAACTGAGCTTCTGAGGCTCTATCCCTTCCTGGACATTTTAGGCTTTATAAGTCTCTCTCCCTTCACCTGTGCAGCCTTACCCCTAACCAGCTTTTTAAGGACTGATGCCTATTGACTTCCAGTATGTTTAAACGTATCCTTGAAACGATACTGTTTCCATGAAGTAATAAAGCAATGAAAAAAATGAAAAAGACAATCGCCCAGTTTTTCATTATGTCATGCTGCACATAAATCTCATGTATTTTTTTTCCCTAGGAAAATAGGCAGAGCAAAAGTATTTCTGTCTCACAGTCTCTCAAGAAATTAGAAACACATTTTTTAATCCAGCAGCTGACTGCAGAAATAACTGTTAACTCCTGGGGCAGCAATCTGCCCTGGTGGGTGGGCTGCAAGATTCTCTGACTTTACACCAAGCTGTGATGTTTGGTCCACACAGCTGACAATGAGAGAGGAATTTCCCTTTGTTTTGTGACTTCCATCAAATTGAGTTGATGGAACTGCTTCAAAATGTACTTCTGAAACCACTGCCACATTGGACCCCGAAAGACAGCTGAACTCTCAGCTATTTTTGTACAAGTACAGCTGTTTTGTATGAAGCATAGCTGAGCAGTCCCTCTGGTGTCACAACTTACATCAGTGAAGGTGGTTTCCTTTGTAGCAGCAGTACTGTGGGAGTGGTGGAAGGAAGGCACAAAGAAAAGGGCATTTAGGGAGTAGCTGTGGTAGTTAGCACATGTCAATACACAGTTTCGGTTCCTCGTCCATGCTCTTGTGTTTGTGGTAAGTCCAAGCTTTCCAATGGAGAGTCTTCACCCTTCCTGTTCTAAAGCAGAACTGGGTTCAGCCTGTTCCTTACTCATTTCCATAACTTTCCCTCTGTAATGTGCTGTGTCTGATTTAAATCCACCCCAGCCTCCTCCTCCCGGTAGCCTTGCTGGGTGAAGTAGAGCCAGACAGTGAGGTTCTTCTGTCCTGGCATTTGTTTCATTAGTAAAAGTGTTTTGGTTATTATTAGTAGTATTATTACACCCTGCTCAAAACAGGTGCCCTAGTGAAACATACATGTACATCATGTTTTGCCCACTGTTTCCTTTGTTGTCTCATCAACTCTCTGTGTGGCAATTTTACCCCAATTCTAGGCTCCAGGCATGTTCAGGATGAAGTTTGCCTCTTGAAAAGATTGGAAAATAAACAACTGAAAAGTGCATTCTAAAAAAAAATCTGATAGAAAGAAAATAAAACCTTTATTACAGAACATCTGAGTGTTGCACAGTAGGTTCAACAGTGCAGTGTGAGGAGTTGTCAAATCCTTCTGCTTGTGCTACATTTGCTTTTTAAAATACGTATATTCAAAATATAATTGTAACTGAGAATTGTTGAAAATTATGGGGAACATGGCCTGAGAGAAATCAAAACTAACAGATCAGGATATGGATGACTGATAAAACAACAGAGGATGAAGAATAGATTCATTGACTTCTCATGAGCAAGCCTTTTGAGGAGATTTGTCTAATTATGTCATTTCCCAGTAACTGTTAGGTGGAAGTCTGAGACATTGCCACAAGCAAAAAGGGAACAATGGCTGATTCTCTTGTAATCAGAACTTTGAACAAGTGTTTCTGAAACCATCATTCTTCAAAATGAAGAATTAAATAAGTTCAAAAAAGAACGGAAATTAATTCGGAACATTTTTTTGACAAAAAAGAGCCAAGATTAGTATTGAATAATCTGACTAGGTTGATTAGTAACAGGCTGGAAACTGAGCTGTGTTGCACACAGAGCTGAAGGGTGTACTTCATGTAACACTGCTACTTGTACTTAACCTCAGACGCTGGAGATCTCCCATCAGTGAGCTGGATTTGTGTCAATATACTTATCGCACAGAGGAGGAATTTGCTGTGGGGAATTTTCATGCTTTATATGGACAAGGCCCCCGAGGCATAGCCCAGAAGAGGCTGGCTAAGTCTGTGGAGGCAGAACTACACCTTTGTTTTCTCCTCACTTGCAGCCAATGACAGAGGATGAAGTAGCTTGCCAGGTGTGGTTGTTCGTGGTCAGACCGTGGCTGTATCCAGGGTAGAAAATGCTCCCGTTAACACATGGGCTCAGCCTGAGAACACCACTCAGTTTTGGACAGCACTTCAGTAGTTCAGGACTTCTGCACCTCATTAGCCAGCATACTGCTTAAGCTTAAGGGTAGTCTTTGAGTTAAAGTCTCTGTAAGACACTTGAAGTGTCTAGAGTTTTGTTAAAAGATTTGTGCTAGCTTTCTTTGTAGCAGCTATTTAGGTGTCATTAACTTTAGGCTACTATTGGAAACTAGGCTTTTAAAGAGGCAGACTAGTTCCTACAATCCCCTTTTATCTACCCTACCACCCACTACCCCCCTCCTCCATCATCTAACATATTCCTTGATAATTCTTTTTTGGCTTTGAAGTTTTGCCACAGCAACACCAGGTAGGCATAGAGAGGTGTGTTGCAGTACTAGTGGTAGATCTCCACCTTTTAAGATATATTAAGAGAGCCAATGATGGCCCCTTAGAAGGTGTCAGGAGGACAGAATTTACTTGCTCTCACATTTCTTTTAAGACTCCTCATGCTGCACAAACAGCCTAGCTACCTGAACTGGTTTCAGATATCACCGAAACTGTTCAAAAAGGACCTCTCAAATCCAATCATGAACAAATTCACTTATCAGGCATAGTGGCACTGCTTCTTGGCAGCTTGTAAAATAACAGCATAAAATGTTATTAATCACTCATTTGCTTTCAAATATAATTGCATCAACAGTGAACAGATTGTGATGAGGAATTATGCTTTCCTCTTGCATTTTGCTTTTAATAGACAAGGCCCTAAGCCCCCCAAGCCTGGCTTTGAAGTCAGCCTTGTTCTGAGCAGGGGATTTGAGTAGAGAACCAAAGGTCCTTTCCCACCTAAATCTTTGTGTCTGTGTGATAATTTAGAATTGTTTGTTCATTAGAATTTTGAGCTTGAATTTTTAGCCCAGGCACAAAAGGTCCTCATGATTTTATGCTTAGATTTTTTTTCCGAAGATTTTCTGTATCCGTTTATGTAGGCCTACAATAGAACATACTGAGCAATCCAATATTTGTCTTTAATGCTGTGTTTATCTCACTCCCAGCTTGTGGGCTACCTTGAAATTTTCCTTTTATCTACAATTTCCAATTTTTGTGTATGTAAATAGTATCTGCATAATCCAGGCATACTTCCATAAGTACATGTGACTACTTAAGTTCCAAGCCATTTGTGCTGGAGAATGCTGCACACTGAGCTTCTCAATATGACTTTCTCTACATATATTCTTAAATTAAATGTAAATTAAATACACTTTATTCTTTTTTTAGCTCCTACATTTTCTGGTGAGATGTGCTTTCACTAAGTTCTACAGGTGTCTTTGCTTGTAAAAGGGTCCTTTTTCATGGTGACTTCATTTTTAAATGGATGTATGTTACTTCAGAAATCACATGAACTCTACTGCTGCCAAATTTTGCCATATTTATTACATATTAAAAGTTTGGCAAGGCTCAGTTCTCAGCTGGTAGCTGGTTTGTGGAGCTTATTTTTCCCAACTTACATTCCTGCATGGATCATAGCATTATTAAAGCTTCTAAATGACTTTCTTAGTCTCCTTTCCAGGCTGCTGTTGTTCTCAGTCTTTTATTCACAGTGAGGAGGAGGACATAATTATTTTCCTGCCTATTCCATATCCTTGCTTGCTTCCACACATACTTCAAAGCATTGCTATCAGTTTCAAGCTTTCTACTAGTTTCCCAGTGTGCACAGCAGTTGATCTGCTCAGCTTTTCCAAAGCCTACTTTCAAACAAGACAGGATGTAATGCCAGTGGCCTAACATATCCCAAAGGCTATCAATGAATAGCCACTAACTACAGCTATTGTGGCTCCAAAAACACTTGAAAACTTTGGAAAATATGTG
This sequence comes from Hylia prasina, assembly GCA_013397195.1. NCBI lineage: Eukaryota > Metazoa > Chordata > Aves > Passeriformes > Sylviidae > Hylia > Hylia prasina. The sequence goes on from VYXD01016787.1 coordinate 55,090, forward strand.
TTTCTTGTTTAGGATCAAGAGTTTCTGAGTTCTGCACCTCATGTTCCATGGAAAGTTTAATTATGACCATAGCAACTGCTGAAGCTATGTGAATACAATTTGATTAAGCCAAAAAATGAGATCCCTTTTTTTTTTTTTTAATGCTGTTGTTGTCCTATTAAAGCCCAGGCATAGTTCAAATTCTACACTGAAAAATTTTTAAGTAATAGACTAGATCAAGTACCTGTGACCTGTCAGCAACTTCTCTGTCACTAATCATAACATTTACATGCCTTCAGGTTCCAGCAAGATGAGGCTGTGTTCCACCAGACTCAGCGGTCCCAGATTTTGGTATCAGCTGATGGCTGGTTTCTGTTCCACCACTTCTTGGTCAGACAGATAGTCCTGGTCAGGAAGGAAATAGTGCTGTGGGGCACACGCCTTCAACCTGCAAGCAATTCCAGCACAGTACTCCTATCTTGTTAAACCTGGGCAGTTCACTTAGTCAGATTCAATGATCTCTTACTCAGATAGTTTTATGTGGAAGACTCTCAGCCAGTCAGCTTTTTGTGGCATCCAAAGGTGGTGTGAAAAACAGCCACCAGAATGTTGTTCATGCATTTCCTTTAGGAGCCAGCTCAGAGGAGTGCCATCACCTCTGAAGCTGGAGTAGAGTAGCAGTGTACACCTCACTGCTCTCAGTTTAAGCGTCAGGCATAGGGGATTAGCTCCTCTGAGTGAACAGGATCTGTATAGGAATAAGGGAAAAATGCTTAGTAAAGTCAACAACTACCTGTTGTTGGGAACAGCTCTGGCTTCAGGGCTGTATCCTGACATGACCTGCTGCTGTTGATCTGTGGACTGGTGGAGAGATATTTGTTGATGATATCCTGTTAATTGAAAATTAGTTATTTTGTGTCAATTTGGGAGAGAAGGAAAAAAAATCGTTATGCAGATCCAGATATACTTTACTCAGAAGTGTGAGAAGGGGGAATACCAACCAGTGAGATGGGAACAGTGAAGTGTAAATTAATAGCTGTAGGGAAGGCCAGATTGCATGAGCCACCAGCCTAGGATGGAGTCACTGCCAGCAACCCAAGTAACAATCTGGCCAGTGCACTCAGTTTTGTGACCTGAAGGGCAGAAAAGAGCACGTTGTGAGCCGAAGTGAAGATGCTGTACAGCCATGACATTCATCACCACGGCTGCTTAGGCACTGTGGTGGTGACAGCCCTGTTGCCTGGCAGCTTCAGAAAGCTGCTTCACCCTTTTATAGCTGTTGAATGAGTGGACAAGGTTCACTGAACTTCCTTATGTCAACACAAAAGCAGCACAAGTCAGCTGGAGCTTGGAGATTAACCTGCCTACAGCATGGTCCTCCAAGAAGACTAAAGGCTATTTAAAATAATAATAATATTAAACCCCAACCAACCAACCAAACAGAAAACCCAAACAAAACAACTTCTATTATAATAACAATTAAAATACTGGTGAGTTTGCAGGCAGTCAATTAGAAAGAAAATTTCTAAGGCTTTATGTGTTTTGTTGCCTGCTGTGTCCTTGAAGGATGAATCTCTTCTTTGAACTGTGATTCTCACCATCTCAGAGGCAGATCTGCAGAAAAATAATCCCACAATTTATTTCTTGGAAGGTTATTTCCATTGTTTTTAAGGCATAGTTTCTGGCTTTTCTTTGCTTGACCTGAATATTGCCAGCTCCTCATGTGACTTTCAGGCTGCCATCTCCTGCAGCTTCTTTCCTCCAGGCAGGTTTGATCATCATCAAGGTATAATCACCCCATCCCTGTATGGGATTCTACCTGATCCATCTTTAAAGGGACTTATACAAACAGAGCAGGTATTGTCCATCACCATCAGACTAATTTCCAGCTTCTCTGTAAACACTAGAAGTACACTTGACACACCATACAAAACCACGGCTCACAATATAAAGCCCTTTACCTTGAAAAAATGAAAAAAAAATCACTTCCATTTACAATGGATCCTATGCAATGTAATGCAAAAATAACATGAGAGCTAACATTTGCTTTATTGGTACTATGGCTTTAGCCATGAATTCTGAACTCTTAAGATGTGCAATCTGATTTTTCACTCCAGTCCTTTTTGCAGCTATTGGTACTGTTAATAGGTGTTAGTAAAACAGGTATACACAAAACAAGTATAGGTGAAATGCTGGACGAGAGTATCATTATCCCTCATCTAGTACCATCTGTTGTGACTAGAACTGTTTTCATGCAAGACTTTAATGTGGTCAGGCAGTTCAGAGAATGAGCAGACAGCAGAGCCTGGGTCTGACAAACAGGTTCTGTAATCAATGCACTGGCGCTTGGTGTCTCACATTAACACCTTATCTTCCCATAAGAGCATGAGTACCAGTTAAATTGAAAAGACATGGGTAGGATGGAGACCTCTGTGCTAGTGCCCTGAAGAACGAGTAATTACATAATGGGGTTGCTCCTCCCTGAAAATAACCAATGGATCATTGTGGGGAAAAATATATCATCCCACCCATAAAGATACTGTAGATAAGTAAACATCTCTTCTGTGTTCAGTTGTGTCAAAGGCTCCGTGATGATGTGATGAAATTAAAATTGCCTGACCATGGCCAAATGATCAAAGAAATAAGAGCAGCCTCAGCTGTTCTCAGATTTAAAGTTACAGGACTCATGAAGTGTCTAGATGTCACCACGCTTCTTTCATCATCGTCATCTAAATTGTCTTCCACACCAGCAAAAGGACTTCAAAGAGTATTGAGAAACTTTCAGTAAAGGGTCACAGAAGCTTCAGTTCTGGAATACACCACTGTGGTGATGCTATTTTTAGTTGGCTGGTCCAGCTTGCCTCCTGACAAATTTCTGTCACATGTATTTCAACTGAAGAGAAGCTCTTCACTGTATCAAGATGGGTGCCAGCAAGGTGCCTCTCTTGTCACCAGCTTTCCTCTGAGGAAACTACACTGTGATTGTAGCACAGCTGTAATTACCTTCAATGCTGAATCTGTTCCAGGAAGGTTTTTTGGTCATGGTAGCATGCTAATGCTACCACACAAAAGTCAAGACACTCCACAGGCAAGATTGCAGCCAGGGACAGGGGATAAAAACTGTTCAGCAGCACCCATTCTCCTGGGTGGTTTCAGGCTTGGCACACCAGTGATGTATTGCTCGTGAAAAACGTTGCTGTTTTGGGATAATTTTTTGCAATTTTTCTTCAAGAAGAGATTTAATGGCCTCTCAATTCTGTTGAAAATTAAGTGAGATTGAGACACACCTGTTATGCCCAGGTACACTGTAGCTGGCTTTACTTACTTAGCTGGTCTTTTCATCTTAGTGAAATTTTCTAACCCAAAGTTAAACAAGTTATTGGATTTCAGCATATGAACTCTTTGACTTTTCCAGTAGGAATTCTTATTAACTTTTCCAGTGGAGACATGCATCCTAGTTTAGTAACTTTAAGCCTACTGGCTAGATGCTTGCCTTGCTTTTGCTTCTGTACATCTCTTAAAAGTATCGCTGTGCCTTTCCTCAGGGATCTGCAGACCACAGATTGGAAGTCAGTGTGCTAAGGTAATGTGAAAGCAAATGAGATAGAGGTCACAGCAGGCTGACTCTTTTCTGAAAGGAGACAAAGCAAGCTGGAGATGGAGACAGTATTCTTATTGCAAGTCACAAGCTCTTCTGACTCCAGTCTGAGCCTACAATTTGCAATACTGTCACAGTCTGCTGCCTCTGTCACTGGTAGCCTATCTCTCCATTAGCAGGGATGAAATTTGTATTTGTCTATATAAAAAGCTTGTTTCCTTCTTTTTCCCCCACCTAAAAATGGCTGAAACCAAAAGAGACAATTTCACTGATGCCTGCAAAGCCTGAGACAGTGGCTCCAAGATGTGCAAACTGTTTCCATCTTATACCTGATGGTAGATCCTAGGAAGAGTAGCCCATAGATGGATGAAGGAATCACAGATTGTCCTAGACAGGATCCTTGACACAAACCTAATCTATGGAAGGCTCATTATACAGAAAAAGTAGAGTAAGCCTTCTGTAGGCTTCAGAGCTTCAAACTGTATAATCATTTCAGACTCTTAAAGGCAGATATTTAAAGGCACATACCTTATCTTATCTTTGGATTTTTACTCACATGGCTGACCAAACCAATACTGTTTACTACAAATATCTATTGGTGCCCTTCCAGGTTGTCATTGAAGTTCTGAACAGCCTTTATAAAGACAACTTTCTTTATATAGAATCAAACCAATGTGAGAGAAGTTGCTTTCCTTTTTTCCCTTTTCCTGAACTTACAGCATTTTGAGGTTATTGACACAGTACCTTTGTTTTGAGGTTGTTTTTCAATTGAATAATTGCTGTGCTGGAATCATTTTGCACTGTATTACACCACTGCACCAAGAGTTTGAAGAACAAACCTCTGGAACCAGGTTCCTGTGTTAGTGTATGGGTTTCTGAGAAGTACAGAAAACCCATTTGTTCTCAAATTCAATGGCCACATACCTAGACTTTTTAGGAAGCCAAGCTACTAACCTATGGCACTCCTGAATGCATTGGCATTTGTTTTCTTAGCAACTTCTAAATAATTCTAAATGATTCTAAGAGTTTGAAGGCTAGTTTAAGGACAGTTTAGACTCTAACTTTAAAAAGAAGAGAATTTAAAAGTAGTTTTAAAGAACTCTTTAGCTTGTTTGGAGCAGGGAATTGGATTAGATGATCTCCAAGGGTCCTTTCCATCCTAAATCTTTCTCTGATTCTGAATCTCATGAGAAAGTTCCCTCTCACATCAAAAGACCACAAATTCACTCTACGGCTAAAATAAGTAAGTCTGACTAACACTGTTCTCCACTTCTAGAAGAATGTTTCCCATCCTATGGCAAACTTGTGACTGAAGTAAGGCAACAGTGTCTGGAATGAAGCTGGTAAAAAGTCATATTATCAAGGGAGGTTGATTCAATGTCACTGGCAGACAAACTGCAGAGCAAGTAATTAATATTGATTGAGGCAGACTTTACCACACATGTTAATTAAGAACATTAAAAATCAGAGGCATACATTTTGATTTTGCAGCAGATTCTTTGAGGATGGAAGACAGTTGCCTGGCAACTTCTGGTCTCATCACCCTTTCATTAAATGTTGTGTGTAACAGTTTTCCTCTACTACTTTGAATTTAAAAGCTTCACTGAATAATGAAAAGAAGTCAGAAGCATATTTAACAATAGTCCTGTATTGTTAGCATAAATAATATCCTCATTTTACTTCCTTTACCCATCAGCAGTAGAGTCTAGAAAAAACATGTCTGACTCCCTTGTTATTTGCACCACACTGCATATGAAACTGCAATTGTCAGTGCCAAGCATCTTTGCCCTGAAGAACTGAGTCTGGAGGAAGCTGGGCTGAGATGAGCTAAGAAATACAGGGGTTAGCAGTAGGATTTTTTTCCAGCAGTAGGGTTTAAAGAATTTTTTTTTTGCTAGAGTTGTCACCACTGAAAATTAAACTTTAGTCCTGTATCATGTAAGTTTTGAAAATGTATTTTTGGGATGGGAACCAAACAGCTCATGTCTTCCAGTGAGACATGCAAAAACCACTTTATGGTGACACTTGACTGTGGTAGTGCCTTGGGATAAACTGCTAATGGAAAGTTGTCTAACCCTCAGCCTCCAAATGCAATAATGCATTTCCCAGGCAGATGCACATTGAAAAATGCTTCTAAAAGCCAGTCCTAACACTGGCAGTGTATGCTTCTTATTCTTCTATTAGTTTGCTCTTATTCTCCTTCCTAACTTCTTTTTTTCTACTTCAGTATACTTCAGGATGCATTGTAAATTCAGTTCTGTAACATTTTCCAGAAGGTTTTCAGTTAAAGACTGCAAGAGGTCATTAAGTGACTGTCCCTTCTGCTTGATCAATTGGGATTGATCTGTCAGTCTTTCTTTGTTTTGGTATCATAAATCCTTTGACCTCCAGTGAGTGAAATAAGTGTAAATCCTGTGTGCTGCAGGTCTATGCCAGCTGGATCAGATTAAGAGGGTGGGGTAACACCGGGGATTAATTGTGTGGAGAAAAAAGGGAACAAGAAGGGACACATAGATACCATCCCCAGAACTTCCTGGGAGGAGACTGCTGGTGTGCACTTAGGTAAGAGGCTGAAATCATCCAGAGAGGAGCTTGTGCTGTCAGCAGGACTTGCTGGCTTGGAGAAAGCTCTCCAATACTTTTCAGAGTGGGGCTGTGTAGGAGGTATGCTCTAAGTCATGGCATAAAAAGAGAGCCTCTTTGGCACTCTGTGGGGCCATCTCTTATATTCATTTCACTAGCAGAGTGACCTGCTCTTTGGGGAGACAAGCTGTTGTGCTGTGAGCACAGGAGGTGGTGGTGCTGAAGAAATGTGTGAATCTCATGCTCAGCCCGTAAGATTTGACAAGTCTGGAGTAACGCAGAGACTGAGACCTTGTTTAAATTGCATCTTAACCTGGGGTGTGATTTAAAACCAAGATGCTTAAACTTGTGCCAGTACTTATGTGGGCACTTGTTTCAATTTAATTTGATTAACATTTAAAGCATAATGAGAAAGGCCGTCTCAGCATTGAGGGAAAAAGGATATAAGTTATTTTCCCTGTGGACAAAACCTCGCTTTCCAAATTTTCAGTTCTCATGTGTGAATTACTCAAAAGAGAATGTTCCTTGCATTTTGTGTCTGATCTGTCTAGAACCATGTAAAATTTGGCAAAAGTATATGTTGAAATCTGTATCAAACTTTATTAGATTCATGCAAATAGTATTCGTAAGGTCATATAACCAGCTGGGCCCATGTCCTCCTCTCAGCCATTATTTGCCCTGGGAACATGCGGAACCTAAATACAATATGAAGTCAGGAAAATCAGTTTTAATGGTTATTTGGGTTTTGCAAAATATCCCACTTAAAGAAGCGTGAACTCCAAGTTAATGAGTGCTTGCTCTAGAACAGTCCTTTTGCAATTTACCTTTCCATTATGCCAGGCCGTCTTTTCTCTTACCCCCAAATGCTGTGCATTATTTCCAGGGGCAGGTAATATCCTGGTCTGGTAAGTCCTACTGTACACCCTGAATGTAAACTGTGGAAAAGAGAAGTGGCCAATACATGGGACTAGTAGGTCTTTTTCTCAATCTCCAATATAAGGCAGTGCATGAAAGAAGTAAATTGGAACCAAGGGAGGAGGAAGGGGATGTACAAAGCTCTGTGTAAGTCACATCCTAATTGCAGGATCCTCTTTTCTCCCTATATACAGAGTTCAGGCAGCCATGGGGCTCTAGACCAGATGCAGCTTTTGCTGAGTGTAAGAGGCGTTTTAGCTGGCCATGCTTTGAGCCCCAAACCCTGTGTAAGAACTGATTTTTAGGCAAGATTTTGTCATATTTGAAGTGAAACTTGTTTCTCACATCTGTCTAACCGTATGTGTTTTCTTCTCCCCTGGGAGCAGTGGAGTGAAGTGCAGCAGATGATAAATGGTACCCCGATCTACATGTACCAGGACTGCAGTGTGCTTTCCGAGGGTGACACCGATCACTGGCTTCGCACCAACTGGATTTATCGGGGTGAGGCAGCCTCGCGCATTTATGTGGAGCTAAAGTTCACTGTGAGGGACTGCAAGAGCTTCAAAGGTGAAGTGGTGACCTGCAAAGAGACCTTCAATCTCTATTACATGGAGTCTGAACAAGATGTTGGGATCCAGTTCCGCCGCCCGCTGTTCACCAAGGTCAGTATTGCTGGGGGTGAAGGCTGAGTCATATGTTTCAGCTTAAACTTGTCATATCTTTCAACTGAAGCTAGGTGTGTCTTGCTGGCTGGGACAGGTCAGGAGAATCAGCATCTGGGGAAGGGCATGGATAGTTAAGTGCTGTCCTTAGAGTAAACTTTACCCCCAATGCCCTCTGTGGTGCTCACAGCAGTCTTTGGCACAGGAGGCACAGGAGGCTTCAAATGAGATCAGACCTGTGTTCTGCATAACCTGTTATTTAACCAGACACCACGTAGGTAAGGATTCTAAAGGGTTGTGACAGGGCTGGATGGCTACACCAATTTTTAGAAAGACTAAAGCAGAGACCAAAGGAATTTGACTTGCCTTAGGGAATAAAGCAAGCTTAGACCAAGCAAAGAACAGAATCCAGTTCAGGTCTCAGTGGTCCTGATTATTTACTTTGATTGCCATGAGATATAGGGTCTTGTTTCATAAACCTGGACGTGATGGTTTGCTACAGTGAAATTCCCCCTGGTGTGAAGGTATTTAGCACTGCTGCATTTTACCTGGTGTTTTCCTCAATGTTGTGCCCTCTTCCCATGGAAACATTGGAATTACAGAATAGACAACCTCTGCTTTTTTTTTTTTCAGAGGAAAATCTTTAAGCCAGTTCTGTTCTAACAGAAGCCACAGACCTAAATTATTTGACTGCCCTTTCCTTTGCAGTTTAAATGGGATGTGATGGAAACAAAGAGCAGATCACCAGAGGCCTTTAGAGCAGAACTCTGGTAACTGATTCCCCTCCCTCCCCAGTGCTCCTCCACCTCCCCTGCAGCCTACAACATGAATTTGTGCAGTACCTCCACAACTCCTAAACATGCCTTATGATCCCTGCCAAATGCAGCTGCTCTACAGAGCCTTTCATCTCCCATCCAACTACAAGGAGTGGGTGGTGTCGTACAATGGGAAGGGGCCTGCGGAGGAGAGTTATCAGGCTCTCCCACCAAGAAGAAAGGCCACTCCACCTGCAGTCCAGCTCTTCCATGTCACAGGGTGTCACAGAGGCCTTTCCCATTAGCTCAAGCATGGAAAATATCCTCACTCACTCATACACTCTTATCCTTTGTTTGCAAAGGCAGTGGGAATGCAAAAGCATGGGAGCATTTTTCACCCAAGTACCCACAGTGCTGAAATGTGTTGAGTGCTGCACAAGGCACCTTACAATAGATGATCTGAACTGCAGCAACTGCAGCCTAAAAACAAGTGGCTGTAATTACCTGGTTGGTTTCCAAGCACAGCTCTTGAGTGGTGGTGTGAACTTACTCCATGCAATTTGCAAACAAAGAAAATTATCACAGAAAAAAGATCTGCTCCTGTAAGGGGCAGTTCCTGAAGACCTCTGAAATCAGAGAATCGGAACACAGGGTACTGCAGAAGACCAGTGAATGACTACAAAGCAGTTGAAGGAGATGATGGATGGAAGGTACAGAGGCAGGAATAGATGCCTGCCCCATTTTTAACACCTCTTCCAAGTGCAAAGAAAGCATGCAGTGCAGTGCCATTAGGAGCAGTTGACCAGACACCCCCTAAAAGGCCTTAGTGTAAAAGAGGCTTGAGGGGCATGGGTATCTCAGCTGCTGTGGCTTGCTCGGATGGTAAAGCTGTTGTCTTTCTCTTTCTCATGTAGCTCAACACTGTGGCAGCAGATCGAAGTTTCACAAGCAGAGACATCGAGTCGGGGGCCATGCAGCTGAACACAGAAGTGTGTCCCATTGGGAAGCTCTCTCGCCGGGGCTTCTACCTGGCTTTCCAGAACTCTGGGGCTTGTGTAGCCATGGTGTCTGTCCGAGTGTATTACAAGACTTGCCCGGAGGCAGTGCGGGGCCTGGCCCGCTTTCCAGAGACGCTGGCAGGGTCAGAGGGGCTGACAGAAGTGCCTGGGGTCTGCGTGGAGTATGCAGCTGAAGAAGTGGGCTCTCCCCCCAGGATGCACTGCAGCACTGACGGGGAGTGGCTGGTACCAGTGGGCCGGTGCCTTTGTGCTGTGGGGTTTGAGGAAGTCGATGGGAGCTGCGTAGGTGAGTATGCAGACACTAGCTGTAGGCCATGGGAGAGGTTCCAGAGAGCTAGAGATCAGAGCATCTGTAAGCAGAAGGTGGGATCAGGAGAGTTAGTGTGGTCTACCTCTCCCTTGCCTACCCTCTGTATCTTTCCTTCTCCTTAGCGTCTCTTTTTCGATTGTGATTTTTCTCCTCATGTGTCAGGTGTAAGAGCTGCACACACCTCTCCACTCCCTCTTGGGCTTCATCCAGGAGGTTTCAGCTCTGGAGCTAGTTTCTGCGAGCTGTAACTATGTGATTGACACTGACTCACTCAACAACTGGTTCTCAACCCTTGAACAGCAGCCTTGTTCTCCCAGGACAGACGGGTCAGACACACAGAGCAGGGTATTTGTCCCGTGACTAGGAAGTTGAGAGGCAGAGGGGACAGGTTTCTCCTCTGTCCCTCGTTCTTCTTGGACTGGGATGGCTCTTCTGCCATGGGAAACCATGTGAAGCATATTGCACAATCCCGTGGTGTCTGCTCTTCTGAAGAGCAATTGGCAAGCAAGAGTCACCAGGGTGCTGGAGTCACAGCAAACAAGGGTTGTTGGAGTAAGAAGTGCAGGGCTCTCCCTTGGTTACAGAAGGAACAAGATTCAGCTTCTTGAGGCCACTTCGTTTGACATGTGTAGAGTTTCAGGGATATGTATTACTGCAGGGAGAGGGGTAAAAGACAGCAGATCTCTGCTCTTGTTGCTGGATCTGTATGGCACAATGCTAAGGCCATAGGGATCCAGCAGTGCTCTGATTCAGCAGGTGCTCTGTGTCTCTACTTTGCTCTGCTGCAGGGAGCTGGTCTCTATGAATCCCTACTGCTTGCTGCTCGTTTTGCTTGGGGAGCTGGAGAAGGTTGAAGCACAAGATCCTTGCCCTTTTCCAGCAATCCCCTCTCCTTACACAGCCCAGCCAGTTTTTCCACTTAGGTGCTACAGAGCTCTCCCCGCCCTCCTGAGAGCACTCCTGTGGGAAGGGGCAGGGAAGCTGTCATGTCTGGACAAGCCTTGCCTGCTATCACAGCACAGGTTCATTCTACATCTGTGCTTTCATCCCACTCCGCCCAAGTACAGCTGCAGCCAGAAGTATGTTATGCAGGACTAGTAGGGACCAGGGAGGTCTCCCAGGAGAGGAAGGGAAGAGGGGAGAACCTAGCAGGGGTAGAGAGAGGTACTTCATGACCAGAATAGTGTCTTCTTGGAGCATCAGGGGAGAAGGTGAATGTGGGGGGATATCCTAGGATCTGCTCCCTCAGCAGGAAAGACCAGACTGTGCAATGGACTGGGAGCAATCCAGCTGAGGATAAAGACTGAAATCACAGCTTTTAGTTTGTCCTCAGAAGAGAGGAGGACTTCTTCAGACATGCAAAGTGTCACAGGATGGAAGATCTTGCAGTATCATTCTGATTCTGCCTTTTGCCTAGAGTAGNAGGAAAGCTGCACCTTTGCCTTTTAACAGGGAAAATAACCTGACCTGACCTTTGTTACAGGACAAGAGACAACAGAAAGCCAGAGGGTCTGGTCCTTACCTAGTTCCCTCAGTCTCTTAGTGAATTCCCAGCTGTATAAAGCTCTGTTGGATGCAGAATGGCTCAGCCAACCCAGAGTCCCAGAAAAGCCGTGCCTGCCCCACAGCATTCAGACTTTGCTGCCCATAAACCCAGAGCTCGTGATTAACTTCCTCAAGTATGTAATTTGCTGTGCCCACGGAGGCTGGCTGTGCCCCGGCCTGTGCTCCGGCTCCTTGCTGGGCTCTGCAGGGCGGCAGGTGAGCCCCGCTCTGGTGCCCGCAGCCTTCCCGGCCTGGCTGGCAGACTCACCAGGGGCACCTGCAGGAATAAGGAATGAAGGAAGCGCCCCAGCCATCCTCTCTGCCCTCTGGTGCTTGGAGAGCAGGCCCTTTCCCAGGCTTGTTTTTCCCATCGCGCCGCC
>VYXD01016788.1:0-53485 GCA_013397195.1 Hylia prasina
TGTCTTCTAAACCAAGACAATTTCTAAGAGCTTTTTTTTTCGTTACAGCTTACAGAAGTGATCACAGTCCTACAATAAATCTGTCCTCTTGACATTTTCCATTGTTCTCTCCAAAGCCATGGTAAAGGAGCGTGAAGAGAGTGCATGAAGAGTGTGCATCTATGTTGATGTAGAAGCAGAAACTTGTTTGTTCAGTTCTGTCTCAGGTACACTCTGTGTCAGAGACCTGCTGCTGATGCTGCTGGTGGTACTGCTATTGTTCTCTGTTTAAGCTTTCTTACACCAACACCTGTTAACCCCACAACCAGATTCACAATCAATGAAGTCTGTACACTGAATTATAATGGTATGAGTTGTTCTGATGGGATTTATAAGATTTATGATTATACACAACTTAATCTGACTGATGATAGTTTCCATTCAGAGTAAGGATCTTCACCTTTGTAATTGACTGTTTCATGCTATGCTTCAAATTGAGTGGCAAGGCATTTCCCTTTGTCAGGAAAATTAATCCACAAACACCAGATGGTTTGGCTTATGTCCAAAAAGGAGTCAGAGGAGTCCTGTTACTTTATTCAAATAAAGGGAGAGTTCATGGTGCATTCCCCTGGGGTCTCTCAAATTTTTAGAGGATGCAGCCTCCTTTTTTTCCTAATTTCCTGACTGCATTTCCCTCTCTCTTTTCCCGTTGGCTGAGGTACTTGAGACGTACAGACTTCCCGAAATGCCTAATACCTAAGATCCCCATGTACTGTATACCCCCCACCTTTTTCTTTTCTTTTTGTCAATCACTGGAATTCCTATGGAATTTATGGTTCTTCCCATTGTTTCTTTCATCTTTCAGTATCTAACTTTATTTATTAGCAGACCCACAGTATGTAAAAAATCTCTCTCATTCCATTCATCAATTGGTGGAATCCTTCCTGCTGTTTCTTTTAGCTCTCAGTGTCTGCGTTTATCTGCTAGCAGACCCACAGTTTGTTTATAAAGACAAATCCCTCATTCCTTTCACCTCTCCATTGTCCTCCCTAAGGATTCATATTTAAACCATTGATTCCAGAGTATATATACTCTGTCCATATATGCTCTGTCTGAGCATAATGTGAACTAAATATTTCAGAAAATAATTTAAAAGCAACAATTTGATGGAAAAAAATCCCCCAAAACACACACACAAAATAAAGCCATAAACTAATCCCTCCAGAATCACTGAGGCTTGAAGACAAGACAATTTCAAAAATCAGCTTATTTTCAAAGCCTAGCGGAATCCTTGCCTACATTTTCAGAAAAGGGTCAGTCTTCAAAGAATTGCAAGGCCTTTTGAAACCTACCAAATGCTATTGTAAATGAAGGACCGAGACTAGAAAGCCGCCAAACTGTAGCTTGGTCGCAAAAAAACACTCTTTAGTGCAATTTAAGTTACTTCTTGAGAGGACATATTAAATCCCAGACTAGAATTACACACCACTTGGACAGTTAAAACAGAAGTCCAGAATAACACAAACACTGCTGCTCATATTCAGGACTAAATTTGACCCAGTAAAACAATAAATTTCTTATGTCAGGCTTTTCAGTTCTGGTAATGAACAATCATGTCTGTGACTTACACATGGATTGAACTTGGTGGCATGAGCATCTGAAACAGGCTCTGGGCTTTGTAATGTCACTCTAATTTTGCCAGAATGCATTGTCAGAAGTTAATAAGAATTCCAGAGAACTGCAGGAAAAACTGCACCCGGTTTCCCTGAAGGATACATGCCAGTACATTTGGAATCTTTTGTCAGAAAAGTGCATGGAGTTTTCTTGATAGCACAGCAACTGCTTTTTTTTTCTTCTTCTTCATTTTAGTCCATATTTTTAGAAATTAGCAAACCTGAGAATTAGTGCACCGTGAAACCACAGACCACTGCAAACCAGAAAAAAAGATTTTAGTTGATTACTAGGAAAGCAATGTTACACCTTTCTCTGGAGATTTCGTTCGGTTAAGCTAAAGGTAAAGCAAGTCAGTAACATTTGCTTTGTGTTTTGTATATTCTTTTGCACAAAAAGACTCATCTTTTTCATTACCAAAAACATGCATTGAGGAGCATATTGGTTCCTATCATGAAATATTCCAGAGCAAAGGCTAAGTCATACAAGGATAATGGTAAAAAAGACACTTCCGACAGCTCTCTGGAGTACTCATAATTTCGGGAGTGGGTGGCAGGAAATCCAGAACACTGGTGTGAACACAAGTCTGTCCTTAATTCTGTCATGCTGACATAGATTTCCCCTCTGGTTCTCCAAGGCAAAGAAGAATTCCAAATGGATGCACTCTGAACACATACATGTCAAAGTTTGCTTTGTCAGCATTTGTCAGTGCTCGTTCCTCACACAGGGCACTAGCTGATGGTGGACTCTGATGGTGGACTCAAATGACTGATGCTGAAGATGGGGGCAAGTGTCAGCCCCTTATCATCCCTTACTGTAAAACTTTCATACCTTGCCCCATTGACAGTGGGCTCAAATGACTGACACCGAAGATGGTGGCAGGCATCAGCCTTTTATTATCCTTTAAAGTAAATTTTCATTACTTTCCCCTGCAAATTCTCACAGGCAGCGCCACACAACACTGACTCCTTGACTCCTTCTCTCCTTCCTTTTTCTTCCTTCTTCTATGACTGGCCAACTAACTCCAATCAGTCAGCCTACTCTGTTATAACACTCATCCTTATTAGACATAGCTTAGATTTATTAAGGGCAAGGCTGCTTCCACTCTTTGGTAATTAGTACAGCCGCAACTCATTGTCAGGGTCCGCACTATACGCGGGGTTCTGACAGGTTCTTTAGGGATCTCAAAGCACAAAAGACACAGCAGGGGACAAAACTAATTTTCTTTTGCAAAAATGCACCTTTATTTAGTGCCAACCAAATGCGATAGAGGGACAGGAAAAAGGAAAGAGAGAAAGAGAAAAGAAGGGGTTGGGATTTATAGCTACCAAGATGGGCAGATATCCTCGTGGAACCACCCAATAGATGGCCGTTGCCATCCAGGGAGATCTCAGGGGTCTTCAGTCCGAGAGTGTNTACACATGCCCCTTTTTCTTTTAATTTCAAAGTTGCAGCATCTCCAGTAAGACACAGTTAAAGTAAATTGACATTATGACATATTCACATATTTCACTTAGGACTGACAGTTACACAAATGTAACTTACATCACAGTAAGAACATATGCTTCCGATCTTGGTTCTCCCAAGTAATCTGCCTAACTTTGCTTTATGATTGTTTCTTTCAGCAGGCCCTTATATTTACACTGTGAGAATTAATTGTTTCATTTTTATTTTCTGCATGATGTATATTATCATAGAGCTCTTTTAAATAAATCAGATATTCACCTTTCTTCAGAGCCAAGAGTCTTATCTCACTGCTTAAGTTTCTCCTCACATATGAAACTATTCTGTATGTTAAAACTCTCTGGCTGCCATGTACTCCATATCCGCCTTCAGATGGACTGCCTGTGTTACTCAAAACGTAGACTCAAAGTGAAAATTTACAGTGGCATAACAACCTTTCCTAATTCTTTCTGCATTCCTTTCTCATTAACGATTAACACTCTCTTTTTGTTTGTTTTGGTTTAGTTTTGCTTTTAACGGTATAGAACATCAGCCTAAGGTTTTTCATAAACTAATGCTGTGTTTACCATCCTCTGCAGGGCCCTTTGCAGAAAAGATAGCAAACACAGTACAAGTATCTTTTGTGTAATTTCCATTACCTCCCAAACACGTCTGTGAATTGACCTTGATACATTCCCCAAATTCATAGAGAACACATCATTAAAATCTTAATACCTATGCCAATGGGGAAAAAAATTAATAGCTGCATGATTCTATAAAGTAACATGCAAAAATAAGCTAGCAGCTATGCATCACCCAAACATTTTTGCTATTCATACACCAGTCCCAATAATCAGAGGTTCAGAGTACTGTCATATACAGACACCGACAATCCTTATCCATTAAAATAGGGCAATTCCATCAATGACCAATATGATTCAAATTCCCCACCCAAAGTATTACTTTAGGCAGTCCTCAAGCTGGTCTGTGGAAGCTTGAGTCCATTTTTTGGGCGTCCTGGGGCTTCTCTGGTTGCCTCTCAGTGTTTGCTTAAGAGTTAATTTTGTCTCACCTGGTCTGGATGTTATGGTCCATTCCTTGGGTTCTTCCACCGGGCCTTTAATTCGGTTTGCATGAGTCCATCCCAGCTACGCAGTTTGCACAGCCGATTCAGTGGTGAGCAATACCTGAAAGGGACCCTCCCACTGAGGGGTTAGAAGGTGGTCTCTCCCTGACTTGATCAGTACCCAATCTCCAGGGTTAACCATGAATTCTGAAATCCAGGGCAGTAGTCTGAGGGACCATCCCTTTATGCCTTAGCCTTTCTAAGGTCTCTGCTATAGACATATTTTCTGGCACTGGCTTCCCCTCCTCATAGGTGGCAGCTCCCTGGGCTGAGGTCAAAAAGGATAGTCCAAACATCATTTCGTAGGATGAGACTCCTAAATCTGACTGGGGTTGGGCTCTAATCCTTACCAGGTCTAAAGGGAGGCATTTTATCCATGACATTTGGGTTTCAATCATCAGCTTAATCAGAGTTCCTTTAAGAGTTTGAGTCATCCTTTCAACCTGCCCAGAACTCTGCAAATGCCATGGAGTGTGTAACTCCCATCTTACCCCCAGGTTTGAACAACTTGATGTAATATTTTAGATGTGAAATGAGTTCCTTGGTCCAAACCTATTCAACACCCTATATCAGGGAATGATTGACTACAGAAAGGTTTTACTTACAATACTGGCATTGGCGTTAACAGTGGACACTGTCTATATCCAATGGGTTAAATGATCTATGACCACTAGCAAAAATTTCCAACATTGTTTGTGGTGATTCATTTTCCTAAATGTTCTGTTCACCCCAAAATGTATGGTTCATTGCTGAGTTGTAACCCTTCCCTAAATTCTCATTCATTGGAACTCCTGCCCATCACCTCGTCCTCGGTGCCTTATGGTTTACCCACCCCTCCTACCTTCAGTATCCCATTGGTCCAACCCTTGGAACTGTCCCCACTTTGCTGGGACACTCTTAAGCAGATACATGAGGGATCAGCTCTCTCTCTATCTGGCCGGTCTCTCAGGAGGTCTGTCTGTCGGTCTGGTGTGGGGCTGGCCTGGCATCCCTCTCTGGAGGCTCTCCGGGTGGGGGCCATGCCCCCTCCTGGGGTGGGACCCCCGTATAAACATGTAAGCAACACCCTGAGAAGCCATGTCATGTCTTTCCTGCCAACATGCTACTCTTAGCTGCTACACAACCAAGAGACTTCTCCCCAAAGGCTCCGGTAAGGCACTTGTACCTCCCCTTCCATCCTGGACCCAGAGGTATGTTGCCCTCAACCTCTGCAACTGCTAGCTGGGCCCGAAAAGGAGCAGGGAAGAACGCAACAGTTGTACCTGGGGAAGCTCAGTAAAGTCTACCTGGATGTTCTGAAAAGGTCCTACAGCTAGTTCCTGCCCTCCTCTGGGTCTTTTCCTCATGACTTTCCTATTCACTGGTTGACATATCACACATTGTTCAGTTACTTGCTTAGCTATTCCAAAAATCCCTATGCAGCCCCAGTCCCTTAGGAACTGATAAGTCAGTACTTGTGTACCCCAATGTGTTGTACCATGCATACCTTCTAGCATTTTCCAAGCAAGTGGTTTATTTAACAACTGTCTCCCATCTAATAACTTCCCTTCATTATCCTTCTTTGCTTCCATTTGGAGGAGTTCTCTCTCTTCCATTTCACTAAACAGTGGGACTTCCTGCATTTCTCCCACGGGTGTTAACACTATCATTAATTTTTCTGGCCCTGTGTCCTGGTTAAGAGCAAATTTGGGAGAAAACCGCCAAATAGGGTCTCTCTGGGAAGCAAACTCAAACAACCCCTCCCCCCAACTGGTCTGGGAAAGAACTTCCTCGGCGAAAAGTGGAAAAAACTATTTATTTAATAAACAAAGTGCTCACAAGCATAAAGAATGAATAATATGAAATAATAAAACTTTTTGTTGCTCTGAAATAAGATGGTAAATTTAGAAAGTCCTTGCTGTGGGTAGCTCAGCTTGCTCAGTCCCTCCAGAGGTCTAGGCCCTGGTGGGCCGCAGGTGTGAACTCTCGATGATCCTCAGGGTTTTTCAGTCCAGAGAAGGTCTAAACAGATTTAAGAAAAAGAAAAAAAATAGTGCAGGAGCTTCTCTGCTTTAGCTAGCTAAAATTAATAAAAAGCAAAGAGATTTGTGTCCTGCAGTTTGTTTGAGCTTCAGATGAACACACTCCCGGAGAAAGAATGCAGAAGAGTCAGGCAGCTTTCTCAAAAACAAAGTCGGTGCTTCTCCTTCTCTCCTGCTTCACTCCCAGAACCAGTCTGAAAGGCACAGAACTCAATATACAGCACAAACAGAACAGACAGTTGGGGATGCAAGCATCATAAAGTCACCCTAAAACACCCTGATTCAGCCACATCCTTAGCTTCTGAATCATCTAAATTGTTTCTCTGTGCCTCCAGGGTCACCCTGTTTTGATGTCCCTTAACATATACCACTGCCACTTCTTCTGGTAATTGTAAGGTTTCCAGTACCTCCAGAATAAGCTTTTCATGAACCAATCCCTTCCCCTTTGAATTTAATAACCCTCTCTGTTGGGAAAGATGAAATAAGAAGGCCCTATGCAGAAAGTGCAGAGAATGCGAGCCAGACTGAGATGAAAATGAGCTTTGACATGACAGACCTTGGTTGCTGAGCAACTGGTGGGCAGTGCTGCAGCTGGTGGAAGTAACTCCCTTTTCTGTCCCAGAGACAAAGCAAAGGGTTTGATAAGATGTTCTGTTTTATTCCTCAAAAATGTAGTTTATCTTGCACTTCTAACCTTCCCCTGAAGTATGATGTATTTGTAATCCCATTGGTCCAAAGTTCTTTCCCCCACCCACTTTCAAGCCCCCTTGAAAAGGGGTACCAGGGAAGACGGTGCCATCTTTGCCATCTTTGCCCTCTTTGCTCTCTTTGCCATTTTTGCTTTCTTTGTCCTCCCTTTCTCCCTACTCTTTCGAACCTCTCTCAATCTTTCTCTTCCTACCCCCATTCCTTGGGGCCTGCCTCGGAGTTGCAGCTGGCATCTCCGAGCAGAGCCCCCACAATAAACCCTATATCATAAGACTGGGCTCTAGAGATCTCTTGTCTCCATTTGTCTCGACCGTTCTGGATCAGCGCTCGCTACAGGTGACACCTCTCTCTTCCCAAATTCTTCCAAAGGTATGCAACACCCCAGAGGCAGACATTGAATCTGTATACATCGTTCCCCTTTCTTGTGTTAATATTTCTAGAGCTCACTTTAGGGCATATAACTCACATGCTTGGGCTGACCAGTTGGAAGATAACTTTCCCTTTTCTATGGGTACTAGACTTTCATCGATTATAGCATACCCTGTGTCTTGGGTTATGGAAGCAAAAAAATTGTATTCTATTTTCATCCGCTGAAAGCAGTTGGGGAAATGTTTTGTCTTTATCTCTTGTTACTCTGGGGGGAGGGGGCGGATGCCTTTCTGAAAATGGCTCAGCTATTAAAACCGGGTGTGGTATTGTTTATCTCTTTCACCACCCATCCTCCCTCCAGGGGGATATTTTCTGCTAATGGGCCATTAAGGCTCACCAATGACATGACACATTTACATCATCCCATTGTGAGATGCTCCACCCACTGGGTGGGAGCTCCAGGGTCCCTACCTAGATAAAAACTGAGACTCAGAACCCCAGACAATCCTGTTTTCCACTGGACCCCAGAGGAAGATCAGTCTCATCTCAGCATCACTGGACCCTTCTTCAACGGGATCATCTACTCCAACAGAGCCACATCTGTTTCTCCAGGAAGACTGCTTCCAAACACCCTGACCAACAGGGTGTCAGGTCGTGTCCCTGACTCTGTCAGGGTTTTCTGGGTTTGTTTGTTTGTGTGTTTGTTGTTTACTTGTCTTTTTGTACTATTACATTTGCATTTCTATCATTCCTAGTAAAAGAACTGTTATTCTTATATCTTTGCCTGAAAGCCCTTAATTGTAAAATTATAATAATTCGAAGGGAGGGGGTCATTTACATTCTCCATTCCAAGGAAACTCCAGTGTTCCCTAGCGGATAATGGTCTTCTAAACCAAGACACCCTGACATTCAGTGCCCCTGGATTACCCTTCAAGATCCATCAATCTAAACCGCTTCCCCCCCTGGAGTGGTTGTTCTGTTAGATACTCTCCTACCTTAGTTTGATAGTTAATGACCTCTAGGAAATCATGCACTAGTTCTTCCACTGGTTCGCCCTACAAAAACTGGGTAGAATTGAGATGGTTATCTGTGATTAGCTCTAAATCATCCCTATCTATTAAAATGGCTTCATTCTTTAACACTCGGGGATCAGTAAGCCATTTCTCCGTCTTTTGACTTAGGATGTTCCTAACTGAGTGTGGGGTGTATATTTTCCATTTTCCCCCAAAGGTTACTTTTCTGCTTTCTTCTGCTAGTAGGGCAGGCATGACTACTGCTTGAATGCAAGTTGTCCACCCTCTGCTGACAGGGTCTAGCAGTTTTGATAGATAGGCCACTGGTTTCCTGGATCCTCCCTAGTCCTGGGCCGAGACTCCATATGCTATCCCTTTTTCTGCATCCACAAACAGATAAAAAGGTTTGTCTAAGGCAAGAAGACTCAATGCTGGTGCAGTGACTAATTTCTGTTTTAAATCCTCAAATTTCTGCTTGTCCTCCTTTCCCCACCCAATCTTATCTTTGACTAGCTTTTCATACAAGAACTTGACAGCCTGAGTGTACCCTTCAATCCACAGCCTGCAATATCCCAACAAGCCTAAAATCCCCCCTCCTAACCACCCTCTTAGTTTTCGGCCGCAAGAGTGAGACTGTCCCCTTAATTCTTTTAGGATTCAGTCTCCAGCTCCCTTGACAAATTATATGTCCTAGGTATTCTACCTCACGCTCTACAAACTGAAGTTTCCCTTTTGATACCCTCAGTCCTTTGTTTCCCAGAAAATTTAATAACACTATGGTGGATTCCCAGACCTTCTTTTTGTCCACTCCTGGGAGAAGTTAATCATCCACATACTGGGTATGTCTTATTTCAGGTGTGGTGGAGAAAAATTGTAGTACTTCCCCTAGGGCTTGACCGAATGAATTCGAGGATTCAGAAAATCCTTGGTGGCAACCTTGTCCACCAGAATTGTTTCTTTCTTCCTGAATCAGGGTCCTCCTATTCAAAAGCAAACATATCTCTACTTCCCTCTGCTAAAGGACAAGCCCAAAAAGCATCTTTTAGGTCTATCACACTTAACCACTCAAGCAATGGGATAATATTACTTAATAGTGTATATGGGTTTGGGGACCACCAGATATCGATTCACAGTCTTTCATTTACCTCCCTCAAGCTGGTAAGTGCCATTCCAGTTTTCTTACTGGCAATATAGGTGAATTATGGGGGCACATACATGGTTCTAAGGTCCCTTCTTTAATCAGTTCCTGGACCACCGGCTGCAATCCTCATCTCCCCTCCAGGGAGATTGGGTATTGCCATACCCAAACTGGGAGGTATTCATTGACTATTTTTATTAATATTGGAGTCATATTAACTTGCTTCAGTTTCCAGGTCTTGCCCACACTATTTCATGAATCCGTTTCTTGTCTTCTTCGCTTAGACTGAGAAGCTTAACTACCATTTTCCCTTCCTTTGGAAGTACCCCAATGGCCAACTCCACCTGTAAATTCCATCCCAATAGATTACACCCTGCTTCTGGAACTAATAGAATATTCCCAATTACTATTTTATTCGTCCCTTCGAATCCTACTTTTTTATGACTAATGCTTTGACCTCTTCCCCTTTTGCACCTACTACTTGCACAGTATTTTGACTGTTCTCACAACCCTTTGGAATTCTACAGACACAAGTTCTTTCAGCTCCCATTCTACCAAAAATTCAAATTATTCTTCCTGAGGAACTATTTTTAAGGCTATCAAGGGCTCCTGATGGTACTCTGTCCCCAGGAGGTAGAGCTCCTGACACCCCTAGTCTTCCGCCTCCCCTTTTTGCTCATTCTCATAAACCTTCAGGTCCCTTTCCCTTTGGGGGCAATTTCTCTTGAGGTGTCCATTTTTCTTACAATAACAGCAAATATGTCTTAGGTTTCCCACTTCCCCAGTTTCCCTCTCAGGGGTCCTGAGCCAAGGAACTATATCCCACTTCCGCCTATCTTCTCCTGATTGAGGTCTTTCTCCCTTATAGAGGTTGTTCCTCACATGCTGATTTCCTTCCTGCAATAAACAATTTTCCTTTGCAGCTGCTACAGGGAGTCTGTGTTTTTTTATTCATTATTGCTACAACTATCCTCTGTAAAAACTGTATTTTCCAGCTCTGAAACTAATTCTTATTTCCCTTTTCCTGATTTTAAAATAACAGACAAAATAATTATGCAAGAAAAACTGCTCTATCAGTAGATTGGTCTTGCTCTACCATTATAATTTTTTTCTCCACAAGGTTCTACTGTTACAAGAAAATAGCCTAACGACAGGTCCAATAGCAACCCAAATGTCCTTAATCTAACAAAATTACTTACTGAAAAAAAAAAATTTGTGAAGCTTAATAATTCAGAGCTTAGGTTGGTAGCCTGAGACTGATGATCATGTTTCTTTCTCTATTCTGAAGAAACATCCTCTTAGACCTGATGTACAGTTTTAAGGCCCAGACCTTAAAAGACAGCAATAATGATACAACTTTTGCAGAAAGGATAAACAACAGTAGTATCATGCCATTTGATTATCAAAAAACTCAAAAAGTTATAACTGCTGTTTTTCAGACATGGCATTTTTTCATACAAGTAAAATAACTGATTAAAAATGCTTTCCTCTATATGTAGCTTATTAAAAACATTGCTAGTTTATATATATTTTTTTGGTTTGGTTTGGTTTTTTTTTAACACAGTAACACTCCAATAGGTTCCAGAGTATAAATGTGACTGCTTCTGGAACATATACCAACAAACACATAGTAAGCAATGACTGTACTTTAAAAGACAGAGTTCACAAAACCTTCCTTCCCCCCCCCCCCATTTTACAGTGGCTCACAGNTCTAGAGAACAGGGAGAGGCCTGGATGGGATTGACAAGGGCCAGGGGCAGGGTTTACAAAACTGACAGGTGGGAGGGAATGGGGGAACCCAAATAGGGGAAAACCAAGGGGGTACATAGAACCAACCATTTTACATTACAATATAGAAAAAACAACAAAATAAACCACCACATGTAACTATTTGAAATTATGAAGTATTTAGTAGCATTTCTTTAACTACCCTTTTAAGAAAGGAATATACCATTACAATATAGTATAACGTTTATTTTATTAAAATTATTTTTCCCCAATGATATAAAAAGGTATGACATTTTGCCTTAAAAAAAGTTTACTTACCTTCTATTTGCACACTTGACTTATCCACCATCACCTGACAGTCATGGGAAGAAACCTCTTTTTTGTCAGCATTAGGAACAGGACATGGTGGAAACTCTTCCTGTGTAAATAAAAGACAAACCTCTTTAAATCATGAATTCGCTGTTAAAATAGCCCATGTACCTTGATGTCTGTATAAAACATTTAGTGTATTAATGTCCCAGTCACATTCAGAATTGTTCACTAATATTTTAAAATAATAAATTATATTTGCTTCCTCTCTTGTTGTTGTATTCTTGGGAGGGTGTTTGTTTTTGTTTGGGGTTTTATGGTGATGGTGTTTAGGGCTCTATGTAATTGAAATCTAAACCTTACAATGACCAGCAGGAGGTTAGCAAGTACGATAAGGATTAGTTCATAGGGCAAGTACTCTGTCACCTTATTTGGTCACAAAAGTCCATGAATTTATTTTCTGGTTGCTTGTTTGCTGTGGCATACGTAATCTTGATCTTAATAAAATTTCAACCATTTATCTACCATATCACAGCGGTGAGGGATTAATGAACCATTTTTAACACTTTCCTTGCTGGTTTTCCCATTGATCACATACAAGTGTTCCAGATATTCTACTCACTCCCTTTTTTTTTTTTCCCCTCTCTTACCAGCTACTGTCTCTTCATCTCGGGGTGTTTTTTGGATTTTGGGATTTGTGGTGTATATTATAAAACTGATGGTTCTACTTTACTAGTGCTCGGGTTTTTGGAAGAGGCATTTTTTTAGACATCTTTTACTGCCTTTTTTTTACTCAGGTATTCTTCCTGTTTGTTAAATTTTTGTATCATTTTTGATTTAACTTTAAATGTGCCTTAGGAGTATTAAGTTCATTGCTGGTTAAGACAATCCAAAATTAAAGCATACAAAAAGTCCCTGGTCTTAAAGACAAGGTTGACTTATTTTGTTCGATTCTGAGTCTCCCCATTTCTATATAGTTAGAATAATTATTATTATTTTATTATTATGCTCATTAGCACAATACTGAACCATTAACTAAGCTTTCACCATTTAACAGTAAAGTTACTAGTGCTTTTAACAAATCATCTACTATGTAAGTGCCATGCTCAATATAAATTATTGGACGTTTTACATGACTAATTGCATAATTATGTGTAATACTAGTGTGCTCCTAATAACCAGTCATAAAGACTCTGTGACAACCAACAAACCTACCTAACTTTGTAAGAGTAAATGAATCACAAAAATTAGCATGTGAAATAAATACTGAATACATATTTGGAGAGTAAGAAAAGAATACAAAGCATCTGAAATATTAACATTCATTAATATATAAACATTAAAAACAAATATATATATATAAAAACAAATATGTATAAAAACATTGTAAAGGAACTAATGCATTTAAAAATCTTACCTTTTTAGTTTTGCAGGGAAAAGCTATTTATGCTATTTAATTAGCATATATAGCATTGGTGCTAAAGCTTCCTTCCCTTTTCTCATTACTCTGACAGCTGGACTCTGCCTGTTTGTTAGCATCTGAAAGACACGTGTGTATGTCCTCATCTTCACCATAATTGCCCGGTATTTCCAGGGACTGTAGAGGAGATCTGTCACAACCATCAAGTTTTCAGTTAGATCTGCAAAAAGCAATTTAATGTCTGTTTTAGTACTGTTTCCTCTTCAAAAAACCCCAACACTAGTAAAGTAGAACCATCAGTCTTACAATTTGCACAAGTCCAAAAAGCTGACACAGGCAGACATCTAAGCTTCTGCTAGCTGTAAACAAGGAATGTAGTTGTCTTGGTTTTGAGACAAATTCAGGAGACGGTGCCCTGGAATGAGTGTTTCCTCTAAAGCGAATGGGCTTCAATAACTCCCTTTTCTTNGCAGGGTGGGTGCTGTGACTCTTGCAAGTATGGGGATCCCTGCCCATATTGCTCCCTCTGTTGCAGACGGGATGGACGCAGAGCAGGTAATGGGGAGAAGTGGCAGGAAAGCACCAGAGAGAGGGGGCNAAGTGGAAAAAAACCCCAGTTTATTAACCCAAAAAGCCCCAAACGAACAAAAAACAAAACCAAAAAAACCAACAAAACAAAACAAAACAAAACAAAAGGTGCTTGTAAAGGCAGAGGGGAAAAAAAAAAAAAAGGAATAAATGCTAGGTATTGAAATTATGGAACCAACCTTATGCTGCCATTCTCCCCCTCCCCCTCTAGCCACNTCTGGCCCAAAAGTGCCATAATTGAGGAAAGGGCATTGAAACCAACCCTGAGAAACACCACGTAGCTTTATTCACAACACCAGCCTGCTGCTGAGAGCAGAAACCCTTTGACCCCTCCACTGCCCCCCAAAACCACATCCTGGCCTGCTGGGCAGGCCCATGCTGGGGCAACGTGGGGGCATCAGGCAGCCTCTCAGCATGACAGCCAGCAGCAGCTCCGTCCAGCAGCAGCCGCATCACAGCAGGGCTGATGGACAGGGCAGGTGCCCGGCACTAAGAGTCCAGAGGGGCTGTTGGGGATCAGGGCCTCTGGGGCCCAGGGTAGGTGAGCTGGTGCCAACAGGGTGGCAAAGCCTTCCTTGCCTGCCCGGCCCCTGGGGGAGACGTCTTCCTCTTGAGGGACTACATTCTGGTGCTGTGGTCCACCTAAGGGGGGCAGATAGGGAGGGGTTGGTGTGGCTGCCCTCTCCATTGCCATGCTGGGGATAGCAAAGTTAGGTGCTCACCGAGGCCTGGTGCTGCTCCCTACTGATGTGCACCACGGCATCATGTACCGAGGGGAAGAAGGAGTGCTTGGTGATGGCTGAACTGAAGAAGTTACCCTGCTCCAGCTGGGCCAGGACGGATACTGTGTGGAGGGATAAGTATCTAAAGTGATGGCACCTAGCTGAGTCCCCTGCCACCCGCCCAGAGCAGCCTCCTCCCGCCTCCTGTGTTGTGGGGGACACCAGGATCACCACCAAGGACCAGCTTTGAGGCTCAGATGGATCCATGGGACAACCTGCAGCACCTGTCCCCTGGGAAAACCCTGGGGATGGGAGCACCATGGAGGGACCTCTCAGGCTATCAGCTGTGTGCCAAAGTCAGGCCATGCCTGACTGACCGGGGCTCATGACTCTGCAGATCCTCCTCACCTGGGCAGCTGGCAATGAAGACATCCACTTCTATCTCATGGAAATCCCTGAAGATCTGCAAATGGGAAAAAAACATTTTACCAAGAAAGAGGGATGGGCAGCAGCCATCGGGGCACCCCGTGGGGCCCCAGAAACACCCTCTGCGAGGCTGCTGTCCTGCCTGCTCCCAGCCCCTTACATTCTTCAGGATCTTGATGGAGACAGTGTCCACGAAGCTGACAGGGCTGAAGTCCAAGATGATGGCATAGAAGCTGGGCTGGGGCAGCCCTAGGCTGTGCAGGGTGGGCTCTGAGGGCACACTGCTCTCTCCTGCACTCAACTCAATCACTGCCAGGCCTGGACCATCGTCTGCGTTCTGGAGAAGGGAAGGAGATCTGGCGTCATTGCTCCAGGGCTGGCAGCACCCTGGTCCATGGCAGTGTTCCCTCCGGCTCACCTTGGTGAGGCTCTTTGGCTGTATGAGGGCACCGGCAGTGGGTGGCCCCAGGAGTGTGTGCCCCTCTCACATCTTCACCCACTTTAAGGCTCTTTTCACATGTGTCAAAATCCACCCCTCTCCCCAGCACTACTCTGCAGAGCTGGGCACCAGGCCAGCCTTTGTTCTTGCACTTAATTCCGATGCCTTGGTAGCTCCAACACAATCATTAACAGACCGGCTTTCCCACTGATCTTGGGTGTGACACTGTGACCTAGTTCAATCCCAGTGCCTTTCTCACCCATTGGCCCTAATATGAACTGGGAACTGCATGAGCCAAGTCCCACCAATGCACTGACAGAAGCATCAGAGCCAGGGAGGGAAGAGGTGCAGGATGTCACTGGAGGGGTGATCCCCTGCATCAAGGAAGCACCTTTTTCCTCTTTGCCTTTTCTTTCTCCAGTTTCTTCTGCTGTTTCTTCAGCTTCTTGAGGGCCTTCTTCTTCTTCTCAATCAGGCGGTCCACATCAATGCCGCTCTGCAAAGTAATATGGCCTTGTGTCCCCAGCTGCCCCAACACCACCCTGCTGCTGGCAGGCAGGAGACACAGGAAACACTCTGAGGCTGGTGGCTCTCCTACCTTTTGCTTCAGAGCCTCAGCATACAACTCCACATTGGCAAAATAGATGGTGGAGGAAGAGCGGAAGATCTTCACGCCAGTGACCTCCTGTGCCTGGGGGCAGATGGGGAGGGTGCTACCCCAGGGATGGAACCACCTGCCCCCTTCTCTCCCCCCCCATCAAAATTTCCCCAGCCCTTTTTTCCAGTGATCCACTACTGGGGATGCTTTGAATTGCCCTGTCATTGCAGGCAGCTCTTCTCCCACCCCTGGTCCTGTTACCATCTCATATTCCACCACATCTCTGTAGACATCGGTGTCGGAGATACGCCCCAGGATGGAGTAGTGGGGGCTGCAAGGAGCAGAGCAAGAGTCTGAGGTTACCACAGGCTCCTCCTGCCCTTGGGATGTGGCACTGGCCCCAGCCCCGGGGTACTTACAGTTGTGTACGGAAGATGACCGTGAGCAACCCAAAGGCCACTGAGGCTGCCAGGCCAATATCCAAGTTCAGCAGGAGGGTGGCTATGAATGTCACAATCCAGACCAGCTGGAGAGGGGACATAGTCATCTTCAGCATAACCTCTCCACTGCCACCCGCAGACCTCAGGGAGGGTGGAGAAATCCTCTCCAGGAACAAGAGCACACAGCCCCAGGGCTGGCCAGCACCTTACCAGATCCACCTGGTTGGACTTCCAGAGAGTGCTGAGGTCACTGAACTGCTTGAACATGCCCTTGAGGTTGACAATGATGATGGCAGCTAAGATGGCCTAGGAGAGAAATCTCTGGAGCTATGAGGAAGCTGAGGGCAAATTTGGGGGTAGCTCTTTGCTGTTCCCCTACCATATCACCATGCCATGGGACATGGCACAGGTGTGGGATGTGACACAGAGGCTTGTGGGACTAGATGTACCTTGGGCAGGTCCCGGAAGAGCTCTCCAATCTTCAGAATGGTCACCAGGATGACCAGGGATGCGATGACACCAGCTACCTGTGCAGAAGGAGAATGGGAGGTGAGGGGTGAGCCCCCACTGTTCACTGTGCTTCCTGCCCCTGGTCCAGCCCTGGAGAGGGAATCAGCACTGCCCAGACCCACCTGGCTGTTTCCCCCTGTGCTCTCCTGTACCAGGCTCCTTGACATGGAGCAGCTGATGGCAAAACACTGGAAGAAGCCTCCCAGGAAGTTGCAGAGGCCCAGTGCAATCAGCTCCTGCAGGGACAGAGCAGTTGCAGGGGAGCATCATACTTTCATCTGGCTGCAACAAGGCAAGATTAGCTTTCACCCACGGTGGGGGGACCCTGTGCCTCAGAGAATCACCTGGTTGCTGTCCACTTTGTAGCCATGTTTCAGGGCAAAGATTTTGCCCAGGGAAATGCAGATGGCATAGCCTACCACAGCAATGGCAAAGGCATTCCCTGCCACTTGCCCAAAGTAGCTCACATTAGGGGCCACAGGTGGCTTCAGCCTACACTCAAAAGAGAGATGAGGCTCAAACAGGGGTGCTGTGGGCAGCATGGTGCCCTGGCACAGCCCCCTTCACCGTCAGGCCCTGCTCACCCGCTGGGGATGTTGCCCACCGCAGAGATGCCAAACTTTTCTTTCAGATTGACCCCATAGGAGATGCCAGTGGAAACGATGATCTGCAGGAGAATGACTGGAGTGAGGCAGGGTCTTCCTGCACAGGGACTGTGGCAAAGGAAGAGGAGGAGGGCACAGCACATGCCCTGGAGCTGCACTTGCCAAGGAACCCCATCCCACCTCTCCCCACCCTGAAGGGGGACAGGGATACACCAGGGATTCCTGGCTGCATCCCCACAGGAGGCTGGGGAAGCTCTGGGTACCGTGATAAGCTCAATGGGGATGGGCATGGGCAATTTGGCAGCAAACTTGTGGTTGAGCTTTTTTACAATCAAGATGGCCACCATGGCAATGATGGAAGTCACCAGGGTGCCCACATTGGTGTCTGGCAGCTTCTTGCAGAGATCGATGATGGTCTAGAGAACACAGGAAGAGGAAATGTGCTCAGGAAAGCAGATGCCTCCCCAGCAGGTTTTTGCAGGCCTCGGTGTGCCCCACAGGTGAGCACTAGGGGTCCTTGGGTGCCAGCAAGCCTCCACTCACCACAAACAGTGAGAGTGGCCCTGACTGCTCGCCCTGGGAGACTCCAAAAACATTTTTGAGCTGGGAGACAAGGACATGCACAGAGGCAGCAGTAGTGTAGCCACGCACCAGTGGGTCTGAGAGGTAGGTCACCACAAATCCAAACTGCAGGAGACCCAGGGCCAACTGGAAGAAGAGATGGCAGAAATGATCTACAGGTTATGGTTTCCTGTTCTCTGCTAGACTAGGCTAGGACCACCTTACCTGGAAGATACCCGTCAGGACAGTGATGGTCGCCACCAGCTCCACCCTGGCAGCGTCGCGCAATTCCTCATTGACTGTTGCATTGCTGCCATTGACAGACTCCAGGAAGTTCTCGCTGGGCAACAGAGAGTCTGTCAAGCTCCCGATCATGACAGAGATGACGGCAAAGGGACCTGAGAACAGGTAGAGTGTGGGCAGGGAGCCCAAGGTGGGCACCAGGACTTCTCTGAGAAGACCTCTTAAGGGGTCAGCTCCTCTTTCCTTAGGCTAGGCTCAAAGCACACACATTATACTTTGGCTCTGGTGGAGTAAAGGCAAGAGAGATTCCCCCAATTGCTGATGTGAAAATGCTGTGCCATGGACATTCTTGCTCCCTCCCCATCATTGCTGTGCAAGCACATGGTCCCTCAGCTCACCCACAGAGTTGTGCCTTGATGTTCCGAAGAAGAAGTAGAGGAAGACGGGGTAAAAGGAAGAGTAGAGACCCGTGACTGGCGGCAGCCCAGCCAGCAGCGCATAGGCAAGCCCTAAAAGGTGCAGCAGAGAGAATATCACCAATGGCCAACCCCTGGCCACGCCACCTGTGGGGAGCCCCTGGTAGCCTGGGCATGGCATCACTCACCCTGGGGCAGGTGCATGATGCCCACACTGAAGCCGGAAACAATGTCCCCCAGGAGCCAGTCCTTGACGGGGTAGCGGGGCAGCCAGCGCAGGAAGGGTAGGAAGCGGAACAGCAGGGACTTGGCAGCAGAGTCCGAGCATCTGGCAGGGAGAGAGCAGGATCTGAAGTTGAGCACAAGTGCAGGGGGCTTGAGGACATCAGTGAGGGTGGGTGGGGCCTCATGGGAAGCAATGGGATCTGTGGGACCATCAGCTCCATCCACTGGAGCCTGGTGTCCCTCCAAGAGGAGAACAGCTTGGGGACATGGGTATTTGGGCATAGGGAAATGAACCCCTGTGTCTGTAGATTCCTGTGGTGGTGGGGCTGGGGTGCAGAATGCCTGGCAAGGTCCAGGCACATCCCACTGGCCACATGGTCTTACCTGGTCTTGCGGAGACAGCCACGCAGAGAGGGCTTGGTGGGAGGTTTCCTCTGCGCCACCTCCTCCAGTTCAGCCTCACTCAGCACCTCACGGGGCACTTGGTGGCTCAGGGCCATCTCTGCTGCCATGCCCACCTGGCTCTCCAGAATGCCAGTCTACTGCAAGGACACAAGGGACAGCTCAGCCACATTCCCATGGCCAGGGGCAGCCAGCCCCCCACCTACCCTGAAGCCCCTCCTCCAGCTCCAGTTCTCCACGGGACCATCCCATCCTGGTCAGGTCAGCAGGAATGGCCATGAGGATAGGCACAAGCTTTGGCAGTTCTGAAGCAGCAGCAGTGGCTCAAAATGGAGAGCAGTAGGCAGTCATCAGGTGGGTAGGGAGGGAACTGAGGCTTCGGCAACCAGTGCTGCCCACTCCGGCCCCACAGCAGCCCCATCCCCCCCACTGGAATGCACAAGTGGGGTCTGCCAGAAGAGCTGCCTCAGGGGGGGGTTGGGGGCTCCCCCTCCACCTGCCCACGAAGGACCCACCTCACTGCCAACCACCTTCTCCGCATACTGCAGCAAGGCAGGGCAGTGGGCCAGCACAGCTGCTGAACAGAGCCCCAGCCATCTCACAGCCTCATCTGCAGACTTTGTCCCTTTACACATGAGGGGAGCAGGAATGTGAAACCCCGGCAAATGTCACAGCTCACCAGCCCTCCAACAGTGCTTTCCCTTGACCCCTGCAGTGCAGAGCAGGATAAGCCAGTGAGCAGAGGAGCTGGGCTGGGCTGAGGTCTCACCTTTCACAGGGCTGGGATGGTGAGACAGGAATCCCTGTACAAATCCACAGCTTGTCCTTACTCAGGGCTCACTCTGAGAGCTGCACCATCATGCCGGGCCCACACAGCTGGTGGTCTGCTCAGTCTTAAGGTGCTCATCCACTTGCAACTAGACCCACAATCCCTCCCTGAGTGCCTGGTGCTCTGGCAGCCTGAGTCCCTGTGTTACTCCCAGCCATCCTACCTGCTGTGCTCAAACTGGTCAGGAGCCACCAGTCAGGTGCATGCTCTGCTTCCTCCTATTTACTAAAACCAGCCAGTGATCTTTGAGACACTGTTCGCTGCCTCCTGCCCTTCCTCCTGCCCTGCCGAGAAGCTGCCACGCTTCCCAGCCCCATGGATGCATAGCACCCACCTTGCTCCCCTTGGTGCCCTGGTGTGCTGGGTTCCCCAGCTATGGCAGACACAGCACTGTCACCACTGTGCCCAGAGCCATCCCATTCTGAGGACTGTCTACTACAGTCTCAGCTCCTGGTCTCCAGCCATATCCACGATGCTGCCATGCCTGACCACCCATGCCACGTGCAAGGCACAACCTGGTGCCAACCTCCTGCCAAAAGCTGCCTCCCCAGGGCACTGCTGTGCTCCCATGAATGTCCGCTCCCCAACCCATGTCCAGGAGCAGGAGTTCTGACCAGGACAAGGAAGATTACCCACAGCCTCTGATCATGGCATCCAGGGTATTTTCCCCAGACCCTTGCTTACCTGCTGGAAACAGGTGTGCTATGCTCTGTGGACTACCCTGGTCTCACACAATTTGCACAGACCCAGCTGTTATCTTGTTCCAAAGTCCCCCGCGGGCACTATAGTCCCACTGAACCCATCATACTTCCCTGGGCTTTATCACAACCTAGAATTGGTTGCAGGAAATTTCTGAGTCACATTTGGCCCAGGCCCATGGGGACACAGCAGCAGAAATCCAGGCTCGAATGTCTGACTGGTAGCAAGGTGTGGTGTGAAGGCAGTGGGCAGGGCCAGGCATTGGAGAATCCTGGATCCTCTGGATGGTGGGATGGGGCTGAGAAGTAGCAGGAATGGTGACATCCAGCATCACAATCTCTTGAGTTGGAGCAACTTGGCTCCATCCATGGTGCCTGGTGGGGGCAACCTGTGGCCACCTTGGCCCTCTGTGGTGAGCAAAATCCAGGTCTCACAACTTTCAGTGAGGCTGAGCCTATTCCCTCAACCCATCCCTAGCCCTCCCTGTCCACCCTCATGCCCATCAGTTGGCAGGTAAAGGCATGTCCAACACAGGCACCTACATACCATATACACTGTTGCCTCCTCATTTATCCACTCCCCATCATTTATTAATTCCCCATGGAATGAGAAGCCATAACAGGGCTCCTGCTTGGAAGCAAATAGCACCTCATGTCATTTATTGCCTCCTTATCACTGCTCCCTGTCCCCGCCCATGCCATTCCTTCCTGCACTCCAGCCTCCAACCCCCCACCTGCACCCCAGGCTGGTCACTCTACCTGTGGCCACTCCAGGCCCCCACCAGCTCTCCTTTGCCCTCATCCCCAGCCAGCCTCTGAAAGGACTGCAGGACAGGACCACAGCTCCTGGCACTGCCAGTGCAATTCCTGAAGGCCACCCTGAACTCAGCCCCCAGCAACTCAGGTGAGAGAGCCCTTAAGGGACAGAGGGATAATAATTGATGGCGACCCTTGCTCAGGGCGCTGTGGATCAGTGCTGCCCTTTGGTCACCTGCTATCTCCTCTTCAACAAAAGGGGAGGGATGGAGGGCACCAGAATCACGCTCAGCTTCCCCTCCCCACACTTCCTTCTCCTTGCTGGCAGACAGTGTGACTCTGCTGAAGTCATGCAGCCTTTGGAAAATGGATCTTCTTCCCTTAGCCTAGGTCAGGCTGGGGGTGCTGGAAACTGTCAGGCACGAGCCCCACAGCTCACCACAGCCACTGTGGCATTGCAGCCCTGCCAGCCAGGCCTGGAGCCACTGCACACCACCATAGCCAATCCCATCTCTGGGTGAACCAGCCTTGACACAACATAGGTCAATCACTTCACTTGAAGGCCCCATCCCCTGGTCACCTTGCCCCAGGCCACAGTGGCTTCCAGTCTGTGAGCTCCTGCCCAAGCCCCCTCCCAACATCACCTCAGGTGCTGCATCCATAGCTCCAGCCATGGATCCCCAGCAGAGGGAGAGACAGCACAGAGGCCAGCACCATTTTATAGACTTTTATTTCCAAATCTGGCACTTCCATTATACACTTTTACACAGCCAAAGGCGGGTGTGGGCATCTCCCCACTCCCTGCCAACAGTCAGGAGACAGAAAAAGGAAAAAAAACGCTGACCAAATCCCCCAAAGGAAAAAATCCAAACTCAAGGAGGATGCTCCCCAGAGCCTAGGTCACAGCACTACAATGAGGGACCAAGCTGCAGACTGGTCTGCAAGAAGCAGATTCCTGCTTCTTGACTGGCCCAGCTCCGCAGGGATGGCCACCAGCTCTGATGCTCTCTTCTTTTTGGCACTTGAGATTTGCTCTCCATTTGGCAGCAGCATAAAGAGCCCCATGCCCAACTTGGCAGAAACATGGGCCCTACAGCTCAGTAGGGACAGGATCCCAGGACTCTGGTGCTGGCACTGCACAGCCAGAGAGAAACTTGTAAACGAGCTTGTTTCCAAAGGCAAAGATGGGCAGCATGGAGGTGCCTAGCTGTTCCCAGCATGTGGGGTCAGCAGGCTTTCCCCCTGCACAGTGGTCCCAAATGGCATGTAAACATGTCAGCAGGCCTTTCTTTCCTCATCCCTGGGAAAAGGATGACAATGAGCCTGCCTCATCAGGGCTGTGCTGGGGACCCAGAGCACCCCAAATCACCAGCCCTTCTGTTCCCTCCATAGTCTCCCCACAGACTTGGGGAGGCAGCCAAGAGGCCTTGGCCTCCCTAGAGGCATAAGGACGGCAGCACGAGTCCTCTCCTGTAAACATGTCAGGCTGTACTACAGTAAGATGCCATGGCAGTGTGCTAGTAAGGCAGCAAAGAGCACATGGTCACACAGCCCCCATGTGAGAACACCATGGGGCTGAAAGGAAACATGCTGGCCCAGCTGAGCCGAATGCCCTGTCCTGAGGCTGCGGTAGGCACAGAGGAGAGCTATCTCACAGCACAGCCAGGGGTCAGGCCCCAGCCTGAGCAGAGACACCATCTAGGTAGCCTGAATTTCCAGAGGGGGCAAAGTGCTGTTCATCTCCCAAAATTCAGGCCACTGTGAGCTGGGGTCCTCTGCTACTCAGGAGAGAGCAGAGATATACAGAGCCCCCAGGGAACCATCTAGATACAACTTTTGTGGGCAATGGTGAACCCTGAAACTGGAGCCACATCATGCTCCTGTGGATGTTAATACTCTGCAGAGTTAGGACTGGCTCTGGGAAAAGCTAAGCCTGCTGCTAAGCAGGGCAAGGGTCATCCAGCTCCTTTACCAGACCCACAAACCAACAGAGGTTTGTTCAGTAACATGCAGGTTAAAGAGCGCAACACCCAGTGGGTAAAAACACACTGCTCACTTGCTGAGTTGAGGAAACCAGCACTGATGAGTGTGTGACCATCCTGGTACAGGACAGGACTGCACAGCAGAGCTTTTCTCCTTCCAGCAGGTTCCTAGTGCCAAATTTGCTGCCCCATTCACACGTGCTCTCACTGGCACATAGCCCCAGCTCACAGACAGGGGCAGCCCCAAGGGGTGGTCCCACAGCAGGGTAGATGGCAGTATGGCTGCAGAGAGCTGAGGGACACCAGGCAGGAAGGTGGCACCGAGATGTTTGGAGCTGTGCAGTGGGAGGGCAGGGGGGAGAGAGGGCCAGCTGCCCTGCAGTGGGGGTGGGACAAAGCAGTGCCAGCAAAGCCTTAAGGACTACCTGGCACTGTTTGTCCAGTCCACTGGGATTGTGGTTTTAGTAGCTCCAGGGGAACTGGCAAGGGGCTGTTGGTGAAACAAATGCTCCAGGCCCTGGGAACGGACCATCTGTAAAAATAACCATAGAAATTTCTCTTCTCTCTGATTACAAAGATACAAAAGGATAGAAAACCCTCCCTTGCCCCCATATCCTAGGCTCCATTGCTGTCCCCCTGTCACTGTCCATCCTTCACACACACACAGGCACACCCCACACACAAACAGATTGCAGAGAAAGAGCTTGGTCCCAGGAGGTTGGAGATGACACCCTCGCCCAGTACTACCTGTCACACCGGGCAGGTGATGGGAGAGCATGGTGGCAGCTGAGAGCCTGGAGGCTCCTGGTAGTGGGTAGTGTGAGCTGCTGGCCCCTCAGCCCATAGGGCAGGGGAAAGCAGGGCTGGTTTTGGGCCTCTGACAACCATCAGTTCTGGCTCCATGGGGATACCAAACCTCAGCTGGCAGTGCCTGGTGAAGGGCCCTGCTTCTTCCATCTCTCTTGTGGACAGTTTCGGCCCCTCAGGAGTGGCCACCGTTTCTCATTATTCTTCTCAGAGGAAAGAAAACAGTGTTAAGCCATGGCATCTCTCTTGGGCTCCAGCATCCTTTCCCCACTATGCCAGATGGGGACAGGGCAGAAAACCTCTCCTGTGTCAGGGCAGGAACAACTGTCTCTTGAGTCCCTGAGATTAGGGAAGAGGAAAGGAGGGATGGGGTGAGGTGGAGTGGGAGCAGTACCAGCAGGGAGCAGAGCTAGAGGGAAAGAAGTGACATACTGGAACAGTATGGGGAGTGCCTGGGGAGAAACATGGCTGGGGAAGGCAGGGCTTCCTTAGGACTTGGGTTCCCCTCCTCTCCAGCCAGCCTGGTCCTGGCATAAGTCCGTTGGGACTTAGAGCCAGCACTGACCAAGGGATCAGCCAGGCCAGCCTAGCTGCACAGAG
Source organism: Hylia prasina (assembly GCA_013397195.1). Taxonomy (NCBI): domain Eukaryota; kingdom Metazoa; phylum Chordata; class Aves; order Passeriformes; family Sylviidae; genus Hylia; species Hylia prasina. Next base: position 24,773 of record VYXD01016788.1, read on the forward strand.
TGTCTTCCCTGAGTACCCACAGGCCACAAGCAAGGGCCATCATCTCTTGGGCAGAGGGGACAGACTCACATACACAGAGGCTTCTGCTTGTGCTGCACTACAAGCATGTCACACCTGAAGCTTCTCCCTGCCCAGTCACAATGCAGGACCAGGAGACACCTGCTGCTCACCTGGGGAGCTCACCCTTACACAACCCTCTCCCTCCAAACTAAACCCCTTTGGGAAGAAGCCAGGCAGGTAGACAACGCACAAGATCAACTGAACAAGATCTGGCTGAGGAAGGAAGAAACCCACTTACTCTGAGTCTGGTGACAGCTCTGAAATGCTGTGGGAGGTGGCAGAGTGAGGTGTTGAGGGACACACTGCAGAGGGTGTTGAGGTCTGCATGGCAGAGGGGGTGGTGGTGGTTTGGGGGCCTGAAGGTGTGCTGCAAGACTGCACTGAGGACAGGATGGAGGAGTTAAAAGAAGCAAGGATGGAAGAAAGTATATCTAACTGTTCAGTGGAAGGATGTTGGCTGGGAATGGCCTCCAGGTTCTCCCTAGAATGCTGTCTCCTTGACAGCGGTTCTAGGCTTTCCCTAGACAGCTGCCTCTGAGAGAGATTCCCCAGGTTGTCCTGTGAGGGCTGCCTGCTAGGCACTGTGTCCAGAGGCTCTCTGGAATTAGATCTTCTGGACAAGAAGTCCAGTTGCTCCCTTGAAGCTTGTCTAGCTGATGCTAGCAGGTCCCTGGAAGGCTGTTTTCTAGAAAGCAAATCCAATTGCTCTCGAGAAGTATCTCGACTTGGCAACATGTCTATTCGGTCTCTGGACACTTGCCTACTTGGCAATGTGTTTAGCCACTCTCTAGAGATTTCTCTTACTGGCCCACAGTCTAGCTGCTCTCTTGATCCAAATCTGCAGGGTAAAGTGTCAAGGCAGTCTCTGGAGCCCTGCCTCCGGGGCAGCGTGTTCCCATGATCTCTCTGACTGGGCCTAGCAGTGAGTAGATCCAAATTTTCCCTAGATGCATGTCTGCTTGGGATACTTTCCAGGTGTTCAGTAGACCCATGCCTGCTGGGGATAGTGTCCAGCTCCTCTCTGGACCCATGCTGACTAGGCACAGCTTCCAAGCACTCTCCTGAGTTGTGGCTGCTCAGCTGCTCCCGGGACATCTGTCTCCTCATCAGCATGTCAAGCTGCTCCCGAGATGAGTACCGGCTGGCTGGTTGCGACAGACTACCAGCCCCAGAGTAGATCCTGCCATAGGAGGCAGCGGGGACAGCTCTGTGACCCAGCGTGGACGTCTTGTACCACGTCAGCTCGTTGGTCATTCTGCCAACAGATGGCAAGCCTTGGAGAGTTGGAGGGTACTGGAGGCGGTTCTTCAAAATCCCTGCACCAGACAGAAAGAGAAGTCAAATATTTGCACAACAGCAAGAAGAGCAGGAAAACCAGGGAGATTAACCATGCCTCCCCAAGGGCATGGCCACACAGATCTGATGCTGAGCTTTCAGTGTCACGTCAACCTGAGACAGGCAAGGCCTCCCGTGCCCGCTTGCTCCAGATTGTTACCTTTTCTCTGCTGTTGGGCCTGCGTGAAAGAGTTCTCATCCCCACTGGTCAAAGCCAGATCTGGCTGATTATTGTTGGCTGCATCCTTATTGATGTCAAATCCCAGCTTCCGCTCAGAGCCCCACTTCTGCAGGGAGCAGGGGTGAACCTCACACTCGCCCAGAGCTGGCCAGTATGACATCAGGTCATTGCCATCCACATCTGATGAAGGACACAGCAAACCAGGCCCCAAAGAAGAGGGAGAGAATATTTCCATGAGCAACAATTGAGTCATTACAAGACATGGCCTGACCCCCAGGGAGCTGAGCTCATTCTCTTCCCTGCCAGAGCCCTGGGACTTGCCTTTGGGAGTAGTGTTGGCAGGGTTAGTGAGGAGGCGTTCGCTGTGTGCTGCCCGCTTGAGCTGGCGCTGGAAGCGGCCCCGTAGGTGTACATTCTCCTCGCTCTCTGAGGACGGGATGGAGAGGCTGCGCTCTTCATCCAGAGACAGGTCACTGTCTGAGTCAGAGTCCTGGTCTGTAGAAACATGGTGTGTCGGTGAGACATTTGGAATGAAGGTGGGTTCCTGCTGACAGTACCATGAAGGCAGAACCACCCCAGGCTGACCACACTCGTGAGAGTGCCTTACCCTTTGTTGTCCCTCCCTCAGCAGCAGCCTGTGCCAGCTCCCTTGACCCTATCACCAGGTACCTGTGAGAGGAGTCCAGTTCCATCTCATTGCACCTTCCTCTAAGGCAGCTGCAAATAGCCCTAAGATCCCCTCTGCCTCCTCTTCCAGGCTGAGCAAACCCACATCCCTTAGCTTCTGCTTGCCTGTCTCATACCCCAGCCGATCTAGCCCCAGTAAGTCAAATGTCTGTGCTGTACTGGAGGGCCCAGTGTCCCCAGAGATCCCACAACAGTCAATGTCCCCTCTGTTACCCGCCCCATTTCCACCCCCTTGGGGACTAGCTATGCCTTCTGCCATCTGCCCAGGAGGAAGCTGTGCAAAATGACACAATGGCTGCCTCTCCCTCCTATCTACCATGTGTTTGGAAGTCGCAGCTGACCATAGGGTGGTAGATGTAACCATACAGCCAGAGCCTGCACTAGGAAGATCTTCCCAAACCCAGGAACAGGGCTGAGCCTTACCTCCCCCAGCATCACGGTGGAACATTGCCATGTCAATGTCTGTGGGGCCAGCGTGAGCCAACAGGCTGTGATCCAGGGCTGAGCCCTGATGTGCTGCCATGTTGTCTCTGAAAGAGAGGAGGCTCAGATTGTCACAGTGGCAGGAGCTTCTGGCTCTGCCCAGGCACTGCTGGCCACCAGAACTCTGGCTGCTCCCTACCTGAGGTAAGCTCGCTGGCTGGAGTGGGTGCGGACAGAGCGCACGCTGCTCACTGAGGACACTGTGGAGGCCCCCAGGGTGATGCGGATGAGCCCACTCTCCTCAAACAGTGCTGTGTTGTTGTAGGCATTGGGGCCCTGGGGAGGAGGGAGAGGGCATGTCCCCTGTTAAGGAGTTGCCATGGCAGCCCAGGAAAAGTGGGGATATCCCTGTCAGCTCCTGTCCCAGACATGCAGCCTGAGCCCAGCACCCTGGGCCACTCTGCTCTCGCCCACCTGTGTGCTCCTTGTGGCCTCCTCGCTCTGCCCCTTCTTGTTGAGGCAGGCCAGCTTCCATGCCTCCCGCACCTCTTCATTCAGTATACAGAACAGGACCAGCACTGCCAGGCCCTGTGGGGAGAGATGCCATGAGAGACAGCGCTTCATTGCCAGCTGACCTGCTTGCGCACATGGCAGCAACAGGACAAGTCCCTGGCTCCTCCAGAGTGGCCAACAGACTGGGATGCAACAAAAACCCCCCAATACCAATGAGAGCTAACACCCATAGTGGCCATGGAGAAGGGAGGAACAAGTAGGGTGTCCACCTGTCTGGCAGTGGCCAAAGAGCAAATGGCAGGGTCCCCTGCAGCAACATCAGCCCCAGTGGTCGGAGAAGGTTGGCAGGGTGCTGCCATGGATCATATTTTGGGTGTCCAACACCTCCATCATATTCTCTTACTCTGCTTTCTCAGGACATGGAAGCACCTTCCCTTCAGATGGTGCTTGCTATTCCTTGGATGTTACCTCTGAACCAAATGCCTTGTAGCTACCTCCTGCTCTGTGTGACTGCTCACCACAGATAAGGAATGGCAGGAGTCATTCAATGCCACAGAGCTGACAGCAGAAGGGACAAAAAGCTCAGCAAGATGTTGGGAGCTCAGCACAGGGCACCCACTCTCCACAGATGGCTGTGGTGACCACAGGGATGCTCTCCTGGGCTGACCCGTGCCCTCCGCAGCAGAGGTTGGGCAGTTACCTGGAGGCTGCAGAGGACAGTGTAGAAGTAGTGGAAAGCCAGGACACTGTTGTTGACAGCCAAGAGGCCAAAGAGCCAGGTAGTGCTAATAACTAGAAGCAGAACAAAGGAGCTCCGTAACGTCATGCTGGAGAGAGAGAGACAGACAGGGACATAGACACACACTGAGAGGTTACAGCGTACTGTTAATCTGCAGTCTAGTGCTCACAGAGATCCAGAGGGGAAAGCTCCTGCAAAGACCTCCCTGCTGCGCCCAGCACTGCAGGCACATCCCTACACAGCCCAGCTCCCCCTGACTCCCAGGCCTTCCCTTCTGGATCACATATGGCAAACATGGGGAACCAAATGACACAGGTCATTTCAAGCCACATAGAGCTCAGCCATGCTCCAGAGCTGGCTCAAGAGGGAGTGGGGAAAGATCTCAGGAGCATGTAGAAGAGGAAGTAGCAGGTGCTCATAGCTGACAAGGGCTGAGTGCTGAATCCTAGCAGACACAAGAGGTGGCTGTGAGGGCAGGTGCTGAAAGGGGACCAGTTGGGAGGTCAGTGTGGAGATGGTGACATAGGAACAAGAAAGGATAAAGTTTAAGAAGGGTTAATATGGCTGGTAGGTATGTGAGAGGAGAGTGGCTGCAAGGCTGACACTGATGCAAAGATGGGCCCTCTGCAATGGTAAAAGGAGGAGAATGGTCACTGAAAATGTTAATAACCACTAGCTGCCAGAGCACTGCTGGGAGTTTGGCCACTAATACTCACAGAACCGATTTCTTCTTGGTCTCCTTTTGGCCTGGGGAACAGGACATCTTGGCCACAAGCAGGAACATGACCCCATTTATCTGAAAGCATTGGCACTGATTAGAAGCTGTGTCAAGGGCTGGCTTTGATCTGACCTCCCCAGTGCAGACTCCAGGTTCACCAGGCCCTGCAAACATCCCCTCCTTTCCCCTTCATGCCTGAGCTGTGGCCTCCCCCAGGTTTGGCTAGAGTGAGGAGGGACAAAAGGAGGGCCTCTAACTGAGGGAGAGGGACACAGAGAATGGCACAGGCAGTGGGCAGCCAAGGAGGGGCAAGTGCCCATTGCGCAGAGAAGGGAGGCAGGAGAGGGTTGTGGGGGAAACAGGACAGGGTTTTACCACAATGACGACAGTAATGGGGCCTGCAAAGCTCCAGACCAGCTTATCATGAATGGAAATCCAGCAGAAGTCGGGGTTCCCGTAGCCCTCAGGATCCAGGCCAACGGCCAGCCCTGCAGGAGGAAGGGAGAGGTCAGGTCCAGACCCAGCAGCCTTGGACTTGTCCAAACCATGTCAATCCTATGCCAGCACTGTCAGCAGTGAAGGGGCTTTCTCCCTGCTCATTGACCTAGGAGCATAGGCTTCCCCACCACAGCAGGAAGGAGTCAGGACTGTGAGACTCAGCAACAGGGACTTTATTTCCTTTTCCTCAGGTGTCTCTGACACAGCCCAGTCCAGGAGGCATTCACTGCCAGCAACATGTCACCCAAGAATGCAGGCTTGGGAAACCAAGAGACTTTAACTAGAAGACCTGAGGGGATGTGCTGAGAAATTACTTCTTAGAGGGCAAGACAACAGCCTCTGGTACATGGTCCCCTGACCACCACAGCACTGCTTGCTGCCAGCACTGCTGACCATGGCAAGCCCACCCTCAGCTCTCCACACTGGATGAGCTGGGCAACATGAGCTAGTCAGGAGGCTGCTGAGAAGCAGCAAGGCTGGTTTGGGCATGGCTGTAGCACAAGCAGCTCTTACCAGTGATGATAGCAGGCACTCCCCAGCCGATGGCATAGTAGAAGCGCATGGCCCCAAAGTTGACATTGCGGGCTTCAGTCTGCATGCGGTAGATGTGGAGGCCCTGGACGAAGAGCCAGGCGAAGGTAGAGAGGAAGAAGCAGTGGAGGAGGATGGCAATCACAGTGCAGAGAAACTGGGGAGACAAAAGTGACTTAGAGATGGTCGCACGGTGCCAATGCTAATGGCATCACCCACACCTCACCCTCACACCCATGGGCCAGCTTGTTCAAGCCCACAGACCTGGTTCTCAGTGCGGTTGATACCCAGGAGAAAGAGCAGCTCAGAGAAGAAGAGGGTAACTGATATGTTGGAGTGGATGCCACGTGTGTTGGACTTGAGGCCTTTGAGGCAGGTCAGAAAGGAGAAGGTCAGCAGCAGAGACACCAAGGAGAGAGACACCAAGGAATAGGTGACAAGTGCCAGTGTCTCCAGATCACCTTCCAGTTGCTGCAGCAGCAGAGAACCAAAGGCAAATAGCAGTGTTAGGGGCAAGCACAGGAAGCTTGCAGAACTCTCAAACTGTATTTGTGTCCCACAAGAAATTTTTTGCCTATGCCCAGGACATTTTCTGCCTGTGCTGGGACCAAGTGCTAACAGTCCCCACCATCACCCACAGCCCCACAGGCTGTTACCTCTCGGTGTGAGCTGTCCATCAAAACCCCAAAGGTGCCAAACTGGGTGCACTGGCAGTGGACATGGGTGGTGTTTCGGTACACAAGCTCGCAGTCCCTGGCTGTCCAGAAGCCAGAGGGATTGGTCCTACAGCCACCAAAAAGCAGAGTTCATTTAGGAGAGAAGACACACAAATACATTGTGGGGGGCAGGAACCACAGAGGAGAGGGGTGACTGACAAGGCTCTTCTGCCAGCAGATACAACTGCACTCCTAAAGCTCAAACACTGGAGCCAGAGTGTGGATGTGGCACTGAGGGAAATGGGTTAGTGGTGGACTTGACAGTGCCAGATTAATGGTTGGACTCAGTGATCTTAAAGGTCCTTTCCAAATGAAATGATCTTAAGACCCTGCTGTGTCTTCCCAGAAGAAACAAATCCCATGGGAGAGGGTGGAAACCCCCACATTCCAGTGCTGCTCAGGCAAACTTGGGGAACAAGGAGGTGTGTGAGGAAAGCAGCTCAAGAAGAGTGGCGTGGTCATGCTCAACTCACAAGTTGGAGTGGTTCCACTGGACACAGAGAGGTTTGCTCCTGTTGGCTGTCTCCAGCAGGTAAAATTCCAGCACAAGAGGGGTGTCCAGGGGTCCTTGCAGGAAGGTGTGATTGCTGAACACAGACACACTCACAATGGGGGAGTTCATCACAGGATTCTTGGGGAGTCTGCAAGGAGTAACAGAGCTCTACCATCACTATCACTGTGTCTGCCAGCTGCAGACCCCCAGAGACTTCTCAGGTGTCCTGCTCTGACATCTCGGAAGAGCTCTGCCAGTCTACAACATGGGGCTGGGAAACGTGGCACAGAGCAGCACCAAGGCTGGAAATCAAACCCTTGCCATTGCAGACAGACTTGGCAACTGCCAGAGGGAACAGAACAGAGCCCAGCTAGCCCCACTCCACTGGTGCTTGTGGGGGCAAAGGGAAGGATGATGTACCTGATGCTGCGGCGATCCACTTGGTAGTGTGCAGGCAGCAGCCCCCCAAGAGTGCGGTACATGATGAGGATGACCACACTGAGAGTGGGCTCAGTCTCTGGCAGCACCTGCTTCGGGGAGGAGTTCTCCACAGTGTAGTTCCCTTCACCCCCAGCCAGCATGGGCACTGCTGTGGGGCACACAAGGGGGTAGTGAGAACACAGATGCACACACACACGTGCACGAGCACGTACTGCTCTGAAGACAATTTGCAAGGCAATCAGGAGCCTTTAGGTTGTGGTGAAGCTCAGGCTCTCGGGATTGGCTTTTGGACCTCTGACAGAGTCATGTCTCAGTAGGGTATATGCAAACTATACAGCTTTTAAAAGTCCATCCCAACCCAAACCTTTCTATGATTCTGCATCTTTCCTGCCAGCTGTACCCACCCATGTTGTTTCTTGAGTGATGCTCACATGCTCACCTTCGGCTTTTGGAGGCCTCAGCACTGACAGTGGCAGCACAACATGGGTGTGGGGGTCCCAGGCGTGCTGGCCCCGGAAGAGGCTGCTGTGGTAACGAGGATAGCGCCGGCGGATGTGGGAGTGGTTCTCCATGCGATCAATGCTCAGCACTGCAGAGGAGCAAAGCAGTTAAAGTCAGCTCTAGGATGGACACCTGGAGAGCAACTGTGCTCCAGGGCACCCCAGGATTCAAGTCCCTGGCAAAGGGACCATACAAGCCACAGGCTGGGTTGGGGGTATGACCTTTATTTGGCCGTGACACAAAATGTCAGTACCCACAGTACTGCTTCCCAGCCCAGATCCTTGACTGCCATAGGGCAGATTACTCCTGCCACCAAGGCCCACTGCTTTTTCACTAGAGACTGGAAAGTAACTGGGAGCAGGCAGCACACTCCTGGCTCTGCTAGCTCTTGAAGGTCAGCTAGTCCAGGCAGGGATGGGACCAAGACATCTCTCACAACTGCCTCCCTATGTTTGAGAGAGCAATCAAAGACATTACCAGCACACTCCCTGAGATACAGTGAGATGAGAAGGGAACAAGGTGTGATGGTGGAGTGTCTCTGCACCACCCCAGCCAGCTCCTACTCACTGATGTTGGGGGTGACAACACCAACAGGGTTGAGGTAGGTGAGTTTCATGTTGCTGGCCAATGTGCTCGAGTAGTCCCGCAGCTGCTCCATGAGGCTGGCACTGCTGTGCTCCCCGTTTGGCAGCATGGCCCAGTGCTCCCGGTTCTCAGATGCCAGCACAGAGCTGCCTGCATGCAGCAGGTTCTGAATGGGAGAGATGTGAGGACAGAGGGTGAGCCTCTCCTTTGGGCCTCTCCTGACCACCCCCAGACTGCACCACTGTGCTCTCTGCACAAGGGCTCTGGGAAGAGAGGTACGTTTTATGTACTCTCTATGATGGGCCTCCACCCTCAGTTCTCATCAATCAGTGCTCTACAGAGACATCTTTCCTGCACCCTTGCCATGAAGGACCTGCCAGCAGCAGTAAGGCCTCCTTTTGCCTTCCCAGGCTGAGCAAACTCATTTCTCTGCCTCTCCTCAACCACTCTTTACTCCAGCCCCAACCACACAGGTCCTGCTTCCCACACTGCTGGTGTGGATTGAGGAGCCCAGTGTTTCTGACAGGGTCCCACCACATCCTCAATCCCCTCAGAACCACAGGGTGGCTGCTAAGAGAAGCAGCAACAGAAGCCACTCTGATCTGGAAGAAGGACTCACCTCGTTAAAGTGGGCGTCCTGTGTAGCTGTCAGGCCAAAGCCATGCTGCTGGCTCTCGAAGGCCATGAGGTGGGACAGCAGGCGGAAAGCAATGTGCACATCATTGCCAAAGTAGTGGTCCATGCGGTCTGTCACAGCCCGGAGCCGGTGGGCCAGCTTCTTGGCTTCATTTGTGTTGAGCTCAGTCTTGTTCCTCTCCAAGCCCTCTAGCTGTCAGTGGGGAGAAAAGAGAGGGTTAAAAAATTCAGCAGGTTCCTTACCAGAAAACTGGGATGCTGCAGGCCCTGCTGGACACAGAGATTATTTTTGAAGCCACAGCAGAAGCCATGGACACTCACAGTGGTGGAGAACAGGGAGAATATCTGGCAGACAATGAGCCTCCAGCAATACATCAGGGTCTGCACTGGCCCGGCTAACCCAGTGCTATACTCGACAGAGGCCAAGGAAATGAACAGACAGGGCAAGGCCCTGGCAATACTTCCCTGGAAACTCTCCTGGCTTCAGTTTCAATTCAGCCAAAATGACATGTAAGGGTTGAATATACTTGCCTGGATATTTCAAAGGGATTTGTCCCTGACAAAATCAGGGGGCTAAAGAGGAGCAGACATTCCACCAGCCTCAAACCACTCAGCCCTGCTCAGGGTTATTTATTTTCCCTTCAAATACTCTGGCAGGACTCAAGTCATTTCTGAGGGGGACGCAGATTAAATGAACCATATGAACTGAAGCTCAGACCACTGCTCCCACAGGAGTGATCTGGGGAAACGAGATGAGAACAGAAAGGCACTGAGCACTGTAACAATGCCCTTTCATACTCCAGGCACCCCTGGAGAAGTGAGTGCTTTGAATTCTGGTTGTGAGCCCTTGTTCAGAGGGCTCCTGTTCTGTCAGGCCTGCAGAGCTGAGGGGATTACCAGCATGGACAGCTCCTTGAAGGCAGGTGAAGTGCAGTTGAAGAGATCTGGCTCCAGCCAGCCCTTATCCTCATCACAGTGTCTGATGGCTGCACCTAAAACAAGGAGGAAGAGCTTGTTGGAAATTCAGCACAGGAGACATGGCAGCCCTGCTGCATCCTCCCAGAGATTCTCTGTACCAGCTAATCCCAAAGAGTGGCACTGACAAGTGATGGGGAGGGCTTGTAACACCTCGGGGCCATTGTCCTGCTTTGCACCAGTGAAACCCATTCTACTCTTGGTTTGTAATACCTCGGCAAGCTGCTGCCACGCCCTCCCTCCAGGAGCTGGGTGCCTATGTGTGCTTTGGGGCTGCATCACACCAGGTGCCATCACACAGGACTGCAAAAAGGACTGACTTGGCAGGACCCAGGCTGGAAAAGCCTAAGGGGACATGACTGCGTCCTTAGGCACATCTGACCCCAAGCTACAGAAGCCCAAGCAGCTCTAGGCATCCCCCAGCTGACAGCCCGCAATGCATGCTGAGGTCCTGCTCTCTCTACAGGCCAAAGCCACCCCAGGAGTACAACAGCCCTGCTGTTGGGCTGGACAACCAGCCCCTGAGATGAGCCCCTTCAGTCAAGGGAGATGGAGGAGTGGAATGGGGGACCCCAGTGTGGAGGATGCAGCATTGTGGGTTCAGTATCTAGTGCCAGCCCCTAGTCCCTGGTTGGAGCCCAAGCACTTGTGTACAGCAAGGGAGTTTCCAAAACTGAATGGGATGAGATGTTAACCACCACCAAAAATGCTGCTAAAGCCAACACAGAGAAAAGTGTTCTCAGCTGGGTGTGTCACCACAAAAACTTTGAGCAAGAGAAACCAGGCAACCCCAGTGTACCCAGCAGGACTGTAGAGCAGGTCCTCCTGGGGACAGCATGAGGGCATGGGAGCCCATCCAGGTGCCTATGGCTGGGAGAGGGCAGCAGGGGAGGGCAGGGAGAGGAAGCTTAGAGCAGACTCCAGTTGCTGCTCAGAAAAGCTCCAGGGACAAGCATGCCCCCTTCCACCACCTCCAGCTCCTAGCAGTCCTTCCATCCACTCTTCTCCCAGCTGCAGAAGCACTGGGACCAGTGCCATTGCAAGAAGAACAAGAAGTGTCCATATTTGATGGCATTCCCCTTGCACAGAACAGAGATTGACTCAGATGTAGATCAGGGCAGAATCTGACCCCCAGGTCCCTGTGCCTTCCCCTGCCATTCAGGAAGAAGGAACAGGACCTTGTGTTGTGCCTGCCCATCATTTCCTGCTCCCAATCCTATCACCCCCCACTCAAATAGTGTTCCCTTCTTCCACCCCACAGCTATTCCTTCATGGCCTCACCACCCATTGTTCACCATCAGCTCTTTCCCCACCCAGCCTAAAGCAAGTAAGTGCCATCCAAGAGAGCCAGAATCCATCCCAGCTAGCAAGCAGAGCACAGACCTGCCCAGAGCCAACACTACAGGCCTGGCACAGAGGGTGGCAAGGGCTGCATGCAGCTGCAGCTGCGCTTGTGCTAGTTTAGCAAGCTGGGAGCAGGGAACACTGTGTAGGAGTGGTGAGACCAGGCAAAGCATTGGGATGACCCTTGGCAGCGCCAGAAGCAGTGGGGAAAGCACAGGGGTGTGCAGGGTGTCAAGCATGGAGCAGGGAGGGAAAGCTGTGTAGTGCAGCCCTTACAGCACAGAGGGAAGGAGATGGGAACAACCTTACCTGCACCCCTTAAGCCTGTGCATGGAGGGCGAGAGAACCAGGGAGAGAAGGGACAACAGTTAGGAGCCGAACCTGCCTCCTCCGGGGGCGAATGGCTGGGGAAGGACATGGTTTGTATTGTCCCCTGGGGCTCGCGCTGCCCTACACTCCCAGACACCCTGCTGATACCTTTTCTGTCACTGAGGACAGCTTTGCCTCCTCCAGCTCAGGATGCTGACTCCTATCCAATATTCACCTGACAGCACACTGTCTTGCAGGGCACACGGGGATGGGGTTGGTGGAGCCACAGCAAGGCACTGTGGGTGCTGTGCCAGGCCTGACCTCAGCCTCAAGCCTAATGAACCCAAAAGCAGCAGGAAGAAGATGGGGACCAATACTGAATGAACGGCACAGCCCCATGGCTGGGTGATGGGTCTTACACTCCATAGCTTTTACCCATCCCCAGTCCTATGGTCAGCACCCTCTGCTCTCCGGTCTTCCCCAGGCTGTGGCATTTTCTCTTCCAACTTCCTTCTCCCAAACTTCAAGCCCAGCTGAATGAGACTAGGGTAGTGCAAGTAGAGAGTGATATTGCCACGGCTGCTACAGGACAACCAGGCTGCCCCCTCCCCTCTCCATCATGTCCTCCACTCACCCAAGGAGCCTTTGGGACACAGCACTGCAGCCGAGAAGCCAAACTTGGTCTGGGGCCACCACACACCCCCCTTCAGGCTTTTGGGGCAGCTGTCATAGAGCACTGTGGAGACACACTGGTCACAGGGCCAGGCCACTGACACCAAGCCCCATGGCACCAGCTGCCCACATTCCTGTGCCCACACTCACCCTCGCAGCCACTGGGCGTCACCTCAGCAAAAGGGCTGTCACAGCTGTTGCACTGGCGGCCAATGACCCCAGGCCGACAGTGGCACCGACCAGTCTCCCTGTCACAGGAACGGGAGGTGGAGCCCACAGGGTAGCAGTCACAGGGCAGGCAGGTGTCACTGCCTCTGGGTCGGTAGTGGAAGTCCTGGGAGGAGATGGGGACAGTCATCGGAGAGCCCACTGGGACAGCAGCTGAGGCTAGCTGGGGAACCCCTAGTGCCAGAGAAGGTCAAGGCTTTCCTGATTTTCAAGCACCCCACTCCCCCCATCATCACCATGCTTAGCCAGGAAGGTTGTACAGAGAAGCTGAGCAGGGATCCAGCCCAGATTTGGGCACACAAAGCAGGGCCGGGGCAACCGCCAGGCCTTTGTGGGGGGACAAGGAACAGAATCAAGTACAAGCAGGGTTTCAGACAAGCCATGGTCCATGTCCCCATTTGGCACTGCTGCCCCTCACCTTGCAGTGGCACTGCCCGTTGGTTTTATTGCAGTCGGGGTCAAAGCCCTTGTTCACATCACATTTACAGGGCCCACAGGTGGGATTTCCCCACCAGCCCTTTGGACACTGCTGGTCTATCCTAGGGAGAGAAATACTTTTGATATTAAAACAACCAAATTCCCTAGGCCTTGTTCTGCTTCCAATCCAATTACTCAGCAGCTCCACAGAGGAAGGTGGCACTGAGAAGTCCCTGGATACCTATCCAGGATGAGAGACCAGCATGGAGCCATGTCCAAAGGCCATGGTCTCGCCCTGTATCTCACCTGTGCTCGCAGTACTGCCCAAAGAAGTTCCCACTGCACTCGCACACATAGCCCAGGCGTGAGCCTTGCTTGCGTCGACACACCGACTTGTTCTTGCAGGGGTTGAGGTGACACACATCCACACAGTTCCCTCCGTAGTACCCTGAGGTGTGTACAAAGACCACCATATAAGGCAAATACCTTCTTCCTGAGAGATGCTGGAGTACCAAGGAGTGAATTCAGGGGGCTCAGGAGGGATTCCGCCCTCCAGAAAAACTGAAGAGTGTCATGACTTGCCCAAGGCATGGACAGGACAGCAGTCACAGGCCAGGAGGGAGTCACAGTGGGAGAGGAGAAGATAAGCAGGCACAAAGAGCAGAGGAGTGGCAGGGTGCTGGAGGTCCTACCTGGCTGGCAGACACAGGAATAGCTCTGCCACTCATCCTTGCAGACACTGTTGGCTGGGCAGGGGTTGGAGTTGCAGGGGCTTGGTACACTGCAGCCAGCCTCCACCCGCAGGGCATGGTTGGGCTTGGGCAGCACGATCCCGGTGATGCTGTCACCCAGTCGCACACCCTGCAGTGCAGGTGACAAACTCACAGTGAAGCTAGGACAGACACACGAGGCTCCAGTTCTCCTGCCTTCCACAAACCCCCAGCAGCAGCCACTCCCCATCCTCCCTATTTAACGCTACCCCATGGCACCTCAGAGCCTTGGATGCCCAGAGGGAGAGTGACACCAGCAGGATTGATGCTGGCAGCAGTTGCCAGACTTGTGTTTCCAACTCTCCATGTAACAGATCTGCTGAAAAGGGAAGGTTCAGAGCAATGGACTCACCTGTATGCAGCCCCTCAGCCCATTCTGCACCTCGCCAGAGCCCAGGACTCCCCCTACATGCAGGTGTTTCACCTTCAGGCCATGCAGTTCATTTCCCACAACCACCGTGTCCTGCAGAAGGGAGTAACATGAAGCAATGGGCACCAACCCTGTCCCAGTCCTCTCAAGGGGTGCAGAGGTGCAGCTCTGCCTGTGTTTGCCAGGCATCCCCCACAGTTCCTGTCCTGGTGCCAGGGTATTAAGCAGCACCTACCTGGTAGAGCCCGAAGTCCAGGGTGAGGGTGATGATGTAGCGTGACTCTTGTCCACTGTGGACGTCCTGCAACTCCAGCTGAACGTCGTGCCATTTCCCATCACTGAGCTGCCGCTGGTCCAGGATAAGGTTGGTGCTGCGCCCTGACCCCCTGCTCACCATGAACGAGAGCAGGCCCCCAGCCAACTGCAGAAAGGGAACAACAACGCCAGCAGTAAGCAAAGACCTCATCAACTCTGGCTGCTTCCAGCCTGCCCTCCATCAAAGCATGGGGAGGGAAATCCATCCCTGCAAAATGCTTTTCCCCTCAACTACCCTCTGCTTGAGATTAAGCCAGTAGGGAGAACAAGGTCCCCACGCTGTCCTGGGGCAGACAGCAACAGATGCTGGGCCATGGTGCTGTGGTTGAGGCCATGGCCATACCTGGCAGAGCAGTGTGGTGTACTGGCCTGCGTGGGCCTGCAGAAGCACCCCATCCTGTTGGCGTGTCCGGAACGCCAGCCCAAGGTACCACGGCGCCGAGATCTTCATGTCTGCCTTGAAGTCCCAGGTCAGGACACTGTTGCCCTGAAAATAGTGGGCATGGTGCATGGCTGGAAAGGAAAGTGGAGGTGAGGAGAAGGGAAGGGCACTTCACAGAGAGCACTAGATGCAGGGACAGCAGAGTTAGTTCATGTCACATGGATCCATTACTCTGTTTCCACAGCAACCCCAGCACCGCCTTGCGCACTGTGCCGAGCAGTGCCCACTCACTCACCATGGCGGCAGTCTTTGCCCCCAAAGCCAACAGGACAGAGGCAGGAGTAGGAACCCCAGCTGACAGAACAGGTGCCGCCGTTCTTGCAGGGGCTGGAGTCGCAGAATGCGTGCTTGGCATGACAACCTGGAGGTATCAAAGTAATTTTTATCAGCCTCAACCAGTTCACCACCCCCTCCCAGCCCACCTGGAAAGGCAACCCCTGCCCTGGCTGTCAGAGGAGCAAGCCCTGCTGCTCAGTGTCTCCACACAGACCCTGCATGCTCAAGAATGAGGGTTAAGGCTATTGGTATTCCTTATGCCAGAACAAAGATACTGTAAAGCTGGACTGATGATCTAGTATCTCCTAGGTCAGCCAGTTCAGCAGGCTCTGCACTTGGGATCAGGGGACATTCCCAGAACATTAGCTGAGGTGGGCATTGGATCATTTAGGGGGGCCTGAAGGCCTTGTTCTCCAGTGAGAATCTGCTCAGCTCCAGCTGTGGTGCTGCGTTGCTATTACGGCCCAGCGACACTGCTGTGTGAGACGGGGAAGCCATTCCCTGGGCAGGGGCTGGCAGAAGCAGAGGCACTGGTACCTGCAGCAGTTCCATTGTTGGCAATGTAGGACGCCAGGTCGATGCGTTTGCTGTCGATGAATAGGTCTCTCATGCATCCCACAAAGTCCCGGTGAGTGATGGGGAAGTTTTCTGGCAGGTTGGGGACCCCTCCAAGGAGCAAGGGACCTGTGAGGTCCAGGGACCTGCAGGATCAGAAGCCCAGGGCTTTAAGAAGTACAGTGACCTCACACTAGCCCAGCCAGCTCCCCCAGAGCACAGGGCTGGGAAGCAGACATCCTCAGGGACAGGCACACACAGTCAAGGTCTAGATGCGAAAGCCTGGCTCCTCAGGCGACCACCTCTCCTCACCACAGCAGTTCCAAGGAACTCACTTTTTCGAGCTGGTCTGCACACCTTCTGCAGCACAGGAGTAGTTTCCGATCTCGCTGCCAAACTGCAGGGCCACTGAAGCATCACATTCATCTATTGTCAAGATGGCCACCTTGTCCTTGGAGGGGCCCTGCACCACCCCCAGGGCGCTGACCTTGGGCTGCAAGCAAATGAAGTGTATCAGCAGCACACATGCCCCAGACCCAAGCACCCAAGGGTTCACACAACAGGAAGGAAAGGCCTGAGCATGGTCCAGGCTCAGCTGTGCTCCTGGAGGTGTGAGAAATGCAGGAGGGAAACCTCCAGCTGAGCCCAGCAAGCAGCACCAGAGAGGCACGTGGGAAAGGACACTGCATGGAGCACATTCCTGCAGCCTCCAAGTGAGGTCCTGAGTGTCAGACTGTCCCTGTACCCAGCTGTCTATTCCATTGCATCCATCCCTAAAGGCTGAAAACCTCCTCTACCTTCTCTCCAGAGCCCCTGCCATGGGACAGAGCCAGAGAACAGGGGAGCCAGAGCCGCTCACTTGTGGCGAGAGAGAGCCATGAGTGTTGGCGACAGCTGGGGCACACGTACCTTGTTGTAGTAGCGGAGCTGCAGTGTGTGCCACTGCCCATCACTCACACCCCCCGGCAGGAAGGGGCTCACCACCGTGCTGGACTCTCCTGAGGAGACAGAGATGATGGCAGGCTGAGGGAAGCCAGACAGCCCTCAGACATGCCCATCCTTCCTAAGGCACCAAACCCACTATGCTACTGATGGACTTGTGACGCTCATAGTGACACAACAGTACAGAACAGCAGCAAAGATACCAAAAGGGTTTGTCCTGGTTTCTGCTCACAACAGGCACTCTTAAGCCCAGGGAGAGTCCTGATACACACAACTCATCCTCTGTGCTACCCACTGATGCTCACCAACACTTCTTAACCCTGTTTCCCTTAGCATCCCTTCCCTGGTTCCACCCAGGGCAGCATTCTTCTCTCCCCACTCAACACAGGCCTTCTCACAGCTCCCATGGACACAAATCCCACAACAGGCAGGGCCAAGTGTACCTGTGGAGTATTTCAGCTGGACTTGCCCCTGGATGATCTCCACTGCCAGGAAGTCATGCCTCTCATTCAAACGCCCATTGTAAAGCAGGAGGCCACTGGGCTCCACAGTGCTGAACCTGGGGCAGGGTAGGAAGAAGGAGGGAAGGGTGTGTGCAAGGAGCATGTGGAGACCTCCTCTCCCGTGGCATGCACCAGCATCCCAGAACAGGCACACTACGACCTGAGCACAGGGGCCTGGCACAGAGGCAGAGAGTTGGCAGCACCAAAGAACAGAGGCACTGCAGGAAGGAATGAACTGATGGCAGTGCAGATTCAGAGCCCTTTGGCTGAAGGTATCAGGGCAGCCTCATAGGGAAGCAAAGCCAGTAACATAGGGGTCTAGACAGCATCAGGCAGTTCTTGGCCCAGTGTGCTGTGCATAAGAGCCACCAGAGCAGGGCCAGGTGAACCAAGAATGCTGGTGTGCAGTGGAGGAGAAAGAGAGAACTCACGAGAGGGCAAGGGTGAGGTGGAAGCGCTGGCGCAGGCCCCGGAACATGATGAAGGATCGTGGTGGGAAGGAGCGTGTGGACACCTCGCAGAAGGGTGTCTCAAAGCCACCTGCTGGGCACTGGCAGCGGAAGCCGCCGTCGGCGCTGCTGGTGCAGGTGCCACCGTTGCGGCACACGCCGGGCACACACCGCCCTGCACGGCTGTCCACTTCACAGTTCTCGCCTGCAGAAGCAAGGCCATGGGCTTGGGATGCATACATAGCAGCCACCCATGTGCTCCTTGTCTTGGGAATGCAGACCTCAGCCTGGATGCAGGCCAGGGCAGCTGAGGAGAAGGAGTCTGTGGAGCAGCTGAGGGCCAGTGAAGGATACGACACCCAAGTGCTACCCAAGTGTTCCCCACAGTAGCCAGTGAGCTAGCAACCACTGCCTGGCACAAGCCACTGGGCTGGATGCGATGCCAGGTTCAGCTGAAGGGGCAACTTTGGATCCAGGACAGCATGGGAATGTGACAGGAGGGCACTGGCCACAGCTGGGCTGAAAGTCCTAAGAATGGAGAAGCAAGCCAGGGAGGTCCTGGTAATCCTGAGAGTGCCTCCTCACGCCCTGCCCCCACGCAAACCTGGGACAGGCATCTCAGTCCTGTCTCTGGGGTGTGTGGACAGCCCAATGCCACTGAGCTCCTGTTAATGGAAGTATCACCCATGGCAATGGGAGCTTGCAAACACTGCATGCAAGTGGGAACAACATGGGGAACAACAAATACCCTGGCACCTTGCTGGCATGGGTAACAGAGATACCCCATGCCACCCTAACAGTGCAGTTCAGGGCATCTGTCACCCCATTTTCCTGTGCTAGCTATCCCCACAGAACCCAAGGAACCACTCAGCTAAAGTCCTACACCCAGGCCCCGCTCCCATTACTTGCTCTGTGATACATAAGGAGGATGAGAGACAGTATGAAGTGACAGGCAAATGAGCTCATTAACCCTTCTGCTAATGGCTGTTCACGCTTCAAATGCCAGAGGTTAATTACCACTGACTCTGCTTATCTCACCAGGAGCCACCTACAGAAGAGCTCCAGGCAGCCATCTGCTGCCATGCTCCCTCCAGGCAGCAAGAGCAAGGCAGGGGATCCCTCCTCAGGTGCCTGAGGCCACCCCCCCTCCTCCCCCAGCTGCCAGTTCTCCACAGCCTGTTGGGAACTTGTGGCAACAAGACACTGGCTGGACTGTGAATTCCCTCGCCAGCTCCGCCAGCTAGGACCAGATCTGCCTCGATCAGATCCTGCCTGGTGGAGGACCTAGGCCCAGTCTCCCCTTCTGTTCTGGGTGGGTTGCAGCATAGCCACTGCACATGGGGCCAGTGTGGCTCCACACCTCTGCCAGACCAGCTGAAAACTGGCACAGCCTGAAACCAGCAAACAGTCCCAGAGGCCATCACCCTCCTAGCATGGCGCACAGCCGAGAAACCCAGCCTAGCATAGTCTAGCTTAGTCCTCCTGCTCTGTAAGAAGGGGTGGAAAGTGATGGCTAGGGTCCCCAAGAGTCAGTCCTCCATGCCAATTCCTGACAAGAGAGATTTCAATGGCAACCTCAGACCTGCACATGCAGCACCATGGAAACACAGAGCTGGGAGCTGAGCTGAACCTCTGCAGGCACAGAGAGGCTCTGACACCCACTGCCCTGGTGGGAAGAGCACCCGCCATGGTGACAGCAATGCCAAGGGCCCCACCCACCCCTCCCCCCAGGGCCCAGCCCCAGCACTCACCGCTGAAGTCCTGGCGGCAAACGCAGGTATATCCCCCCTCCTTGCGGGTGCAGATCCCCCCATTCAGGCAGGGGTTGGAGTAACACAGGTTGATCTCTGTCTCGCAGTAGTCCCCAGTGAAGCCCTGGGGACAGCGGCACCGCAGGCCAGTGATGGGGTGGATGGGCCGAAAGAGGGTGGAGTGAGAGGCGATGAAGGGGGCGGAGCTGTCGAATTTGAGGACTGAGATGCACTTCATGTAGTTCTGGCAGGGCTCCCGCAGGCACACGTTGTCGTCGAAGGGCAGCACCTCCAGCATGGAGGTGCCTATCAGCACCATGCGCTTCATGTACAGCTGCTCCTGCAGCTCCTCGGAGCTGAAGTAGCGCCCACCCCATGGTGCCAGGGCTGAGAAACTGACATTAAGTACCACGCCACCCACGTCTGTGTCATTCTGGATGTTGAAGATGAAGATGTCCTCCTTGGGTGTCGCAAGCACAGTGGCCAGTCCTTCCAGAAAGCTGGACAGCAGCGGGGAGAGGAACCGCTCCTGCCACATGTTCTCCAGCCGCACTGTAATGCTGTTGGCCAGCATGTCCTCTGTGATGATGATGACCCGCAGGACGCACTGAGCTGTCACGCTGTGGATCCCATCTGTTAGAGGGAACAGAACACACTGCAGGTCTCTGCCTGCTGCTTGGAGGGTCTCCTCCCTCCCAGCCCAGGGCAGAGCTCTGCACCCCAGTGGGGCCCCCAACAGGTCAGTCCTTGGTAAGGAAGCTTGGAGCCACAGCCCTAAGGCTAGCAGGGGGACAACCTGGGATGGAGGGGAAGTGGCCGGTGTGGCTGCACCTTCTATCCCCTGTTGGGGAAGGTGATACAGGGAAATCTTACAAATATGATTGTTTCGCAACAGGTTCTGAAAACATAACGCCTGTAAGTAACATAGAACTGAAAGCAGTTTTTGAAATGTAAGTTGGCCTCACCATGAGGCAGGATACTGAGCAATACCTCAGACAGGCCCAAGACCCATGGGTGGAGAGTACTGTTGAGGTAGGAAAATGTTATCTTAGAAATTAGCATTTGAATGTTTAGGATGTAGTGCCTTATGTAAATCTTGTTGCTCTCATTGGCTATTGTAAATCAGAATATTCAACATGGGATGGGATAAAACTGATTGTAACAGGAAAAGCTCTCTCTTGGGACGACCTCTCAGCTGGGAGCTGGCAGCTGACAACCCTTGCAAATAAACCACGTGTCCTGGGAGCACCCTGTCTCCAAATATTAATATTACCATCGTAGCGCCAACCAAAATCTACAATCCCCCACCAGGCTCTCCACTGAAAGAACTCTCTCAGGTTTTCTCCTTGCCCTGGATCTTGGCAGCAAACAGCTCTCAGGAACAAAGGTGCTCAGAAACAGAAGGAAGTCCCAGCAGGAGGTCTGGCAAACACAGGAGCTGACACCAGGGCCTGGGGTGTTTTGCTTGCCTGCTGTGCCCTGTCTGCCTTTCCCATGCTGCCTTTTCCTGTGCTCTCTTCCTGCCGTTTCCTTCCTCTCTCCTCCAGGCTCTCCCAAGCTTTTGTGCTGGTCTTCCTGCTTCCCTCTTCTCACCATCTGCTCTGCATCTCTTCCTCTCTCAGAATTCTTTAATTCTCTTTAATCTCTATTTTCCTTGGAAACAAACTCCTTCCCTTTGGGATCCCGCACCACATGAGCAATCTCCCAAACAGGAGCAGAGGAGCACGCAGGGACACCTGGAGCATGTCTGCCTCCTCTCTCCCAGAGAGCTTGCGACCTCAGCCAGCTCACCCACTGCACATCAGGTGCACTCCTAGGCAGTGGCTCAGGCTGTAAGAGGCACAGGCAGCACAGCACAGCCAAAATGGGCAACGGTGCAGCTTCCATCCTTGCAGATCTGTGATCAGGGGCCCCTGACTCACCCCACCTACCCAACTCCCAGAGACCCAGTGGATCCCGATACCCCAGGATACTCCAGACACCTCTGCTAGCAGCTTTGGCCGGGGCAACCAGCTAGGAGACGCCTGTCTGCTGGTCCCCAGGAGGAAGTCTCCTATCACCTAGTCCCCTCCTTTTGGGCCTCCAGCACAGGTCTCAGCAGGCAGACCCAGACTTCAGCATGGCAAGGCAAGATTGTGCCAACCTTGGCAGCCCCAGAAATTCTCAATGGGGCTCATCAGGAATCTCACTGCTCTTGAAATGAAGAAATCCATCTTCCAGTCCATTGCTAGCACCCCAGCGCTGGCACCCCATGGGCATTAGCAGCACACAACTGTCACCTGTTTTTCCCATCTCCCACCCCACATTCACCTGAGAGCCTCAAACCCACACATTTCCTTGGAAAACTGGCTCTCCATCATCATACCAAGACAACAGTTACATTAGCACATCTCAACTCACTCCCATGACTAATCCTGGATCCCAAGCCTTGCTGTAACCTCCCGTATGTGCTTCACCTCCTCCAACCCAGTGCAAGGAGGCAGGAGGAGCGCCTGGATTCCTGGCACCCCAGTCATCCCCATCTCTTATTGAGGATAAGGTGCCAACCACTCACCCCTCATCCATGCCCCAGCTGCAAGCCTCACGTACAAAGCTGCCTTTACAGTTCTCTTCCCATGGCTGCTGTGCTGCAAAGCCTTTTGATTTCCCTTAGCCCTGTTTCCAGTGCAGGAAGATTTACAAATTGAAACATCTCCCTTTCTTCCACCTCCCTCTTCTACTCTTCAGAAGGTGAAAGCTTTCTAGTAACCCTGCAAATTCCTGTGCAAGCAGCAGGCTTGTGCACCAGGACTGGTGCTCTGGAGATAAGGCTGGCTCCAGGCTGGGGGAGCAGCATGCCAGTATAGTCACCCAGGAGCTAATCTCCTGGAGGAAAGGGGCGTTGCTTCTGTCTGAAGTCAAACTGCTACCACCCCATATGGAAGCAAGGTGAGAAAGCACCTCTCTGTGTGACACCCTGCCTGCTCTGGCACAGACGGCAGCATGAGCCATCTAAACAGCTCCATTCAGCATCTGATTGGACATGCCTGTCTGGGCCCAGGGCAAGGAACTGGCATCATCACCTTCATTCACCAAGGCACATTCTCTCTGCAAGAGGTTCATGGGGTACTGAGACCATGCAGCCTTTGGAAGGCAGGAGTGTGAGGAAAGCCACAAGTCACACTTGGCATAAGATGCTCCCAAAGCCACCATCACCCTGGCAGCTCCCAGTGAGGAATCACTTGGTAAGACAGTATCCCAGGACGCNGCATGAGCTCCACAGCAGCCCAGCTCCCTCCCTTCTCCCCTCTAGCTCATAGGTCATCCAGAAGCAGCCACAAGGCCTGGGGACAGCTATTGCTCTCCCCAGGGGCTGCTCAGCGTCCAGCAGATATCTACCTAATTTATGGCTGTTATTAGGCCTTGGCTGACACAATGCTAAGGGTATCCTGGGGCAGGCCAGAGGCCAGTAACACCTCACAGGAGCAAGGAGCCTGTGCTTGGGGAAAAAAGTGAGTTTGGGGAACCTGATGGCATTGCCCAGCCCAAAGCAGGAAAGCCAAGCACCCCATTCCCAGTTCCCCACAGCAATGTGGAGCCAGGCCTGGCCCCACAGCCCTCTTCAGTAAGCCCCCCTCTAACACTGTCCCACCTCAGTATCACACCCAAGGCTGCTTCCCCACTCCATGCAGAGGGAAGCAGATGGTTAAGAGAATAACCTGCTGCAAACAGGGAAAGAAAAAAATAAAGCTACCAGAAGAAAGCCCAAAGCTGGCTGGAGGCACTGACCCCTCATGGGAGGCATTTTAATCATGAACACTCAGTCCTTCTGATTAAATCCTGTGGCTGGAGAGCTGGTGCCTGGTGAATATTCATGCAGCAGAGTGAAGAATCCTAGAAACACAGCTACAGGGAACAGAGCAAGGAAAAGGGACAAGGGGCTCTAGCCTTGTGCAGGACAGCATTGGGTCATCGTGTTTGCAATTCCAAGACTGACAATTGCCACTTTCAAAAGCAACAAAATTAAAGAAGTGCTCCATGTCTTCTTCTGAGTGGTAGCAACAGTGGCCAAGAGAGCGAAAGCCACTATTTCAACTACAGTGGCGACCCAGAGACAGCAAGGGTGCTCTACGGACAGACAGCGTGACTTTCATGTTTGCAGGTGAGGAACAGTAAAACATTTCCAGACAAAAAAGTCAGGAAAAGGGACAGGTATTGGTATGGTGAACATTCCTCACCGCTGTTGAAGGGCTTTGGTAGACCTCTCAACAATTTAATAACACTTTACCAGTTAAGAGACTGTGAAAGTAAATCAGGCTCCCATCACCCAACACAGAAGATGAATGTCATTCCCCTGCAGCTGAGCCTCCACACTTGCCACCAAGCCCACAGAAACCAGTCTGAAACGGTTTAAAGCCAACATGATGTCAGTCTCTTACAATGCCCCAATTTCACAGTGCTGCTGGCCATGGACAGCCCCTCCATCCTACTGTCCTGCATCCTCATCAGCCAACAGCAGACTTTAGCAGCCAGAAGTGTCCACACACCTATGAGAGGCTGAGATCAGTTTTGAGGATATCAGCTCCGCTGGAGAGGCACTGGTGTGTGATGGCCCAAGTCTTCTTCCTCTTACAAGGGACTGAGCTAAGAATACACACAGCTCACAGGCAGGCAAAATGCCCCCTTGCCCTGTGTTTTAGGGGTTTCAGCCTCCCTCAAAAAAAGGCAGGGAAGCCACTCCCTCCTAAGATGTTGACCCTTGGGGCACCCATGTAGGAGCTACTGCTGCCTTGCAGCTGCAAGGAAGGTGCTCTGTCACAGCACAGTATTCAGAGCAGACAATGCAGCCAGGTCTGAATGTCCTGGCTGCCAGCTCCGAAAACCCATCCTCTCTCTACACACAGCAACAGCATGGGGCCGGCATAGCTGCCAGCTGGGCGGGGGACTTCCAACAACAAAGACTGAAAAACCAAGCTGGACTTCCACCTCTACAGCCAATATGAAGGCCAACAAAAGGCCCTTTTCCAGCATCTGACTTCCCTCACCAGAACAGCTCTTCCCCTTCCATCTTCTCCCCTCCTTCATGAGCACACCTCTCGCATTCTCCCTTCCCACTGAAGATGACGACATTCCAATTGCAAGGGCCACAAGCTGAGGCAGCTCAACACAGGACTTCAGGATGTGATTGTCTTCTGCCTTTGTGCAGCGTTAAGTGTGTGAGGAGACAAGGCTTGCATAAACATACTGAGGCAGAAGCTGGAAAGGTCAAAACCACCCCCACCTCCAGCAATGTGTTTGCCTGCAGCCGCTCTCAGCCAGCTTTGTGGCTACAATTAGCCCCCACAGAGCCCCAGCCCACAGCCAGGCTGGTGCTGCTCATGTACAGATCTCTTTTTAAAGCCCTCGCTCTATCTTTTGAAAGAGATCCTCCTCTCACAGAATAAGGCAGATGGAGAGAGATAAAAGGGAAGGCAGCTGGTAGCCAATGGCCAGCAGAGCATCACAATTTAGAGTACAGCTCCCCAGGAACTCCTGGCAATTCAGTGCTTGGCCCCTCCAGAGAGGGCTCCTGCCCTCCCTCCCGCAGCTGTTCCACGGTTCAGCAATGGACAGATGCCTCCATTTCAGATCATGCATCCACCAGCTAAGAAAGGCTAGCGGTGAAGACAAAGCTCAAGCTCTGGGAACTCCAGGTCCAAACCCGGCTTGCTTACAGGCAAGCTCCTAGGTCTATCTTGGTCCTGTCCTCAGCTGGGCTAGACGGCACCCCGACACCTCGCAAAACCACCCCTAGCTACAGCTAGCATCTGCATTTGGATACTCCAACAACACACACTATGCAAGAGCTCCAGGCATTGCACTCAAGTTTGTCACAGCTATTCCCTGCAACACTGATTTGGCTGCAGAAAGGTGGTACCACGCTTTAGAAGCCACCCCACAAAGCAAATATTGGCAGGTGCCACAGCCAGAATCTGGACTGAACCGTTTGCTACTAGCAGATGGGTGTTTAAGAGGGCTCCTTCTGCACTGAGCTCAATTCCTCCCTCCTGTGCACAGCCAGGGAAGCACTCAGTCCCGGCAGAGAGAAGAGCCACCTGGGCTTGGGAGCAAAGCAGTGTACCAGCCCCAGGGCCAGCAGCCTGGCCATCCTGGGAACCATTGCCTTCCTGGGCCAGCACCCTATGCCACACAACACAGTCTAACTGGCCACAGCACTTCCAAAAGTGCCTCACCAGCAGCCAGAAGTGATCTCACAGCTCAGTAACGATACTTTGTTCTTGCAGACCATTTCCAGCCTTGGCCCCTTTACAGAGCACTGCTCAATAGCCTTCCTCCCATGCCATCCTTCACACCACTCCAGTAGTATTCTCTGACTGGAATGAACTCCCAATCTATATCTTGTTACCAGCCCCCAACCCAACCCCCAACGCACAATGGGCTGCCCCAGAGGGACCTTGCAGAGCCCCACAAAGGTACTATACTGAAGATTTAATGATTTTTACCCCCTACCTGTGACAGTCACCAGCATGGAGGCCACAAGTGGACGGTTGTTATCCAGCTTATGGCTCAGCCTCAGCTCCCCGCTCGACTGATTTACAATCAACAAGTGTAGTTCATTTCCTCGCTCAAAGGTGTAGAAGAGACGGTCAGATGTATCTGGGTCATGTGCCGGGACCTTCCCTATGACCCCTGAGGGGAAGGTGTTGGACTTATTGGACACGTAGTTATTGAACAGGATTTGGAAGTTCTTCAGAACAGGGCTGTTGTCATTCTGGTCAATGAGTTTGATGTGGACTGTAGCTCTGCTGACCAGTGGAGCAGAGGTGGCCTGCACTACAATCACATATTCGGATTTCGTCTCATAATCCAAGTCTATCAAGGCTGTGAGCTCCCCAGAAAAAATGTCCATCTGGAATATCTCAGGGATGTTGCCTTCCACAATTTGGTACATGATTTGGGCATTGGGTCCCTCATCTGGGTCAACAGCTGTGATTTGGGCCACCACAGAGCCTACAATGCTGTTCTCCTTGACCAAGACCTCAAACTCTTCAGCAGGAAAGACAGGGGCATTGTCATTCACATCCTGAATGGTAACCTGGATGTGGACAGGAGTTCGCTGAGGAGGGATGCCCCTGTCCACAGCATAGGCAGTCAGTTCATAGACAGGAACGTTCTCACGGTCCAGCCTGCGCACAGTCCGAATGATCCCTGAGGTGGGCTCTATGGTGAAGTCTCCATCCCCATCCTCCCCGTTCTGGAAGGTGTACTGCACTCGCCCGTTGGTGTGGGCATCCCGGTCAGTGGCAGAGATCTGGAGCACACTGGTGAAGGGAGGTGCATCCTCAGAGATCATGCCCTGGTAATGAGGGCTGACAAACTGGGGAGCATTGTCATTGACATCATTCACCATGATTTCAACATATGTGGTGTCCGCCTTCTGGGGGATCCCATTGTCCTTGGCAGTGATAGCCAACGTATATGTGACCTGGTCCTCATAGTCCAGTTCTGCCTGGAGAGTGATGGCCCCAGAGTCTGGATCAATACGAAACTGAGGGACACTGTCCTCCAGGTAGTATGTGATGCGGGCATTTTCCCCCATGTCATCGTCCGTGGCACTGATCACCACCACAGTGCTGCCCACAGGCCGGTCCTCATTAATGCTCACGGAGTAGTGGGCACTCTGGAACACAGGCCGGTGCGTGTTGGCATCAGTAATGTTGATGTGAACATGGCAGTTGTCACGCAGGGTGCGATCAGAGGCTGTCACAGTGAGCACATAGCGCCTCTCCTGCTTGTAGTCCAGTGGCAGAGACAGGGTGATGAGCCCCAGCCCACTTTGCGTGCTAATGGAGAAGCGGTTCCGTGTGTTACCTCCTGTGATCTGGTATGTGATGGCACTGTTCACATCCCGGTCGACTGCTGTGACGCTGAGGACACTGGTCCCCACAGCTGCATCCTCGTTCAGGCGGATGAAGTATTCCTTCTGGGTGAACTCAGGGCGGTTGTCGTTGACATCCATGACAGTAATGGTGACACTGGCTGAGGCAGATAAAGATGGAGAGCCATGGTCATGAGCCTCTACCCCAAAAAAATACTGCTCGACTGATTCCCGGTCCAAGGGCCCACTGACTGTGATCCACCCCGTGGCACTGTTCACCACAAAGGGTGTGTCAGCTGAGACCCCTATCAGTTTGTACTCCAGGCGTGAGTTC
This sequence comes from Hylia prasina, assembly GCA_013397195.1. Classification (NCBI taxonomy): domain Eukaryota; kingdom Metazoa; phylum Chordata; class Aves; order Passeriformes; family Sylviidae; genus Hylia; species Hylia prasina. The sequence continues at coordinate 52,340 of VYXD01016788.1, forward strand.
TCGCCGTAGTCTGCATCCACAGCCTGGATGTGGATGACAGAGTGGCCAAGGGGAGCATTCTCCAGGACGGAGATTTGAAAAGGGGTGCTGACAAAAATGGGGGCATGGTCATTGATGTCCACCACCTGGATGCTTACCATGCCAGTGTTGTTAGAAAGGGGAGGACGCCCTGCATCCTGAGCCCGAATCCTCAGGACGTACTCTCGCTCCACCTCAAAATCCAGGGGTGCCACCACCTGTATTTCCCCAGTGACACTGTCAATGGAGAACTGGCCACGACTGTTCCCACTGATGATGTTGTAGTGCACCAACGCGTTGTTGTCCTTGTCCAGATCCGTGGCAGTGACACGCAGGATCTCGGTGTGGGGCCGTATGTCCTCCCTCACTTGGACAATGTAACGCTTCTCACTGAACTGAGGGATGTTGTCATTCTCATCAAGGACCGTGATGTAGACCTTGACAGTGGCAGAGCGGGGCCCGGGCTCCCTGCCCTGGTCGTTGGCTTCCACCACCAGGGAGTACTTCTCCATCTTCTCCCTGTCCACTGGCCCGCTGGTGGTGATGAGGCCAGAACGGGGATCAATCTCAAAGACATCGTAGGCAGCCCGTTCATTGACAAAACGGTAGCGGATGTTGGCATTGGACAGGGAGTCAACGTCGGTGGCCCGCAGCTGCAGAATGGGGTATCCCTCCTCAACGTTCTCCCGGATGGTCTCCCGGTACTCGCCCTGCTCAAAGACGGGGTCGTGGTCGTTGCGGTCAGCCACAGTGATGGCCACCATGGTAGTGGCGGAGAGCCGCGGTGCTCCGTGGTCAGTGGCCGTCACTCGGAAGTAGTGCAGGTCCATGCTCTCGCGGTCCAGGGCCTGAGTGGTGGAGATGAGCCCAGCCCGCGGGTCGATGCTGAACAGATCCCGCGAACGGCTGTTCATCAGCGCGTCCATGGAGTACACCAGCCGCCCCGCCTCGCCCCCGTCGGGGTCCTGGGCCGCCACCGCCCCCACCGCCGTCCCCGCCGGCTGGTTCTCCGCCACCTCTGCCTGGTAGTTGTACTGGGGGAACAGCGGGTGGCGGTTGGGGGCTGCGCGCCGGCACCGCCGCCCCGGGGCCGGCGCCGCGACCAAGGGCAGCGGGCACGGCTCGGCG
>VYXD01016789.1:0-66552 GCA_013397195.1 Hylia prasina
TCGTTTCGTGCCCCGCAGGTACAAGGGACAGGGCATCCTGCCCGCCAGCCCGCAGAAGGTCTGGGAGTGTATTAAGCCGGTGGCCGGCGGGCTCAGGACCAAGTGGGACCAAAACGTGAAGGACTTCGAGGTCATCGAAGCCATCAGTGATGTAAGTTCCTTAAAAACTGTTCCGGCGGATTTATGCAGATTTATGCAGCTTTGGGCCTTATGAAACAGCCAATGTTACGTGCAGGGAGGGATCGAGTTTTAAGTTGTACTGTGTTTCTGTCTAGATCAGCTGAACGATGCTGGGATAAGAAACCTTTTTTTTCCTTTGGTTTGTTTGGTGGTTGTTTTTTTTCCCCCCCCTTTATTTTTTCCTATAAATTTTATACATTTTATTAACATATATATGTATATAGATGGCAGCTTATCTTTCTGAAAGGAAAGGAAAATCATTCTTGGCTAAATACTGTGTACTTAAAATATGCAAATGTATAACACATGTGTATATATATATATATATATAACATTAAAAACTCCTGCACAACATTGTTGTTAATGCTGCAAATCAAGCTAAGCACAATTGTTTTTAGCAAGCTCAGTGTGAGGAAAGAGGAGGTTTAGACAGTACATAGACTTAGCTAAGCAGTGAAGCATTCACGTCATCAGCCATCAATTCACTTCCCATCTTTCACCATGGCAGCAGTGACACTCTGCCCTGCACATCACACCCTGCCTTTAGCTGGCCTCAGCACCCAGTGGTTTGCATCTGTCATTAAAACGCAGATGATACACTCTGAGCAGGCGGATGAGCAGGGCTGTGTATGAGCAGCAGCTTCTACTGCCACGCTTGTACAATCGAATTTCTTTTTTTTAAAGGATGTTGGAAAAGGGCATTGGATTTAGATCCCCAATCTGAAGTGGCTGTGTGTGCTCGGAGGCAGCCAGGTGCAAACACAACCATTTCCAGAAATGTTTGTGGATGTTCCAGGAAGTTTATTTTTCTTGGGGGAATCCTGTAGGCATTTAGTGTTCATTATAGACAACTTCAAGAATGCTGCAGCCTGCCGCTTGAAATTCACAGATGTGCCAGCACCTACCAGTGTGGTGGAAAGTTTTGTTTTGGGAGCTAATCAAGGGAGCAGATGTTAATGTTTGTGTTTTAATGTTTGTACAGTGTAACAAACAGTTATCAAATTGTATCCTCTGTATACTACACAAAGAGGTTATCTTTGCTAGCGTGGGGAGGACAAGGGTTTTGACTGTCCTGGGAACACAGTTGTGTCTGATTTGCATTTCAGCATCCCTTGTGGTATCTGTCCCCTCTGAACATGGAAGCAATGCCTTGTCACTGTTTTTTTCCTGTCCTTGATTGAGCACGGTAGTGCCTTTGACAGTGCTGATTTACATTTTGTGCAACAAAGGATGTAGAGCAACTCCTCGATGGAGTTCAGAACGTATAACTAAAAGAATGCCAGAAAGTACAGGGATTTTTCTGCTGTATTTTTGAAAACATCAATTGTCATAACTTTGTTCTGTGATTTCCAGACTGTCTCTGTATGCAGAACCACAACCCCTTCAGCTTGCATGAGGATCATTTCACCAAGGGAATTTGTGGATGTAGTAGTAATGAAGCAATACGAAGATGGGACAATGCAGTCTGCTGGTAAGGCAGGCACTTGTGTTCAGAACAGGTTCATGTTACATTTGGAGATAACCAACAGCTACTGGAAACAGCTATGAAATAAAAGCTACCAGAAATAAACATAAAATTGAAACTAAGTAATAAGTAGTTGTTCAGTAGTTGTTGACATGATCTTAATCAGAAGAGAAAATAGTAATCTCTCTACATTGTTGTTCCCAGAGTATATAAATCGTCTTAATACTCAGATAATGATAAGACTGGCCTATGGTTTGTTCTCTTGCTGTGCTTTTGAGATTAAATAAGTATTTAATTTACTGTTAAATTCTAGGGTATTTTGAGTGTGATTTTTTGTTGTCTTAAGAGTTTACAGAACCTTCTAAAAGGAGTCCCATTTAGGCTAAATCCTGTTTTAACATTTTCTGCAGAGGTTTCAGTGAAGCCATTGAATAAATGTATCACTCCTGTATGTCAAAATAGTTGGTTTTATGTAAACAAATAGTGCTGATTTTTAAGGGGCTTCAACTGTATAGAAGGATGTTTATTTGTTTCTTTGCTTTCATTCTGTTGTTTAACTGTTACAAGTCTGAGCTTTTATTGCCCCACTCTTCAGGTGTCCATTTCCCCATCCAGTTCAGAAAAGCCTTGTCAGGAATTTATATACTTGCTAGAGGGCAGCTTTTCAGCAGCCAAGGGATGTATCTGTGTGATGTGGATTTGTTGCAAGTGACCCAAATGACCTCTCAGGAAAAGCAGTGCCCTCACACAACATGGGCTTGATGAAACTGTGTCAAAGTGTTGATGCTTCCTCCTTAGGAGCTCAGTAACAATTGCTTCTAAATTCAACACTTCTTTGATTTCCCCATTCCAAGGCCAGAGTGGTTCCTTTTAATGGTCTTTTCTGACCACTTGGCAGCCCCGCACTGAAAGGTTGTGCTGCAGTTCTTTTTAAATGCATTTTGAAGAGTGAGTTCGTTTCCCATCTGGAGCTTTGTGTGCCAAGGACTCTGCTGTCTTCTGGAAGAATGACACTTTCCTTCAATGCTTTTTCTTTCAGCCACCAATGTGGAACACCCTCTGTGTCCTCCTCAACCAAATTTCGTAAGAGGTTTTAATTATCCCTGTGGCTGTTTCTGCATACCTGTTCCAGGGTAAGAAACAATCTCTTTGAATGTTACAAATTCTGAGGCCCTCCTTATCCATTGTGTGGTGTGTTTATGTGTGTGTGGCCACATGTGACCTGTAACCTCTTGGCAATGGTGTGTTTCTGCCTTCCCAGTAATCATTATGACTGAGTGCCTTTCTTGTTCTCGTTTTTGTGCAATGAATTAGCTCATCTTCATTTCCTAGAGGGAAGTCTTCAATGTTACAGAAACTATTATCATGGTGCAATTCTCCCTGACCTCTTGAAATTCAGAAATTCAGCAGAACATACAAGTATGGTCTTAATTTTTGGTAAATGAGTATCTGGTTGATTTGCCATAGTTTATAGATAGTCATGTAGCTAATTAGGGCCTAGATAAGATTTAATTTTGTAGCTACATTCACTGAAATTTGTCTGTTTGTTTAAAAAAAAGAAAAGCTCTTGGAAGTATCTGTTCTAATACAAGTAAGAGTTACTGAAAACTCTTAAACAGCTGTCTATAAAATCACTTTCATTGTCTTTGCAGGGAGCCTAACAGGACTGAGCTCCTCACTTTCTTTCAGACGGATCTTGGTGGCTATCTTCCCCAGACAGTGGTGGATTCCTTTTTTCCATCTAGCATATCTGGATTTTACAGCAACCTGACCAAAGCTGTTAAGGCATTAAAAGCATGACAAGATGAGTTGCTGACATCACCAGCTGAGGGTAGGAAACAACCTGTCAGCTTGTGGGTAAAAAACACAAAGTTGGCCTCAGGGTTTTTCTATCCACTAAGATAGAAAAAAAGATGACATGAAACAATGAACTGAGTACAATACATTTTTAAAACAGCATTTTCTACCTGACTGCATGCAGAACAATGCATTCCTATGTAATATGAAATTCTTCACTTTAATGGTTAGATAAATGCCACACCAGAGGCTGGAGGAATCCTGGAGGCAGCAGTGGTGACTGTCTGCAGGGAGAAGACGGACTGGATCTGTTCTTGCCCACTCTTAGTCAGTGTCTGTGAGGTGAAGCATTGCTAAAATCCACTTAGCATCACAGCCAGGTGCAGGTCAGCTCTGTTTGGTCTCTGAAGCTCCCTGTAGATTCCTGTGGAAATATGTTTCTTCCCCACAAGAAGATGTATCCCTCCTGCTGCCAGCACTCCTAGAGCTGCTAAGATGCCTCAGTGGGTCCAGCCAGCAAATTGTGAGAGCCAGAACAGATGGGATTATGTAGGGGATTTCACTTGTTTGTTCCAGCAGACATTAGTATTGATGGTAAATATGCCTTAAGTGCTTTCTTTTAGGTCAAGGTCCAGCAGTGCTGATCAATGCAAGGTGTGTGGGCTGGCAAATAGACACACTCCCCTTCCCCTCTCTAGTACCAAAACCAGGGGTTTCACAGTGTCATGAAACGAAGTGAACCGACATAGAGGCAATAAATAAAGAGGATTAAGCACTTTACTTGCCATTTTTAAAAGGCACATGGAATGACCATTTTGAATTGTAATTGAATGCTTTTGGTTCCCTGTGCTGACAGGTTTTAACGGGTAAATAATCTGTTCATTAGCTTTGCCTTGACAGGCCATAAGGACGTTGCTTTTTTCTAAGACTGGTTTGCCTTCTAATGTTACATTGGGAAATCAGCACCTGATTTCGTGTGCCAAGGTGTGTCCATTTTAAGAGATATCTATGGTGCTGGTTGCTGCAGGAATGTCAGACATTATTATGGATTACATATAATTACAAAAGTAAAAATAATTGCTTAGTGAGGAAGTTAAATGCAAATTGTGATTTTACTGTGGTGACTCAATTATTTAGCAAGGTTAACATGCTCTGCTTTCTGTCCCTGTATTTTTTTATCTTTGGTATAAAGCATGGACTAGCACAATAAGCTTCCCACTGTAAACCTCACCCTATGGACTAGTTTTTCAAGGAAACAGTTTTTAGTCCAGTCTCCTTTGTATACAAAGATGTAAAACTTGTGTGAGTGTGGTGAAATAAATATTTTTGTGCTATATCTTACTGTTTTTCCTGAATCATCCTTTGAAAAGGTTCCTCATACACTTCTTCTGCCATCAGGGAAGCCAAAGAGCTGCTTAGAGCTCCAGCATCTCTCTGAATTTTAGGCAAAGAGAGGGGAAAAGCCTCCCCTGATGATGTCCACTACCTAGGGCAGAGGTGTTTTGGTGAGAGAAGCCACCCTCAAGGTTCTTTGCCCTTGGTTGGTCTTTGTTTCCAATTGCTGATTTCTCTACTTAGGAAGAATAACAAGTTTACTGAGAAGAGATGTGGGCCTTGATAGTACAGAGGCTTATATATATTTTTGTAAGTGTACTGAAGTTGTTAGGCATGAATTACAGTATCTTGGCAAATCTTACCAGAATTATCAGGAATTTAATTAGCAGAAAGTTCAAGAAGCGCAGGTGAGGTCACCATTCATTATTTCTGCAAGTAATGCAAATTATTTTTGGAGATAATGTGGCTTCTTATTAGCTATTTATAAGGTTTTTTTATTGCTTTGAGCAATAAAGGTGGTGAGACACTTCACTGGAATAACTTAAGAACCCCTTTTCTGAGTGCTCAACACCTCCTATCCAGGAATTAAGAACCCTTCACATTCAGCCCTCTGCTGTGCCGAATTGGAATTGGAAATGTTTTGGCAAAGACTTTTATGTAGGTACCAGTTCAAAAAGTAGAAGATTTGCTCTCACATTTTTCTCTTATTTTGGTTGCTACCCAACTAATACATTTTTTGTTTTGAGATAGAGGTTATTTTTTTGGGTAAAAGAGCTCAGCTGAGTGTTTGGAAGTGTGGGGAGAGATGGCTTGTCAAGAATGTTCTTTCAAGGATTAATTTACAGTTGTCTTGTGAGAAAAGGCCACAGCAAGTTCAATGCCTGGATTTAATTAATACATTCTCCTGCCTATCCTCCTTCCCTTTCTTTTAATAGCTGTTTTTGAGGCATTGTGTTAAGTGTATGGAAAAGCAGCTCCTGAGCTCCTTAGCTTCTTCCTGGTGAAATTAGGTAACACCAGAAGGGTGCAGAAAATTCCCATCTCTGGGAAGGTGAACAGCCAAGGACAATAACCAGGTCAGCCTTCTGGCTCTCAGCTGGGGAGTCACTTCCATCCTGCCCTTGCATCCTCTCTCTCCCTTTAATGAAGCAGGTCAGAGAAGACCAAGTGGGTGCATGAGCCCATCTTGCCATAGGTACCTGTGCTGCTGATAGAATTCCATACAGTGCATATAGGAAGCACTGTTTGAAGCATAGATTTGTCTCCAAGTTATTCAGCCTTTCCCGAATAAACATTTCAGTTCAGAAGTACTTGGATTCACAATTACTCCCGCTGGTACTTTCCCTTGCAAAATTAACACAGACATTTAAAAGAAAAAAATGGTTTTAGAAGGTAAGATTTTGTTCTGAATAGCCTTGTTATTTTCCTGCAGTAGTCCTCCTGAGACCTCTGGCCAGAGAAAGGTAAGGAAAACTTCCACTACGCTACCCTCAGCTTCCTGCCTCCCCCTTGGAATATCATGAGAACTCCTTTCCACCCTGTGTTTGCCTGTTACAGTTAAGATGGTTCTGTCAGCTGCTAGCAGAAAGTCACTTTTACAGCTTTTGGCTGTCCTGAATGTTCTGTGGTTTTAATAGGAAACCTGGAATTTTCTAGGGAATGTTGTTTTGACACACAAAACTGCCACCCCTTTCTCTGCCCTACCCATTCTCTAAGTCAGTGTTTAGTTGTAGGCTTGTAGACACATTTCTTGTTGCTGGGAAGGTAAGGTAGGGAACAGGACTTGGACAGTAGCACTAAAAATTTAGCACAGGATCTGCTTCTGATACTTAAGTTAATAGCTTAAAATAGGAGAGTACTATAGCTGTCACATATTTTATTACAACCAGTATATAATTAACAAAGTCATTATTTTATAATTATAGGCTTTGTAACATCTGTTTCTGAAGGTTGAAATAAGAATCATTTTAGTTAATCCCAGGCAGCTTTCTCTGCAACTGGCAGTAAGATCCAGTGTACTCCTCATGGGTCCTTTCTGAATATCCTGCTGTGCCAGCCAAGTGCCTGCAAGTAATGAAATCCTTTGTTTGAATATTGGCAGTAGTCTAATCCCTCCTCTTACAAAGTTTTGGATGACTTGCTGGTAGCAGAGCTGTGATTCTTCCTCTTGATGATGGCTGTGATGGGTCCATCAGGTAATGCCTTGATGACATTCCACGCCTCAAAACGAGTGAGTCCTTGCATGGCAGTTGTGTGCACTTGTAGGAGCTCATCGCCAGGCTGAACAGGGCTGCTCTGTTCCAGTGCAGTCCCTGGGGACAGAAAATGAATTCCCTTTGATTCTTTCTGTGGAGGAAACTTTAATGGATCTTTCACTTACTCGTGAATGGATCACCAGCATGTTTGCTATGAACCACCTGGTCCCAGCAGGCAACAATTACTGGCACCTAACAATATAATGCTGCATTTGAAAAAACAACATTTCCATAGTTATAAACCAGCAGTCAGTTAGGAACCCCACAAGTCTGCCTGAGCTGGGAACATGTTAAGTGTGTTTACCTTTAAATATCCTGTTGATGATGATAGGTTTATCCCCCTGAATAGAGCCTTTCCCTCCTTCCAGACTGAATCCTAAACCAGCAGGTGTTTTTTGTAGAGTTACAGTGCAGATTGTATCTCCAGTGGCTAGAAACAAATAGAAAGTTATCACGTGGACAGCACACAGTCTAAAAAGCTCAAACATCTGTTACAAAAAATTAACTTTTGGATTCTTTGCAAAGGTCCTATAAACTGCCAAATGAAAGAGAAAACCAAAGCTTTTAATTTCTCATTTTGTCATTTTAAGGCCCTCTGGGAATCTGGGGAAAGTTATGTTTGAATTAATGGGAGAATGGAAAGTAAGACATTTACTGGAATTATAAAAATCAGTTAAATTTAAAAATCTAATATTTGACTTTATATTAGTTATTAGTTATTTACTACAAGGCTGCTAATTTGCAGTATGGAAATAAAGCTACAACTCTCCACATCATGCTTTAGAAAAAAAACCAAAACAAACCAAAACGCAAAACTATTCTGAAAGTGAAATATTCTGCAAAACTCTGACCTTGCTGTGTTTCAGATGTAGCCACCAGCTATATCAAACAATACCACATTGTTTGTTCAAACTGAAATTCTCTTTCATGGAGAATGAGTCTTGAACAATATTAGAATAAAGAATCACTGTTCACTGAGTTGTCATTATACCTTCAATTAAATGTGTTGCTACAATAACTATCTTTGTACTTCTACAGAAATTCACATAGAGAATCACACTTGCTTGGGTTTTTTAAGTTCTTTTACTTTAGAAATCCCTTAATTCTTTCCCTTTTCAATCAAGTTATTTCAAATATTTCAATGTCTATTTCAGAAATGTTTTATTGACTGTGGTTCACAGGGTTCACAGTTTTATGCAGCCACTGCTGGTTTTATGAACACCTGGATTTCAGGTGCTGAGTAACACTTATCTGGTGAGGGGCTGCAAGATAATGCCACTAAACTTACCAGACTCTTGTGAGGCATCACTTGCTACTGATGATGTACTAGAGCTGACTGAAACATTGGGATTTTTTTCTCCATCTTTAGATTTTCTGGTGACAACAACAGCTTGTCTGGGTTGCCGGGCGTGTCGCATGATTGCTGAGGCGTCACTGTGAGTCACACCTTTCAGACACCTCCCATTAATGGAGAGTACTTCATCTCCTTTCTGAATAGTTCCTTCCTGACAGGCCAGTCCATTGGGAAATACTTTGTGAACCTATTGAGGAGCCCAGTCACCACACACACACAAGGGAAGAGGAAAAAAGGACAAGTCACTAAATCCCTTAGTTAACACTTTACACTATGTGCATTTTTCATTCTTTGCCAGGAACAAGTTGCTTCTATCACATTTCAGGATGGAGGACTGAATGAATTTGCATGGAGAATTTTTCCTGTGCACAGCCCCCATCCAGCAGCCAGGGGAGCAGTTTGGCCCTGGTACCAGATGGCTAAAGCTGTGCTGTCTGTGCTGTGTACCTTGCATATTCTACTTCCTCTTGCTGCAGTGCTCATGAGAGGAAGGAGGTGTGAGACTTATCTCTAACTTCCAGACCCCTGTTGTGTTTTCACCCACCCCATTCCTCCAGACCATCCTGCATGGACTTCCATAAGCATGTGAGTAAGAAGTTGGTAATTTCCTGCGAGGGCTGTGTGTTCTGCCTCAAGTTTCAGAGCTGTTTGGGAGGAGGTGCCCAAGGAAGCAGGACACTGCTGCCAGACACCTGGAGAGGCAGCTCTGTGCACAAGGAACCTGTTTTCACCTACTATGATCCTTCCAATCCTGTCAATACAGCTGTCTGCTTTGATTATCTAAAAACCAAACACTGTAGTTGAAAACCAGTAAGGGATGTACTTTTAGATAGGGTGTGGATTTGGGAGTATTTTTTAAGGTGCTACTTACTGTTACCACTTTGTTTTCTAGATCAATGCCCCCTGCCAGGCTGAATCCAAGCCCGGTATCTTCTTCTTTATGCAAAACTGTAACATGAATATCATCAAATTCCTAGGCAGAGAAAGGAATAAAGTCAAGAACTTCCCAAAAGATGTGTCACAATGATTGGAAAGTCTGTTTTGTATTTTATAATCAGACTTAGTGGCATAAGCATAATATTAAGTTGCAAAGAGTAAAAGAGTAACCAAACACATTCACTCTACAGCTTTCTGAAAATTATGCACAAAAAATAAAAGAGGCAGGTTTACCTTTAAAGTTTCTTCATCTAGGGCTTTAACTTCCTCTATAAGCTTTGCCAGCTCCTCAGGGGAAAGCAGAGAGATGACTGACTGCCCCAACACGCCGGATGCTTGAGGTGAGCCCTGTTCCTCTTTGTCTTCCTCCTTCCCTTTGTCTGCCAGGCTCACTGTGTATTCTCTCAGCTCTGAGAGGCTGTCCCATTGTGACAAGAATGAAAAAGAAACATTGAGCTATGAGAGAATATACCCACTAAAGTAAAAGGCATTTTGGAACAGTCATCTTTTCATCTTACTAGCATGTAATTTGGGTGGTAACTCCTACAAGTATTATAAACATGGGCAAATGGAAATTAATTGTGTTAACTTAAAGGAATCCATTGCATAAAAGAATAAGAACAATCTCATGGCCTCAGGCAAAGACATTTAAATGTGCTTTATCACGGAGAAACTAGAAATAATGCTCCTTAAATAGGAGGATGTTTGAAATATGCATGTACATATATAATACAAATTAAAAATTAAATTAATGGTCATGAGTCATTTACCCTTTGTGCTCTAAAAAGTTCTTAAATTACTCTGTGCTTTACTTCCGTGTGTTGCTACCTTAGAACTTTAGTCTGTCAGCGAATCAGTGCAGCTGCTCACCAATGCTGATCTGTAAATCTGAGTTTTAAATATAGTATCTTACTTTAGGGAAAACCCAGTGTCCAGGTGATGATTGTCACTTGCAGGTGAGATGGAAGCCCCATCCTCCTCCATGGAGGACTGAGACACCGTGTCCAGAGTTTCCCATGCACTGTTTCCAGAAGAGGCAGGGGACTGAGGAAGGCAAAGCAATGACTTCATTAAAGCAGATGACACCTGGCTGCTGATGGAATAGATTTTGCTACACTTCTCATCATATGGCTTCATTATCTCACAAGCCTGGGCAGCAGTAAGAGGGAAGCTTCGTGACCTTAGGCTGTGTGCTTTTGCTACTGACACAAGATGGGAGTTTGCAATGGTTCCTGGAGTTAGGAGACTTGATGACTTCTCAGCGCTGGCATTGCTGCTTTTCTCTGAGCTGGTTGCAATACCCTCCCTGAGAGAGGAAGATCTATCCAGGCTCTTTGTGGCCATGGCCACAGGTGGCTGTTGGTGGCTGTTTTCACAGTGTTGGAGGAAGGGTTGCTTTGAACAGACTGGAGCTGCCTCTGCCCCTGCTGCAGTGGGAGAAGGTTCTTTCTGCACCGATGGCTTTAGGCTCAACCTTCGGGGGGTTTTTTCAGGTGACTGTGGAGCACTCAAGGATTCAAACGAGCTTATTCTTTGTTTTATTGATGATCCTCCAGGAGACACGCGTGATAAGCTGGATTGCAGTCTTTTGCTGGAGATACTGTCGTGGTTGGGAGGACTTTGATCTGCCTGTGGTTTTAGATCCGAATTTGCTTTCCTCAATCCTTTCAGACTTTGACGGAACCAGGTGGGCTTAGGGGCAACAGGAGGACCCTTTTTCACACTGTCATTTTCATCTGATTTTAGCACTTTGGAACCAACTAATTCTGATTCTGGTTTCTTCAGAACTGTCTCTGAGCTGCTTCGATTTTGATTCTCTTTTTTTTTGTCTATGCCAGGTTGCAAATCTAAGTGGACGTTGTTTTCACTCATGGTAGGATTAAATAAGCTTTTTATGCAGCCAGAAATTTTAACCCAGGGGTCTTCTGTTGTATCAAGACTATAATCTACCCGTGCTTGTCTTTTAAGTACAGGCCTTTGTATTGATGAAAGTGGAGTCCCTGTAATAAAGAGACATCGATTATAAACATCCATCCATCTGCTTCCCCATCCCTTCTCGGTGCACCGTTATTAAATCATTAAGCTTGAATTTCATTCAAGCCTCTGATAGATTTTTTTGAAGTTTCTAAAAAGTTTAGACTTGTTAAAAATTCATAGTTCTTGATCTATAAGTTCTGAATCCAGACACTGAAATTAAATGGAAGACAAGGCTCTTGCACACTTAAATATGAGATTGCTTTTTTCAAGAGTTAACAAATACTGAAATTCTGGGCTGCTGAACTCTCGATACAGGCTGTAACAGCTAAAAGAGAAAGTTAAAATAAATTGCAATGTTGTTTGCAGCCTAGAGAAAAACTGGTGTTACAGTAAATTCTCTTCAAAAACATTTTTTTATTTTCTACATTTATAAGTATATCCTATTCTAAAAAGACCTTCAATCTAGGAAGATCTTCAATATTTATGCTTCCTCAAATTTCCTCAGACATTTCCATTTGATTTTTCTGATAAGTAAAAACTTGATTCTAATTTGGGAATATTTTTTACTTCCTAGAGGAATTAAGCATTTTAATATTAGATATGATAGAGCTGAATGGCAGAAAACTTCTGTTTGTACAGCTGCAGAGGCACTGTTTTCTGCTTCAGTGTGAATTTTTTTTTTAAGGTAACATTTTTACTTTTTTTATGATCTGAGCCATAACTTACAGAATTACATAAACCTTTATGTTGTAAGAGACCTCTTGAGATTGTCTTGCTCCCTTAACACTAAGTTTCCTTAATTCTAACTAGCACAGCAGAAAAGTATCAGTGGTTTGTACCATTGCAACACTAGAGCCTTGAAGTTGTGCATAAAAATTTCCTTCAGAAATGCTAAAACTATGCTTTTATATCAGATATTCAGTAAAACTAAGCAGCTTCATCTGAAGCCATGCAGCATTATTGTACCTGTCCATTAACAATTTTTACAATAAATAATCTCTTATGCTGCTTTTTATCTAGTTTCTCTTTTTTACAAAGATTAATCAACAATTAAAAATATTACAATAAATCATCTCATGCTTATTTTGATCTACTTTTGCTTTCTTTACAGAGATTAATAAATAATTTGAAATTTCATCTGTTCACCCCAACACTTACAGATATGGTTTGACGACTACATTTAAAGAGTAAGTGAAGTCAACTCAATACCCATTTTGGAATCCAAACTAAATACATTATACATTTAGCTGGGGAGGGGGGAAAGTTAATGGCATAAAACATACCTAATTTTTCTTTTCTTTCTTGATCTCTGCCCTCTGGAGCAGCAGTTGTGTGTTCCTTATCATATGCTGTGGGAGAAGTGGTGAAGACACTGTGGGTTACATCAGTTTGATGTCTCTCTAGCACTGGCTCTCCAACTTCCTGCTGAACAAACAGGAAAGAGAAGTGTGTCAGAATGCAGTTATGCAAACCACACTCTATATGAATCTGAAAAAGGTCTGAAAAAATACATGAATCTGGAAAAAAACCAGAAACCTCATATAAAATTGTGCTATGCAGGCCTCAGACTGACTAATGGAGTCTGTGGAGAATAAAGGTCAAAAAAATTAAAAGCACTAATAAAACCTTCTCTTAATGATCTGAAATATATTCTGACAAGAAACTTTCTCTCTTGGGCATATACAGATAGGCAGACTGACTTAATGGAGGAAGTTGTCTTCCTGAACAGATCTTGATTTTTCATGGATTTTATTGATCTTAAGATTTAGCTTTTTCTCACTGTCGTTTAGAATGATTAAGTATGAAGAATAAGAAGTTACAGGGAGTGATAAGCTCAATAAGTACTTATTTCCTCTAATTTTACTTCTGAAAGTCTATTTTCTAGTAGTGGTTTCTACTAAAGGGATGGTAAAGATACTTAACTGACATTTTCTTGGATATTAACATTATATGCGGACTTCAGTTTGCTCTATAAAATTTTGTCTTGATCTTTACAGCTTGGGAACTATTTGGAGGGATTTTGTGGGTTTGTTTTTGGTGGTTTTTTTTTTTTTTCCTTTGCATTGCATTGAGAACACTTAATTTCTACTGGCATATTACTAAACCTGGGGAAAAGAGGTTTCAGTTTTAAATAAACCACAATTTTGTTTCAACATGCAGATCTCACAACCCTTCACACTCATGCAAAAGTGAAACACTATTGTCTTAGACAAGAGAGGGAACTGAAATTTAGAAATGTACAATGTACACTGTTTTCAAATACTGTAGCTCATCAGCAAATATGTATGTGCACCAAAATTTAAATGGGTTTATTTAATATCTCCTGGTATCAAGAAATGTATCTGAGCCCAAGATTCCCTGCTGTACATAATGTTAGTGCTTTCTTCCATTAAAAATCCACTACTGAAATGAAGAAATTATTGTTTCATGACTACTTCACAAATTATATAACTCTGTAGCACAGGTAGTTGGGGTCAGCCACACCAAGCTGGCATCAGAGGCTGTGTGAACCCCTCCAGTCCCAGCCTAGGGCATGACCCTGGAACCAAAGTGTGCTCGATACCACCAGTGGCACGTGCTCATGAGGAGGGGCAGGGACTCCGATGCATTCTTGCAGCTGCTCTCACTGGGATTTTAACTCAGATACCTTAGTATGGAAGATTTTCTTCAGATGATTCTCTGCCTTCTGACCTTACTTTGAACATCACGTTTTGTACTAAACTGGCTTCGCTAAGATACACACCTTATTTTCAAAACAGAAGAGCCTCATCTTCTTCCCCCACTTCTCACATGTATATACATTTTCTTTCCTACCCTTCTTCCTGCTGCCATGCAAGGCCACTTTGCCTTCCTCCTTCCCCTGCCTCACAAATATGCAGACACAAGAAAAATGTTGTAAATGTTGCTTTACCTGAACACTTGCAGAAGGTGATGCAGCCGCTTCTGATACAAGCTTTTCTTTTCTGTCTGCATTACCTTGCTCATCACACGTGCAGTCCTGCTTGAAGTATTTCCTTGGTGGAGGTTTTGGCTTTGATGATTTAGGTTTTCTAACGAGGATCTCTGATGACTTCTTAGTGTTTTGCAAGGCTCGAGCGCCTTCGCTGCAGGTGGGAGGGGAATTTCTCGCTGAATTACTGGCAGAGAATGAGTACAGCAGCCCAGGCTGCCGAGTGATTGGTACATCCACACTGTGCACTCTTGCCTTCAAGTCCGTGAGCTGGTGCACAGCAGCAGTGGCACACGAGGCCCGGGGGTTGTAGCTGCTGTCGCTGCTGGAGCGGGTCATGAGCCGCTGTGCCCTGCGGCTGCAGTAACCCACGCTCCTGTCCATGTGCTTCTCACAGGGGTGCCTCCCGTGCAGGCTCACTTCCAGCCTCTTGACACCTGGACCAAGAACATGTCCAAAATGTCTGTTCAGTACACGCAGAGCGCTTGCTTCTAAGTTTCAGCTGATGAAATCTGCAGCTAAATATCATCCTTGGTGGGTGCAAAGGTATGATTTATGCATTTATGCATTGAAGGCTTGTGGGGTCAAGAGCCAACAGCCAATTCCTGAACACCCAAATCACATTTTCCCTATACATAGGTATGTCAGCACTATAGTTTTACTGATGATGACTGTTACCTATTGGTCCTTTACAAGATACTCAAAGGAATATCATTCAATACATTACTGCGAGAGGATGTCATACCTGAGCTGGGCAAATAGCTCCAGCCATGACTGCATATCCTTTCCTCACAAATAAGGGATTAACCCTAGATTTACTCCTAGGACATCACCACTGGGCAGTTCCCACCTGTCATAATCCTGTCACCTACAGACAGTTGTTTGAAAAGCTCTAAGCAGAGCTTGTGAATCAGAGAGGATGAGTAACTGTGAGAGGAAGTTTGCACAAAAAAATCTTGTGGGTAATCAGACAGACTTGGTCTGTTCTCATCACTCTGGTAACATATCATTGGAGATATGTCAGGAGGGTTGTCCTGTGAGGTTTCCTCCTCTTTCTTTCTTTCTGGTCTGGGTTACTTGACTGTTTTCAAGGATTCTAATACAGCATGTACTCATCCTTGACATCTTTTAAGTCAAAAATATCAAGTCTCAGTGAATGCATTTATTCCCTTACCTTCAGTGCTCCATTGGTGTCTCTCCTTTCCAAATCTGGTGCTTTCCACAGCTTGTGCAACAGCTTCTTTTAGCTGTTGCTCAGACACCTAGGAACCATCATGCCATTTTACTCTCATGAGGCGAGTTAAGTGCACACCATTATACTTGTACGTATCCCAGTATATATGAAGTATATCTATGGATGTGCTGGTTTTAGAGGCTGTTTAGGTAAAATAGGACCTTTCAAAAATAAACATTCTTTTGCAGATTTCACTAGAAGTAGAGTCCTGTATACGGACCAGTATAAGGTAACCAAATACAGTGCAGTTTATGTAACAATTTTAACTTGATAATAATTTATACAGTATTTGGTGTTAGGAAGCATTTTGTAGAAAAACCTTGCAAGAATAAAACATTGTGCTTCAATATTAATTTAATTATAAACATTGGCAGAGCAAGATCTAAATTTTAATTACTGAAAGACAAATGTATAAACATTTATTTCTTTTTGGGGAGGTATGTTTCCTCTTTCAAATTATTTACTTATTATTATCAATTCTTTCTTACATAAGAACTATGTTTTCTGTCGTTTCCTAATTCACTGCGTAGAACCTCATGTAAGACTGTCATGAGTGACCTTCAAATCTTAAATTATTCTACTTAAGAGGGTGCATATCTCAGATTTTCTTGTGTGCAGTGATGATCATAAAGAGATCAGTATCTTTGTAGTCAACATTTTTCCACCTGTGTGGAAAAATTTTCCACTTGCTCCCCCTTAGCTCTCAATATGTGCTATATTGGAAGTCAGAATGAATACAGACTGTACTACCTGTGGTTCAGGGTGTCTGCTAATAATGATTTGTACTGCGCCAGGATCACAGTGGCTGAGCACAGCATAAACTTCATTGAGGGTTGTATTTTGTACTGAGGTTTCATTAATTTCAAGAATTTCATCTCCACACCTAGACAGATAAATAAAAGACAGACAATATAAACAAAAGAGATTTTCTCCTGACCTTGTCTCACCCATGTGAAAACATACAAAAAGCAAATTCATAAGGTCGACCTCTAATTTGCTTACAGATTAAATCTGTCTTTCTGTCCTGTTAGAGAAAATGGAGTGGGAATGAGTTGGATGTCAAGGGGTTTTGATGTGCCGTGTTGCATGCAAACTCTGAGCTTTCTGCACATTCAGCTGTGCACACTTGGTGTTCTTTCTGCTGTCTGCAGCTCAGCTGCTGCTTCCACCTACACCTTCCTTCCTTCCTTTCCAGTTAACACTTCACTTTTCATGTCATCATATTATCTTAGTGCTGTTTAAGGTCAGAAAGGATGTAATGTTTCTGCTACATATGTGAATAACTCATTAAAAGAAAAATTCTAATGACAAACTATCAAAATCTGCTAAACTGGATATTTCTAGACAAAATCCAAATTTGGCTCACATGGAAACTGAAATTGTCTTGCTCTGCTCTAGTTCTCACACACGTTAAGAGTCTGACTGAAGGCATTGATTTGTATCATGCAAATATTCAAATAATTTAAGACCAGTTCTTTCAGCTAAAGTATTAGAGAGGAGGATTACAGAACACCAAAACTTAAATCAAAAAAGACTCTACTGAAACTGCTGTGTTCTGTTCAATTCTCAATATATTCAAAACTACTAGCTGGTCAAAAAGCTCTGAAAGTGAATTTCTACACTCTCACTAAAGCCCATTTCAGCAAATCTGGTTTTATGTTGGGCACGAAGTGATAAAATTTGAGGAGCTTGTATCAGAAAAAAATCTAGTGCTCGAACAAGCCAAGTTATGCCATGTTTAGGTTTTTCCAAATACTTTCTCCTTTGGAAGTCTCCTCCAGAAGCAATGCTACAAGCTTGTCTAAGACCTTTAAAGTTATCCCACCTTGGGCAAGAGGCAGTGATTTTACTGGGTTTCTGGATTTCTGGATATCCCACATATCCTGAAGACCCATGCTTCAACCCTGAGAATAGCACATGTCCTTTAAACTCCAAATTCCTAGAAATCAGTATTTCTTACTGCCCAAACAGGTAAAAAATAAACCCATAAAATAGATCAATGAGAAACTTGTGGCATAAGACAGCCAGCCTTTCTCATCCTACCTGAGTCTCCCATCCATATGTGCCACTGAGCCTGGTGAGAGGGTGTGAATAAAGATCCCTGAAATACACTGGAAGTAAGGGATGCTACATAACCCAATTCCAAGGCCAACACCTGGCTCTGAAAGAATCAATAATAATAAAAAAAAGACATAAACAGTCAAAGCAAACCATTGAAGAACAACTTAAAAATTAATTATTTTTTTTTCCTGCACAAACCAGAACTAAAGTCTCGTGTTCATGAATGTTGCACATTCAGTATTTGTTGCTGCTTCCACTGCATTTTTCTATACCTTCCTATTGTTTTATTGTGGGGTTGTTATGGAGGTTTTTGTCTCCCTCATGATTAAACAGATACAATGGAATGCAGGTTGATTTTGAAAAAAATCTGTCATTACAGAAGAATTCAAATGAATTTACAAGGGATGGAATAGGAAAAAAAATCAAGGAGCTAAAATTAAGAGGAAAAACAAGCTAAAATTAAGGCTATATGGCTACTCATAGCTATATAATTTCAGTTCTCCCTCTGTTTTATATAATACAGCTCAAGGCTTCAGTGAGTTTGCCCTCTTTACTCTGGACAGTCATGATGTCAGATCCCATACTGTCTGTTTGGTGAGTCACTGGTACCTGAAAGATGCTTTGCTTTGTTTGTTGCTCCAATGTTCCCATGTTTAAAAGTTTATTTCATTGTGCCAGTGGTTGTTTATAAATAGAAGGTGATGACAGTTGAAGAGGAGGTGAAAGAACTACAAGATATAGATACTTATTTTATTTGGTTTTAAGCCTTTTCAAGAGTGAAATTAACTGCTTACATAATTATGGGTAAGAGTTGCACAGTCTGCTTAATAATAAGAGGCATTTGTTGACAAGAGCTTTACTTTTTCGTGTGAAGGATATGAATGTGACTCTAATGCTTGAGAGAAAAAAAACCTCAATGATTGGCTCTTGAGGACAGATGGTGTTCAAAATCCTGCTGTTGATACATACTTGTTAGCACTGACAGGCACCAAGATCTAATTTAGTGTATTAAAAAAGTAGCTCAGGAAAAGAATCAGGTTAGTGAGGAAAGACATTCAGAGAGCAAATGAACAGTGGTTTGTCAGTCAGTGCTTTGTTGGCAGTGCTCAGTACATGTCAACACTCACCTTTGTTTAGGGTAACTTCCATTATGACCCTGTCATTGGGCTTTGTAGGGTTTAATGAGAATGCTGAATTTTCTGAACTGAAAGAGCTGTTTTCCTTGGTTATGCATGTACTGGAGCTCAGTGACTGACACAAGAGGGGTGACTGACAGCTGGAAGCAGAATGAGGTGTGCTGAAGCTTGTCCTGACAGTAAGTGTCAGAAGACCCTTTTTGGCCTGCTAGAAAGAACAGACAATGAGTGAATGGGTTGAGCTCACATGCACATTGTGTCTAAAAACAGAGGTTGTTCTGGAAGGAGAGTACATAACCTTGAATTTCTGTAAAGCATCATAATGTGTTAATCCATGCATGGATTCTCCATTCAGTTCCAGGATTTCATCACCTGTTTTGAAAGAGAAAAAATTATACTGCAAAGACTGTATTGTGCTATAAGTTACATGATAACATACATGTGCTCAAAAGGACTCTTGAAAATGCAAAAATGGATGCAGGTGTAAAAGACACTTATGGCTCATTTCTGCTTCAACCTGTCTTTCAGTGTCATTTTTTGGGAAGTGGGAAAAGGGAGAGAAGATGTATTTCCCACCTTCTTGTAGCCTTCCATCAGCAGCAGCAGCTCCACCAGGAAAGATGGTTTTGACATAGATGCCTATTGGTCCATAAATGCTGTCTTTACCACCAACAATACTGAAGCCCAAACCCTAATTTATGGAAGAAAAAGTGTGTGAGAATCCATGTTCAGTTTTTTGCTTAGTTCATTTGCAGTTTCTTCTGCATTACCTCCATGGACAGTATTGTCAGTGTAGTAGTATAATGCATGAAAAACTAGTCAATCACATTCTCGTAGTAAAAGTAAATAGGAATTTCAGCAGAATCCTCTCATGTTTTGCTTTTTGCTTTTTGATTGTTTCAATCAAATAATTCACTATTATATGAGCATAGGAAGGTGTCTAATTTTTTTTTTTTTAATTTTTGCTTAGATATGAATTGGCAGCCCAAAAGTAGCAACGTTAATATCTGCAGTCACTTCTTTGCACTTTGCAGGTCACATTTGTGAGATGAAGTAAAACTCATGGTAAATCAACAGAGCCAGTCTTACCTTCCCTTGTCCTTTCATCAATACAATGTTTGAAATTACTGAAGCCTGTGAGCCACAGGATGTGTGCACTAGTTGTGCTGTGCTTAGGGATCTAGATGGCCTCGAAATTGCCTGTGAACATAAAAAAACAACAAACCCCACAGTTTTCTTTTATGCATAAGCAGAAATTCTTGAACATACACTGCAGCAATTTGTTTATTTGAAATTTTCTTCCTTATCACTGATGGTACTAAAAATTCTTTTTTTAAAAATATCTTTCTAATTTTCATAAGCTATTTGTTATTCAGAAAATTGCTGCTCACTGAATTTGTCCTGTAGGGACTAAATTGAAGAAAAATTAGAATGTTGGTCCTTAAAGTGGTGCAGTGGTGTAGAAAGATATATTTGGCTTGAGTTCCTGTACCAAAACCCCATATGTGGTCATTAGGGGACATAAACAAGTATGATCATTTTTGCCTTCAATAACCAAAGTAGAATCAAGATATTCAAAATCTTTCCTTCATCTTGTGACTAAAAACTTTATCCTGGCACATACCAAACCTGTTTTCAGCATTTCCCCCAAAATATGAATTTGTGCTGGGTTTAATAAATTCAGCCTCTGAGATTTGCCCCATTTTAATGAACTTTTAATGAAATATTTAGTGAAATGTTTAATGAAAACCTATTTCAACATGGAATTGGGTATTACAAGATAATTTAAGCACCGACAGAAGTCATTACCCAAAGCTAACTATGCATAAAGTTTGGCAGGGTCAGAGTTAATTGTACTCATTACACATCTGAGAGAGTTCAACACTTTTTTTCTTTTTTTTTTAATGCAGCAAAGTGAAACCAACAGGTGTTGAAAAGTGGAAAATCAGGCAAAATTTTGACTTCCACATATGGAAGAGTCTCAATTTTGACATGAAAACAAGATTATCTATTCAACATGGGATTGAGAATGGGATTAAGAGGTAACCAAAAACACACTCTCCAAAATGCATTCCTCCATCAGACCAGGGTGACTGTTTATTCTGGTATGGGTCTTCTGAATCTGAGATGGGAAATTTTCAAATTTCTTTTGCTTCTGTGTGAGAGGTGTGTTTTTTATTTCTGTTTGTGGTGGGTAGCAATACCCAAAGCCAAGAAGCCTCTTCAAATGGGCAGGATGTGCCACGCAGGAGCTTTGATGAGAAGGAAGCCCAGTGAATCCCTGAGGATCTGTCTGTGCGCTTGGGTGTGGTTTGGTTGGAGTTTGTGCTCTGGTTTGGAGCCTCCTCATTCCTGTTAAAGCCTTGGGTCCCTCAGGGTGAGTGATGGACCAGGGAAAGGCAGGGAGCAGCAGGGAGGGAGGTGGGAGCTGAGTGTGAGGGGCTTTGCTTCCATCCCCTCCTCTGGGTCTGAGCCTGGGGACCTTTAGCCATAAATACCCCAACCCTCTCCCAGCCTCTGGTGGGTCACTTGGCATCCATCTGGAGGGCACAGAGGCCAGTCTCTATCTCCTTTAACAGGATATTTAAATCTCTCTTGTTCAGTGGGGGCCATGGTGGGTCCATACCCACTTGTGGCTATGGCTGGGGAGACTGGTGGCACTGGGGCTCGGAGTGGGGTGGTGTAAGGCACTGTTGGGAATTCAGACACGCTATAGAAGCTGCTGGGCAATGGGAGAGAGAACCCTGTGGGCCTGATATTTCTGAGTCTAAGAGTTTAGCCTGTTAGCAGCCGCTGAGTTGTCCCAAGGGAGAATTTCTCGGGAAGGTTTCTTCTCAAAACAATCTCGGCAAACAACTATCCTTTCCAAAACAGTCCCTTGCCAGGCGGTGTTTTGCTGTTTCTCTAGTTTAACCAATGGGATTAGAGAGATGTCATTCCTGTTCACCAAGCATGTTAAGTCTGTATCGGAGCACCTTATAAAAGGTAATAATTAGACAATGAAGATTTTCTATGCTCTTTGCCTTCTGAGATATTTGGCATCGCTCGTCTTTCGTGTGCTACAGCGACAGAACCAGGAGGAATGGGGGTTTGCTGGCACGGAGACTTTCCCACCCTCCCACCCCTCCCCGAGGAGATGCTGGGGGCAGAAAGCAGAGCAGGCAGAGTGACCGTGGCCCTGGCAGGGCCTGCAGGCTGTCGGGTCCTGGCAGGGAGGTGGTGATGCAGAGAGCCCTGCAGGGGACGGCGCTGTGTGTTCCTCGGGGAGCCCTGCAGCACTCACCGGGGCCCTGCCGGCAGGACAGTCCAGCTGCTGCGAGAGCGATTTCCGGCTGGCCTGCAGGGCCTGTCGGTCCCTGAGGGCCGCGGCTCCGCGCGGTGCCAGGCCCGCCACGTCCCCGGCCCAGAGTCCGCTCACGCCTGCCGGGGGAGAGAGCTGTGTTATTTCACAAGGGCTGGACACCTTTGCACAGCCATTTTAGGCAAATGTTGCTTAGAAATGTTTTTCCCTCTGTAAATCTCTTTCTTTTTCAGGGATTGATGTTTCCAAATTGTTGCTTCGGGGATAGCCATTAATGTTAAATATAGTAAAAAGCAAGCATTCCCTACCGAAAAAGTGTTGGCCTATAGAATACACCATAAAAAAACCAAACCAAAACAAAACAAAAAAACCCAAAACAAAACAACAACAAAACCAAACCAAAACAAAACCCCACCAAACCATAAAATGCAAACCTTATGAACCAAACCTGGCTGCAGGATGTTGTGAATACAGAAGCTGACGATTTTATGCATCAGCAATTCTAAGCTAAGGACGCCAGGATAAATTTGGACAACATTTCTTTTAGCACCATAGTACCATCACACAATGGGGGCCTGTGATCTGCACGGCCTCAGTATTACAAGAAAACAGATTATTGCTCTTCAACTTACTGGTGGAGTTACTGCGAGTCCGCTGACATGCAGCCTTACCGTGCAGAAAACCATTTTGTACATCCAAAAGCCTTTCCTTACATGTCGGTGTTTCCTAAAACAAAACAAACAAAACCTATTGATACGCAAGAAATTTCCAAAGTGATCTATTCTTAAAAAACAAATTTCTTCTAATTTGTTTCGCACAGATTTCAGCTTGAATCAAAAAAAACTTGGAGCAAAATTAATTATTTAAAATAAATAAGATGATAAAGGGGAATAAAGCTCAAAAGTTTGCTATAAAAATGATTATAACAAAGCAACAAGATAGAATTAGATTCAGATCCTTAGACAAAGTGAACAGAAAATTAATTGGACACCCCCAGTTGGTCCAGACAGATTAGTGGTTTGATGGATGGGTAAGATATAGCCATGCTTATCTAATTTCTGGAGACAGCTCATAGTTTTCAGGTACTCAAGCACCTTAGGCAGGTGCTAAATTCAAGAGGAAAATTCTTAAGCCCATCTATGCAATGGTGGATAAGTGTCTAACTTCTGATTCAAGGGAATGTTTTTTAGTCAAAATACAATCTGAGCATTTAAAAACCTCTGAGGACTAAGTTTTAGAGTTTTTTTAAAAAAATCAGTACCTTCCAGTTGGAATCTCCTGTTGCTTTTGAAAATATGGCCCCTAATTCTAGCATTTAAAAACTTGTAGATAAAACATTCAGCTTTTTAAATGCAGATTTTTAGACCAGTTGGAAAATAAATACATGATCACATCTGAATAACAGTTGATGTTAGGAATAATTTCTGGATGGCTCCTGCAAACCCTGATTCTGATTCTGTTTCTGTGACACAATTATTTTGATCCTGAGGGAATCCCAGTTAAAGGAAGAACATTACTAAATACAGACACCGTATGGAAACTGATATAAATAAAATGCCACATTTTTGCTCAGTGATATACTGCAGGTGCTGAGATAACCACAAGAGCAGAGTCAGAGCATGATCTGTAAGTTCTAATCTAACTGGAGACAACCAAGACAAACACTTTGTTTCAGAATCCTGATTTCAAGAGTTCTGTTTGGAGACACAAGACCTAAGGAATGTTAATTTTCCTCTTGGACAGCAGGTGGAGGTATTGCCAAGTTGCAAAATCTGACTAGGGCTTTGCAGTCCCGTTCCCTTAGGGAACTCTTCAGAATAAGAAATACAGAGAAGATCCTTAAAGATGAATTTTGAAAATTATTTTGCAGTGTTTCTCTTACCAAGGTAGCTAGCTTGAAAAGTCTTTGCTATTAACCATAGATCCTAGATCCGCAGAAGGTTCTTTGTTTCCTGTACTCTGTTACAGGGCCTGCTCTGGCTTCTCTGGGATTCATGGATCTTCCCTTAAATCCATTTCTGCCTGTCTTCAACTTCTAAATGGAAAATTAACATTGGCAAGCTGTGTGTTTCTAAAAGAAGGGTTTGAGCAGCCTTTGCTATAGTTTCCCAGGGCCTTGGCCTCCCCATAGCTTCTGTTTATCTGGGAATAAGCTATGCTGAAAGTCACCAGAGTCTGACCACAAGAGGTTTTGAGCTTTGCCAGGAAAGACAAAACCATATTCTTCAAATATCTGATGTCCTCTCTACAGTTGCTTATGCTTACTTTGTGAGCCATCATGATGTTCACCAGCTGTGTCGTTGGGGGAACGAGAGACTCAGCCTCCTTTCCAGACAGGTCTTTCAGTGATTGTACATTTAGTGTTAGCAGTTCATCCCTTGGGCTCAGGCAGCTATCCCTTAAAGGAAAAAAGGAAATGTTTGTATATTACTTCACGCAGAATAATATGGCCCTGTTCCACATGCTACCTGTCTCACTATCTGAGGAGTCAGCTGCAATTCTCCCTTTGCCTTGACCTGGGCTGCCATGAGGTGCCTGGATGTGTGCTACGCCGCATCCCCTGCTAGGAGTTTTTCCTGATGCTGCTCTCTTCTGCTTAGTCCTGGTGATCACTGGCTGCCTGGTGATCACAAAATTGCACCCAAAATTTGATCAAAGGCTACATTTACTCCCTGCCAGGAGCCTTGGCTCATATTTCTTTCCAGTGGCCTTGTGGGACTGATGCCACCCTACACTGCCCTTTAAAAAGGCATCACCATTGGAAAACCTGATGTTATATACACTCCCTCATTCTTCAAGGTTTTCTTTCTTGGTGTAATTGAGCAGCATTAGATCCCTGAGTGGTCACAGTTTTATTTTGCTAGAATCTTGACCTGTGTCTCCAAAGGGAAGCACTGTAAGGAATGATTCCCAGACATCCCTTCCTTTCTCTGAAACAGAGCTTCAAGGCATAGCTAGTCACAAAAAGCTGATTGTGCAAAATCTGTGCAAACAAATGTCTTTGGAATAACTTGCTAACTTCACATGTACTGTACCTGTTTGCTGGGCCTTCAGCAGGAATGTGGCTGCCTGTTAACCCTTTCCAGAAAGATGCACATCTCGGACTCCTGGAGAGCTTGATTCCTGAGCTGCTGTTCCCTGATTTTGAACACAGCCTGCAGATGCAGCTGTCCTAATCCAGAAGATGAAAGGTTGCATGAATGAAAAATGTATTAAAGCTGTTAAAAGCTACTTACACTTATTCTGAGCCTTTTTAAGAAAGGCTTAGAACCAGGTTGCCTCCCAGGAGAACAGGAGCCTTTAGCACTGTTCATTTGAGAAAAAACAATGGTATTATCAAGTCAGTGTTTTACAAAAGTTATTTTCCTTGGGACTTCAGTGGCTTCTGGCTACAAGAGGGAAGAATTACGATATAGTGCCCCTTTGCATGAAGGGAAGAGAACAGACTTTTCTTAGTAACTGGGTAAACTTTGTCTATGCTAACTATTGTAAGAAAAGACAGGGATGAAAATAAACACATGCCAGAAAATTAGGTGCTCTGGAAAACAGAAGAGGACTGAATGGAAAATAAGTAAAATAAGTGTATACAAAACGCTAGGAGCTCCACCCTTGCTGCTGACTTGTTGAGTGGGGGCAGGGGACCAGAGAGGTCTGCAGCAGTGGAAAATTCTTTGTCCACTCCAGACTAGCTGAAGTTGCTGTAGTCTGCATTGCATCTGGAGGACTAATTGTAAGCATATCTTTAATGCAGTTATGAATCATTAACACAGGGCCATTCAGAAGGAGAAGTAGTGCCTTGAGACATATATGGAAAGCAAAGAATGGAGCGACTAAGCACATGAAACACAACACATTTGACTAGGAAATACACTCCCGTGGCACAAATGTGAACACCTAAAAATTCTAAAGAGATGAGGAAAGCTGGAAAGTTAGCACACAATTTCTTTTCCATTTGCTTAGTATTTCTCCTGATTCAAGTATTCACTCATTCTGCTCCCAACTGAACCCACCTCCTCTGCCCTCGCCAGCCTCTCCATACTCCACAAAGTGAAGAGGGCTCTCAGTGTATCCTGGATCCAGGCTTGTTCCCAAGAGATTTGTATGACTGAGGTATAGATTTCTGAAGGGGAGGCAAATTTCATATGTTAGGACAGGCCACAAAACATAACAGTGGTCAACTGTCTGTGTTGCTCCCAGGGCCCCTGGTCAAAGTGGCATAAACTATTTCCAGTAATCTGTAGTCCTCTGAGAGCACAAGGAAAGCTCTGTAGCCACTTTCACCATCAGCAGTGCTTCATTTCTGCCCTAGGCAAAGTTCATCCAGCCCTGAGGATGAGAATCATTGTGCACCTTCACCACAAATCAATAGGGATCACATCATACCTGACCAACAGCAAACACAAAATGCAAATTTACTGCAATGTCAATAAAGGTCATTATCTTTCAGGCTGACTGCCGAAGCCTGGCTCCCATTCTGAAATCTGCCAGAGTAAATCTAAGGCTGTGAATGAATGAAATATTTAACGTGGGGCCCTGGGCTCACTGCAGGCTGAATTCAGTAGGTAATGGATAAGAGCTGTACTTGTATTGACTGACTCGTTAACTCTGTGGGTTTGCTTACATTCCAGATTGTCTGCCTTTAATGAGGAGTGTCTGAATTTTACGAAGCCTTTTTTGTTCATGGAGAATTCTTCTAGTGAGTAATATGTTGGTAAGGACATAAGCATGGACAGAATTGTATCTTAAACCAGTTGGCTTGAGCTCTAATATTAGTTTTGGAGCTTTTATATTTACTTTTCACCCAAGATAAATATCTTGGGAAATACTTGAAATCAGGATTACATTATGTTTTTTTTCTCTCTATCTTATGGTAGTTCTTTGAAGACTTTGCCATGGTAACAAAATAAAGATTAACATTCTGATGCCTTAAAATTTGAGATCTTGAGTAGCAAAAAATGTGAGTTCACTTTTCTGTTTGTTTGCACTGTTTTCAGGTATGATTATGACATTTCACGTCAAATTCTACATACTTAGAGCATCCATTAAAACTCACAGGGTTTTCAATAAGGTGGTGTGCTTGTAATACATGAGAAATGAAGATAGATAATAAAGGAAATTATTCAGTCATTTGGCTGAGTATTTCTGAGGTGTCAGCTGCTTGTGGATTGGGGCTGTTGTGAAAGAATACTGGTATTAAAAACTCAGTGTTTAAAAAAGTAATTTCCTTTCTTTTTCCTGAAGTCAGAATTCAAGTTTGAACTTGCCAACTTCTCTTCTTAGGAGTCCCTACTCTTGTGAAATGCTCCCTTGAAAGATTTACCTATCTTCTCACAGACACTTGTCAGACACATGCCAAAACTTTGCCCAGCTGTTCTCCACACTTTATTTTCTTACTGATTTTCATAGGCCTTTTTATACTGTCCCCAGCTCATCTCTGTTAAAGCTGAGTCACACCTTTGCTGTAGCTTGTTCACAGTATATAGCTACTGTGTTTATAAATATTTTCATAATTAATTGTCTAAAAGTGGTGTGTCTCTGCCCAGTTTGACAGGACCTCACAGAGAGCAGTGGGTTTGGCTCTGAGGTTCTCCATTGCTGCACCATGTAAGTCCTTTGGGGAAGGGATTGTATTTTGTACAATGGGACACATGCCAGGCTGGAAATTCTGGATTGTATTGGGACATCCATGTGAAATGTCACCAAATCAAAACTGGTAGGAAGAGTTTTCTAAGAACGGTAAGTTGCATGCACTTAGTCACTAGGAAAGTAGAGGTTAAATCCCTTGTACACTGCAGAAAAAACTTGGGAACAATTTTTGTTTAGATATGTGGTCATCTTACCCAGCTGGGCTAAATTTCAAATTAGCTCTGTGTCTCAATCATTGCTGCAATTCATTTAGATGAATTACTTTTTTTAAAAAGGAAAGTTTTCATTGGTCTATGGACATGTGGCAATTATCTGTATGTTGTGAACATCTGTATTTTTTGGGTCCTGGATGTAGATCATTATATTCATATCCAAGTTATTGCAACATGACAGAAAATTAGCAAAAGCTGTTCTTCAGAAAAATAAATGTTTGACCAATTCTTGTGCCTGAAGTCAATTTGCTTTGGGTTTAGTTCTTCAGTATTTTTTTCCTGTCTCTCTGATTATTTTATGCACAGAAATAGTGCTGATGGTTCCAAGAGTAAAGACAGTATTTATTTTTGCATCCTTCTCCTTTTAAAAGTGTCCTGTTTTTTCTGAAAGGTAATTTATAGGTCTGAATACAGCGAGTACTGAAAATTTGCTAAAAGAAAATTGTCAGGTTTGATGCGGGGGCAGGTGGATCCTAGGTCAACTTTGTCTCTTCATTATTAGAACACATATTTAAACATATATTTGCTGCCAGTGAATAAACTCTCTGCTTTGTCTCCCAGCACTTCATGACTCTGGGGAAACTCTTATCTGCATTGTAAGTTCCAGTCAAAGCAAAATTTGTACTTAAACTGAGTCTGCTTGGCTGAAAGATAAAAATTGAATGAGTTTAAGAGCCTTCTTGAATTTTCCACAGGTGAGAATAGATTAACTTTTCTCGTGTTAAGTTCTGGAAAAGTAATTTGTACATCCAGACCAGCTCTCTCTTCCTGTTCCTGTTTTTTGTCATCCAAAACACAAAGCTTCTGAGGATGTTTTTTATCTGCCACTTAAAAGATTCATTTTTCTTCGTGCTTTCATTAGATATTTCTAGCCCAGAGTTCCATCTTAAAACATCTGATTGCAGATGTTTAGAAATTAGGGTAACCATGGCATCTGTAGAAAACTGGAAAACTTTTGTGCACTCTTAAATAAAGACACAGTAGTTAGATTGTCTGAATTGAAATGTTGTATAAGGCTAGTTCAAGTAAGGTCTTGGACTCAGTTAACCAAGTGCATGACAATGAGCTAATTGACTGCTGGTTTAAAAAAAGAAGGAAAAAAAAATAAAAGGAAAAGAAATATATCTATCAGCCGTACAATAATGTATTAAAATATTTAGCTTTTCTAGTCTTATGACTGTGAAATGGCTGGGATTTCCGAGAGAATATGGTCTTTGGGGATTTTCTTCAAGGAGCAATTTTTTTTTTCTGCATCAGTTCTGACAGAGAAAGGGCCAGAGTCTCTCTGGCAGAAACTGACTCCACTGGCTCTGACATACCCTAGGCCATTGCCTTGGTCTTTTAAAAATATTTATAGTAGATGTAATTCAGCAGCATATTCCCTTTGAAACCAGTAAAATGGCAGAAGTTGGAAAGGTGGGATGATGCAAGGAGCAGGGCATGAGACCAAGCTTTGCCCTAGATTGACAATTCAGCGTACCAGATGTTACAGAAGGACCTTTCCACACATCATGTGCCCTTTGGTTTCCTGGGAGCCTTTGCTGGCCTGTTTTGCAGCACAGGCTGTGTTAATGGAACAGCCCCTTTCCCAGCTTGTTCTCAGGATGACCTGGGTGATGTGCAGCAAAAGCAAGAAGGCTGGGAAGACATAAAGGGAGAAGTATGAAAACTGAGGAAAAGACATCTAAATAAATGCAGTCTTTTCTCTTGGCTTTGGTTTTCCATCCTGCCCATGGGCTTGTGTTTGAGACATTACAGTCTGTTGCCATAGCACTTGTCCTGGTACAAAAGGGCCAACTAACTGGTGTTTGCATCAAGACAAGTTAATAAAATCATATTCTGCTGATGACCAAAGAAGAAAAATTACCTTTTTTCTTTTCCTTCCTTCAAGAAGAGGGTCAGGGACCAAAGGAAGAAAGGATGCAGAAGTTTCTAGAACCAAGTAGAGCCATGCAGTCAGGTCAGCTTAGCTCCCATGTTTATTTCATCAGAATTCAGCCCTTTTCTATTCTAGTTTATTCTAGATGCTGTCTCAACCCTGCTACCAGCCCCACTGGTAGCTCTCAGTGCTTCCCAGGGTTTTGGGGGTGGTGGGAAGACATAATGGAATGCTTCTTGGATTAGTAGGAGTGCTTCTTGCAGCGGCTGTCACATTCAGCAGAGCCTGCTGTTCTCTGAGTGAGTTGATATCATCTATTCCTGCCCAGTTCTCCAACAACAGGAGTGATTTCAGTCTGAGCAGGTAAAGACATCTTCCACAGTGTTTGCTGTGTCTGTGCTCATGGTATCAGATACTGCTTACCATTTCATTGGTTTCTTTTCTTTCAGGCCATGTGAAAATTGCTGGTTTTGTGTGAAACAAACTGTAAAGGAGATCTGCTTTTTTATACATAGACCAGCTGGCAGTCCACCATACCAGACCAAGCACACCTCATCTAAAAAGTGTCTGAACAGATGACATCAGGGTAACCCTGGGCCTCTAGATACAGCAAGCAATAGTCACCACGAGTGAATAGTGGGTCACAGAAGCCAAATTAATTAGAAAACTGTTCATCTGCTCTCACTGCTGACAGAAATTAGAGAAGGAAAAAAAACCCTTTCTGTTATTTAGTCCTAAAACACTGGTTTTCTAATGGTTTCTTGCTTATGGTGAATCTCATGCCGTCAGTAGAGTATGGCTTAGAGAGGCACTTAAGGTTTTCAACAGAAAAAAGGGTTTTGAATACTGATGTTACAGGTTCCCCCTTACTCTGGAGAAGAAATGGACAGGGAGCATTAAATCATGCAGCACTTTTAAGCATTCTTCTCTCCTTCCTTGTGAGAGCAATATTAAGTTGTTCAGTTCTGTGGGAGTTATTAACACCTCCAGAGTCATGTTGAGGGCTGGAGGTGCTGGAAAGCAGAAGAATAGTGGAATATCCTCAAGAACACCACAGAAAGAATGGAATCAATTTTCTTGAACAAAGACAAGGATTCTTCAGCTCTGAGTCACGCATCATGAATTTCTGAAGTGTCACATTTAGATGGAGAAAGAATTACACTGGGACATGAAAAAATGCTTGTTTGACTTCTTAATGAGAGAAGGCTTAAGCTTTGTAAGACGTGGTACAGGAAGATTGTTCTGACAGGGTTGTGCCATATGGAAGGTAGACATCACTGCTTTCATACTCCAGGGGAAAGCCTCAGCAGCAGCAGCTCAGGACAGGGTTGGTGTGGCTGTTACCAGTATTCATCCTACTTAGCAAGCCAAGATACAACTTTTTAATCACTCATTAATCCATGACTCTGAAAGGTATGGAAGATTAGCAAGTAGCATTTGAAGAGGTTTAGATTGCTATGAGAGCTCTGGAGTGGGAATTTAATAGTACTCATAGTCAACAACAGCACTAAACAACCCAAATGCTACTGTGAGGGACTGATCTGCTGACTAATTTATGTCAGCATCAGACACATGTTCTTCAGTGACACTGATGCTTCAGCCTAAGAGTGGATTTATATCCTTAACAGTTCTATTTTACATGTGCAAAGGCATTGTGGGACTTACTCTGTTCCCCAGATCCCTATTTTAGCTGCTTGCCAGCTATAAAAGCAAACGATCTAATCTTACAGTCTGCAATAAGATACTGAGAAGTTGCATATGGATATGGATCACAGCAGTTATTGGAGCCCTGCACGCTTAGGAGATGTGCAAGGAAATAGACTGTGGCAGCTGACACACACCTAAGTGCTTCAACTTTGGGAGAGAAGATGGGGGAGTGCACAGAGGCCAGCTCCTTCTTCCCTCACAGAGACAGCAGCAGGGTAAATATGGACTGTTTCCAAAAAGGAGCAGTTGGTGTGGTTTTGCAGGGGACTTGAGTGAGTTTGGGGACTTGGGTCTTGTTTTCTGTCAGAATGCCATAGCAAGTTGGTTTGGTTTTGTCTTCCTGCTGGGACTTTGGCAAGGGTGGAAACACCTTGCATCCATCCTGCTGCAGTCTTTGCAATGCTGGGCAAGCTGTGGTCATTATGAAGGGTAAGGGGAGATTCTGATTTTCAGTAGCACTTGTTCCACTGTGTGTTTAGACATAGATGTCTAATTTTAGCCAATAGATATTTTATTTTATATAAAATAGAATATACGAGAAAACTATTTAGGTGAAAGAATCAGTTCTCTCACATAAGCATTTATTTGCACAGATAAAAGGCATGTAATAAATGAGGTGCCAGGATGACCCTTGCAGTGAGGTCACTTTTACACATCACAGCAACAGGTAGAGGGAAAGGTGAAAAATTAGGTTATCTTACTGCAAGAACTTTCTAAAGCCATTTCAAACATATTGTTCAGACTGAAAAATGCTTCAGATTGTTAGGGTTCACACAGCTGAATAAAGAATAACATTGTAATATGAGGTTCTTAGACCTTTCACATCTCTAGGAAATTTGATATCTCTGGTGGTTTTAGAGCCATCACTACCTTCCCCCTGAATCAGAGGGAATGAGCATCTCCCTACTGAATCTCCTGTGTCCAACACAGAATTAATATAATTCATGCTTGCATGGCTTGTGAGATACCATGGTATCACACTACAAGTGCACTTTGCTGCAGGTTTATCTTTTGAGCTGAAGAGTTTCTTTCAGATAGAACACACCAGCTGTACTTGTCTGAACAATGATAGTGGCCTGGAGGCACCGATTTCAGCAGACTGTGCATCAACAGAGTGCAACAGCACAGCAGGGAAGCCAGTATATTTTTGTGCCTTTTATGCAGAGCAGGAACACTGCAGGCTCATAGGCTCTGAAAAAGCCAAGTAGAACCCTAAGTTCCTGAGAAATATTAATGAATCCATTCAGGAACTGCTGCAGTGGGAAACATTACAATACAGAGTTGCTTACCTTGGTGAGGAACTTTCTTCTCGTGTTGTTGCAGTTCTCATTTGCTGCAGCTTTGGACTGGAGAATGCTGGTGACCACACGTGGAGGATCAGGTGAGTTGTCCTCTGCCTCTGATGTGTATGGCAGCTGTGTTCTGGGACAGCAGTCAAAATCCTCTTGACCCCAGCTGGCAGAGATCTCAAAGGGATCAGGGCATTTCTCGTCAGGACTTGACCCATCATCACTGGTTTTGGCATTGCAGAGTATAAGTGATCTTGAAATGGAGCGAAACTTTCTTGACTTCCTGTTCCCAGCACTGTTCTTCTGATCCATCTTCAGAGAACTGCTGCTCTTTTTCCTATCATTCTCCCATTTATGTGGCATGATACTTTCAGTAATTTTCTCTGCTTCTGTGGTGCTAAATATCCTCCAGGAAAGGAAATACAAAAGTAAGTTGTAATATACCCCACTTTCTCCGACTTAATAACCTACGCTACTGGAAAGCCCTAATGAATAAATCGAATCAACAGAGCCTTTCAGTCTGAGAACAGCCACGTGATATCTCATGACTTGCTAATTCTGCTTCTGTGCAGAGCTCTCCTAGATCCTCCTTCACCTTTTCATTCTCTTGCCATGTTACCCAAGCAGAGTGGAGTGCTTTTAATATGTTTGTGATGCTGCCATTGTCTGCTTGCTTTGGGCATCTGCTGAATTTGCATGTTGAAATCCCAAATTGAAAAGGAAGATACTTTAAAAGCATTATTCTATCCTCCTAATATTATTTGGAAAGAAGAAGCTCCTTCTGAAGTTTGATTCATGAAACCACTATAGTTCAAAGAAGATTAATCAAATTGTCGACTCTCAGTTCTCTGCCTGGCACATCTGAGTTGTAAGTGGTTTAGCAAAAGTAGATCTTAGCCTTGAGAGAGTAAGGAATGTCAGGCTGCCATAAAACTTCCACCTTTGCAAACCAGAACTCACTTAAGGCATTTAAGAGTAACGGAGAGATCCAGTGAAGCACTTAAGATGTGAATATCTGATTAGGAATTGAATTCTATAAAGGAATACAGCTCCAGCACATCAATCAAAAAGTGTCCTATTACAGAAATGGTTTGTTTCAGCGCATGATTCAGCATATAAAATTAAGATAAACTTGAAAAAAATATATACAATCAAAATGTAGCAAAATTTGTAATTAGTAATATAATGAGCATTTTAAGATAACAAAGGGGACCTGTTACAACTCTCTCAAAAAAAGCTTTCTAGAAATGCTTCGGTAGGTATGTGTCAGTGCTGAAAATTCAACAAGAGGACATCTAAATTAATTACTTTGACTCTCTCACCTAAGTTTTATCATCATATTTACTGCACAGGCTTCTATTCTCCTCACAGAACCTAACTGATACCAATGTTGCCATTCTAGAGAAAATAGCAATTGAAACTTGAGTATTTGCATAAATCAAAGATGTTGTAGGTGTTATACACAAAACTAAAAATCAATCAGTCTAATTTTAAAGTCACTTCTCAGGTATCCTATTAAGAGAAAAATTTTGTCCATTTTGCTCTAAACTGGGTTGTTGTGTTTGGTTTGCAGGTTTTTTTTCCCCTGTTTCTATGCAGAATTAGGTAGATATATATGCACTTTATACCTGAAGTTCCACTGGTGATATAAAAAGGAAGAAGATGGATTTTCTAAAGGCTCCTTACAGCCATGACAATAAACACAGGCCTACAAACTCAGACCAAGCCGGATTCAGGTAATGAATGCAAGTCAGCATTGTAATAAAGCTGCAGGATTATTTTTCTTGGGTTTTTTTTCTTATACAATTAATGAGGAAAAACAAAAGCAGATGATGAACACTATGCCATTGAGCACCTGCCAAAAGGAACTATATGGCATTGCTGGAGAAATCCACCCTTCGGCATGAATCTGAATTTGCTTGAATTCGTAAAAATAAAACAATTTTCAAGTGCAGCAGAGATGTCCCAGGGAGAAGGATGTTTATTTGTGCAGTCTTTTCTGATGTTTTTATAGGTTTTGCTTCTACAGCTTTTTATCATTACTTATTTTCTATCACACCAGTCCTATTATTGCTCTGCTTCATTATGTCTCTTTTTCCAAAGCAAAATCCCTAACGCTTCAGAAACTCGTGCCCTGATCATTGGAACTCCTGAGATTTCCTAGCAGGTCAAAGTTTGAAAGGAGCCAGAATATGTCAAGATCCCCAAAGCTGGTGTGTTTTCTGCCTCTCTCCCTGTGTCTTTGGGATCCTCTCTGCTCCTGTGGAAGTCTGATCCCACTGGATTGGAACAGGGGAATGGAAGTCACTGGGGTCCCAGTCTCCCTCGCTTGAGGGAAGCTTTCAGGGCCAAACTGGACTTGCATATTCCCTTCAATTCACAGAGCATTCTATTTTTTCTTTTTTTCAGGGTAGCCTCTCTTATGAGCGATGAGTTCGGTGTGATGAGAACTGCCCAGCAGCACAGCCACTCTGTCTTCCTGTGACACAGAGCACACAAATATAAGGTATGGAGATCTGGTTTGTGACTTTTTAAAAAGGCACTTTTGATAAGCCTAAAGCTTTAGTCTGCCATCATATACATGAACTAAATTTTTGAACTTGGAAATACCTGTTAGCATTTCCACTGTATTAGGAAATTAATCTTGTTAAAGCCTATGATGTGGTGTTTCCTGTATGTCTAAATGAAGGTAAAAATGCAATCTGGCTCATTAGACCAGAATGTGGAGTTAAAAAAGAAAGGATGGTTGAGGTGAAGGGAATTTCTGTAAGTCTCTACTCTCAGCACCTGCATAGGAAGCAACAGAGTTGGAGGTGAATGGAATGTGCATCACTTGAAAATCTGCCACAGGGATCAGTGCTCCTTCTGTGATACTGGCAATTGCTATTAGACACTGGTAACACCTTCACAAATGTACCTAAGCTGCACATTCAGACCTAAACAATCCTGCCTATGTGGGGAAATTAAAAGAAAGAACATGTTTGATTCAAGTATTTCAATTTTATACAAACATTAAACGCACTCTTACTTTTCTCAAAGAGGAAGACTTTAAAAAAACTATTAAGCATTTGGATAAGCACAGGACTTGATAGCTTAATGGTCAGAATGCAGCTCTCTGGAGATTGGCATGCTAGAATGAAGTCCTTTCTTGCTCTGCCTGAAGCTGTTGAGCTTAAGAAGGGAGAACGGCCATCAGTACTAAATGTCCAAGAGGTGCCTCTCTAGCTCTGCTAAACATCTGGAATGCAGGGACACATAGAAGCACCT
The DNA here is from genome assembly GCA_013397195.1 of Hylia prasina. Taxonomy (NCBI): domain Eukaryota; kingdom Metazoa; phylum Chordata; class Aves; order Passeriformes; family Sylviidae; genus Hylia; species Hylia prasina. The sequence goes on from VYXD01016789.1 coordinate 35,982, forward strand.
GTTGAAACAGTGAAGGAAACACAGATCTAAGTGCATTCTGCTTTCCTATTCCCCTGTAATGCTCCTGAGGAATTTTATCTTAAGCAGACAGAACTCTACCCTGCTCCATCAGCTGTTTCCTCCTCCCCTGCTCCCATGAGAGCCCCATCCACTCAAAGACCAAATTTAACCCTGAATGACTTACCTAATCTCACAGCAAGACAGGGGATGACATGAAAATAAACCCATTAGAACTGAAGACTTCCAGTTAAATACTTGCTCTTGCTACAAGTATTAGATCACAAGTCCTAACTAAGGCCACATTCTTTCCAGAGCTGCTGATTCAGGGTTGCATAAGTGACAGAAATATAGGAGGTACCAAAAACATAGTTTATAAGTTTTCCAATAAAAATATCCAGAAATTTTATTTTGCACAGCATACAATATCACAAGTGCCAGAGAAGCTTTATGATTCATTGCCATCTTCCACCAAATTTAATTTGAGATATTGATGGCATGGACAATTACTTCAGAGTCAATTCTCCAAACCATTCATCTTTTTCTCCAGTGCACTCGCTGCTTGACATTTTCTTTTGCCATTCTTATACCTCCAGCTTGCCTGATGGAAGCTGTCTGTGGTTTGTAATGCAAACCAAATGTTCCTTCTCTGTTTCATTTTTTTCCCCCCAAGCTTTATTTTTCCAGCTTTAAATCCTAAAATCCCAAACTCAGTCTGTCTTCTGCAAACAAAATACACGATCAGAACTGTGGCCATTTGGTTCAAATTTTTGGTTGGATATTAAACCGAGCATTTACAAGATACAAATAATTTGGTGCAGCTCCCAGACTGAATGCAAATGCTCTGCTGTTAACCAGGCAGAAGGAAGGACAGGGCTTTACTGGCAAGAACAAGGTGAGTTTTTCATTACCAAGTGCTAGCAGCGTCCTCTTTTAATCTAGATTTTACATCCTAATTTAATCTAGATCTTGTGATCTTAGATTCATTACTGAGTAGTACTATTAGCACTGAACTACTGCAGATGTCTAGTGTTTCCCTGCAGTAGGAAAAGCTAAGGATTTTAAAATTTTCTAATAAAGAGTAAGAAACTCTCAGAGAGTTGAATTTAAAAAAAGGTTATTAAAAAACCCCCTAATGGTAAAATAAAAATTCAAAAGGAGGAACTTACAACAGCGAGGCAGACAAACCTGACTCCTGCAGAAGGCTGTTCCTCTTCATAGGCCTGGCAAAAAAAGACAGAGTGAATAATTGAAAACACACTCTCCTGGTGCCACGTGACTCAGTTTCAGTAATTCTGCTCAGTACATTGGAACGGAGCTATTGTTTCCTAATTGCAGAAAATGTCAGCAAGGCTACATAAACAAAAGCAATGCGATGCAGTGTTGGGGACACTGTTTCCAGCAGGCTCCCAGCTACCCAGAGATGGCAGGACCATTTAAGGAGTTTGTGTCACTTGTTTTCACCCGTCGCTCTCTGGTCCAAGGATTGATGGGGTCCAGGCATGTTAAAGGCACCTGAGGGGAGCTGGGGCAACAGCAGAGTGTGCTAATCCAGTGAAGGTCGTCTCCTGGAGGCTGAGATGGCAATCATGTTTCTAGTATTTTTCAGCTGATCTTTTAACATTAAGCTAGTAAGAGTTTCATAGACAAATTCTGCTCCAGGGGCAAAACATAACAGGTGCCACTTTTGAATGCCAGACCCTTGTATTGCCACCATGAGCACATTGTTTTTAACCTATCAGTTCTTAAATACTTTCCCCTTTATGGGCTAGACTGCAGCTTTGTGATCCCCCCTGATCAAGGGCTCAGAAAATCATTGTTCATCACACAGATCATATCAGTCCCCACCTGCTGATCCTCAGTTGTGTTCAGACAGAGAGATAACAATCTTGCTGGAGAAACCTGCTTGCTCTCAATGAATTTGTGTGATAAGATTCATAGGGTGTTTGTTAATTTGAAAAAAATCCATAGAAGAAAACATTGTATCTGAAATAGTTAATGTTGGTTTATTGAAATAGTCAGAGCTCTTTAGAGTGTTCTCACAAACCATCAATCTCATGCTTTTCAGGAAAATGTAAGCACAAACCTGGCTCTGTCTGGTCATGGAGAGTGCTTAGACCTCTGTGTTAGACCTGCTGCCCTCTGTGTTCTGTGTCTTGAAGGTTCTGGTTTTACTGCTCTGTCACTAACCTTGCAAAAGAGGGAGAGGAATTATAGAAGAGGTTTAAAATATTGTGTTTAGTGATCCTATGGCTTCTAGGTAAAACATGGGCTGTAAACACAAACATCTGTGCCATGAGAATGATTCCCATACTGGGAGAAAAAGGGAAGGTGAAATCTCTGCTCTGTACAGTGTCTACAGGAGTCCTGGAAAACTCTGTCCTTGATAATACTACTGCGGGCATTCTGTATTTTAAATGTTTATCAAGAGAATTTGACAATTTTTTCCTAACATCTAAGTTTTTGGGATATTAGTTCACCAAAGAAAATCTTCTCTAAAGGACACGGTTTCTACCTGACTCATTGGTTAACAAATGACATGGGACATTACCCAACTCTTTGAGAAGAACCAAGGCTTGACACTGAATAGTGATCAACAATTATGAGGTAGATTTCCTGGAAAGGAGCAGAAATGCGGACCTGACTTTGTATTTCGGGAAAGAGTTTGTCACAATTTGAAGAGAGAGGACAGTGGCCTTGTACATAAAATGGGGTTTTATATGTAGTGCTAGTACTGTAAAAAAGAAATATCATCAAGGAAGCAAAGCCACAGACTGTTTACCACTTTACTGTCTTTCACTACAACACACACATGTTTTTGTTTAGCAATAGAGAACTCATTCACACAAAATCTCAACAGTCTGATCCAAGCTGATTGAGCTGGAAGCTCAAAAGCATTGGAAAGCTTGCTTTATTTCTTCCCATTGTCACATGCTTTTGCATTTCCTGACTATGGGCTGAATAATGTAGTCCCTAAGCCACTGGGAGTTTTGTTCATTCCAGGCCTGGACTTCTGCCAGGGCCAGCAGCAGAAACATAAATATCACAAGGAGGGGCTGTTTTTTCATGTTGCTTTACTCTAACCTTTTGCAATTTTTTCCATCTTCTCTGTACAGTAATTGTTCAGTGCCCAGTGGTGAACAGAAAAGCAGGTTTTTAGAAGCCATGAGGAAAAGGAGAGAGAGAAAGAACTTCTACTGTGCCTGCCTTGTTGCATTAATGGTAGGCTTTGATATTGGATACTGTGGTCAATCTTCATTACTTAGCTCAAAGGTATTGTAGCAGGAAAAGGGCAGTGAACACTGATCAGAGGCTGGAATTTTGTATTAAAAGACTGAAATTATGTGGACTCTCCTATGCAGAAAGGAGCTGCATTGATAAAAGTTCATGAGATAACAGGAAATATAAGGCAAATCAGTGTGGTTTTTTTACTTCCTTCTCATAAGAGGGACAGGAAAAGAATGTGGTAAAATAGTGTTCAAACAAATAAAAGGGAATACTTAACATCTAAACCATAATGAATGTGTGGAAGAAGGCAGCAGAAATCACAAGCACTTTGAAGTTTGCTGTTTTGTCTTTGATTTCAGTCAGACACAGGTTTCACGCCAAGAGGTGAATTGATGAAAATATGTATCTGTAGATAAAGGGAATAGAATGCAGAAGGGGCAGCAACTCCTGCTGCAGAATGAAAGCCAAACAATGCAGTTTACAGATAGAGTGATACTCCTACCATGGGGTAGTTACCATAAAATGGAGTAACACTTCTGATGTTTGGAGTTAGTGTCTATTTGTGGTGGGTTAAGGAAAGAGAAGAGCCACTGAACTTAATAGTTATGGCGATTCTTCTGTTTTGCATGACTAAAATCAGGATGTATCTGGAACTATAGCAGATACAGGAGCTGATTCCTCTTTTCTCCAAATTATTTTCCATGTACACAGGTTTGGATTCTAGAGGACAAATATGCAGACTATTCAGTACTAAATATTTTTCCTGTTGCTACTGGTGATAACCTTTTCCAAAAAGGAATGTATAAATTTAAACAGGACATTAGTAGTAGGCAAAGCAGGTCTAAGTAATGATGGAACAGCCTCAGACCTGATCTTCACACAACTCCAAATACTGCTTGTGTTACTGTGAAAGAAAGCCAATAGTTTGGAGTGTTCAAGTTTTTGGTTTTTTGTCCTTACATTTTTCAGCAAACTGATAATTTACTTTTGCCTTAAACACAGCCACAATTTTCACATTTGCCATATTCCAAACTACAGTTATTTTGCACAGGACAATCCATCCCCTCATTGGTGCTAAGCCAGGCTGAATTAGTCATCTCTGCCTTTGGTTTCATGACTTTCACACTGCCCTTCCATCCATGAAAACATAGCGTGTTGAGTCACCATGTTAGCCCAGCTAATCCAGTATCCTTCCCCAGCAATAACTGATAGCAATTGCTATAAAGGGATTAATTTAAAAAAGAAAATCAAGACAGAGCTTGCTTTCAGGAAGAGTTTCTGAGTACCTTGTTAGTAGAGTAGACTGGCACTATGAGGTTTTGTATATTATTCCAAAATGCTTGGACATATAATGATGATATGATATGATATGATATGATTGATATGATGTGATATGATGATGATATGATATGATATGTCTTGTTTTAGCAGAAATTACAGCTGCCCCATCTTGGATAAGTATTGTATAATGTCAGATTAGGTAAATCTCTTTTTAATTCCTTTCATTACTTAGTACCTAACTTTTGCCAGGAAGCACAAAGATATTTTTTCCCTTCTACACATGAAATGAAGCCTGTGTAATAGAACTGTAATTTATCCATTTCTGGCTCCCATTAAGCTTGTGATTTCAAGAGTGTCCACGGGCAATGAGTTTCATGTGTTACACATAAATGTACTTCCTTGTAATTGTTTGAAATTTGTTTCCTCTAAGATTTGTTCAGTTCTTGTACTAGGAAAAATATTCTGATCTTCACATCTCCGTGGAATCCTTTTCTCATTGATCTCTGTACTGATGTCATCCTCTATCTTCTGCATACTTTTATCTTTTTTCTTCTGCTCCTCCTTCCAGCTTCACACTGCTTTCATATGTTTGAAACTCCTCCTTTTGCTTCAGATCCCTTTTGAAAAAATTCATTTCCTCTTGTGAACTTTATTACCTGACTATTTTATGATGATATCCAGCTCTGCAACTTCCTAGACTATTTTTAAATGAATTGCTTACTGTGAATTAATAACAGTTCCTAGACCTTCTCTTGCCAGAAACATTTGTGTTTCATGACTTGCACTCTCAATCTGTGATTACAAACCTCTCTTATTGCAGTGCCCCAGAGATGAACAGTAAAATACTGCTTATATAGTTCCATTCAAGAAGGTCTAATACTAAGTGTACACCCATAAAAAGTATTTTTACCTCATCTTGGGAACATATCCTTAAACTCCATGAAGAATATGTTACTTTATGCACACAATGCTTTGTTTACAGACAAAGTATCCCATGTGATTTACATAAGTGATTGTGTTAAGAGCTTGTGATAGAAAAAGTACAGAGTGTAAAGTCTGGAGGGGTGCATGAGGCAAGAATGGTACCCTTCAGCTAAGTGTTGTGCACTGTATTGTTATTTTAATATTTTTATAGTGTGTACAGAGACTATGTGTGACATTGTGTTGGGCTTTGAGAAACACTAAATATTTATGTCAGCTATGAAGTTGCTGAATATCTCATACTGAAGGAAAGGTCCAACTTTTTTTTTTTTTTTTTTTTTTTTTTTTTTTTTTTTTTTTTTTTTTTACCATTGACCAATACACAGTTTATAACTTAATGCAGCACCAGAGTAGTAAAAGCATTATGTGAGCTCTCCTGTATGGTGTCTTTCAAATTTAAACATGTATTTTAAAAAGTTATGACTTTACCTCTTCTTTCCACATAATGCTCCTTTTTCTTCTGACTTAGTATTTCCTTTAATTTATAGTTCCCTAAACTGTAAGCAGACATAAAGGGCCCTTTAGGCTCAATGAAAGGAGAATTATCAATAGCCAAACTATGATTTAAAAAGACCAAAACATAAATGTCAAAATAAAACTGAATTGACTCCACCTACAAAAGTGATACTAAAATTTTCTCTGTATTTTTCATGACTTCAGTTAAAAGGTGTGTTTGGACCAGCCATTTCATTTTAATCCATTTAATTTTATTATGAATCAATGCTGGATTTTGTCACATTTGTTGCTGCTGCTTTCTTTACTCCTTGAACAGCCAGATGTGAATGACTGGAAGTACTGAAAAGGTGAATGTGCTTAGTCTACCTGAGAACCAGGGGCAGAATTTGCTCCCTATTTCACACTCTGGAGCAGGCACCACTTGCTCCAGCAGCCTGATCTCAGGCTCACCAGAGTCAGGGGCTTGTTGTTCTTTAGCATTTCACAGATAAACATTCATGGTCCTGTCTGGGTGGTTGGGTTGCTTGTGTGGGTTTTTTGAAGGGGAGAAGGTATTGCAGAGTGTTTGGGGGTGTTGTTATGGTTTGGTTTGGGCTTTTTTGTTTGTTTGTTTCTCCATTTTTCAGTTAGCTTTGTCAGGGATTGGTAAAGAATTATTTAACCTCTGCTCTTGGATATTTGTGTCGGAATAAAATGACTTCACCACATTTGTAGAGTTGTCATTTCAAGCACAAGGTTTAAGCAGTAGCTATTTCTGAGTATTTGTCATCCCTGGAGCTTGGCAGAGGCAAAGCTACTTAACACAGGCTGCTTCTTAAATCTGCATTAGAAAAGTCTTGAGGACCCTTCACATTTGTGCTGCTGCACCTTATCTCTAAGGCTGTGACAATCAAAACGAAGCTGAGCAGACAGATTTTGTTTGTGGTGTTGAAGATAACAGTATAAAGTTCCAAGGGCAGCTCTCTTGTTTTTTAGCAATACTGTAGCTTTTAATGCTGACTTTAGTCACAGTGCACACCATATATGTCACTCACCAGCATTTCTGTTGACAGAAAAATGAGGTAATTTTACAGGTTTCCCATGAGGGAAACAGTATAATCTGACACATAAATAGGTCCCTGGTAAGGCACAAAACATAATGTTTTTGGTGCTTCATGAGATGCGATGATACCTTGGTCATAGGTGTGATAAATGGTTCTGGGGTGACCTGCAGCATCCCAGCCAGTCTAGGATTTAGTGTTTGTGGGAGATTACTTTTCTTCCACGTTTTGAAATCAGCCTACACCTCCAGAGCAATATCTAATATTAAGTAGTTTAGAGGTAGTGGCTGAGAGATCTCAGCTGAAGATTCCTGATCTTGGGTTTTGATTTTTCTACAGGATCAGTTTTCAAGCCCAGAGTTGTTGATCTAATTAGCTAGTATGATTAACCAGTTGAAGAGAAAATGTTAACCTGTAATTCCTGTACTGATGCAAAGAATTCCTACTCCAGCTAAAGCTTATCTTTTAAAATAAGCACCAAATCTGAATGTAAAAACATTATTACACCAGCTTTGAGAACTTGCTATACTCTCAGACAGATTGTTATGCTGCTTAGTTACCACTTCTTTTAAACATCACTGTGTCCTCATTTGCCTTTACTCTGTGTTGGCCCCAACTGACTATGGCAGTTATGGTACAGGAAATACCCATGATCACTTCCCAGCAATTTTTACGAACATCAGTAGGAGGACCATGGAGTGAGAGGTGTCATGGAAGAGCAGCTGTAAACGGGATTGTGGGGCAGACTCTGCCCCCAGACATGGAGCTGACTGGTGAACTGACTCTCTGGAAAGGTTGGATACATGCAAAGAGCTGAGGCTCAACACAGTGCCACCTACTAGAGCAGGCTTGGTGTACCTGGCCACTGAATGACCCCGACCCTGCAGCAGAGATGTGCTCAGGGAAGTCAAATTTTCCAGTGCCCTTTTCTTATGTATGCTCTTTTTTGATCCAGAGAATACCTAAAAATGATTTCTATGAGAACTGGTGCTATATTCTTTGTCTCAGTTGGATTTCCCAAAAGAAGCAGCCTCTTCTGGGATTTAACTCCTGAGTAATTGCCCTAAATCATGTTCCAAGACAAAAATATGACCAACAATATTACCCAGGATTTTCTTTCTCTGGTTCTTTCTTTTTTTATTTCAATGCCCTTTTAACTAATTATAAATTTTGTCTTTTTATTCATTGACTGAATTTTTAAAGACTCAACTCAAATAAACACTCAAGAATACCCAGACCTTTGAGGGTTGCATAAATTGAGGAGTTTTTTACTTATTTCTGGCTTAAAGACAGGGTCTTAAATACATAAAATTGGTACCAGAAAAATGTTAAGACATTGACAATATCAGTTTAGGCTCAGCATTAATCTTGGGCAAAGAAGTAAGCTACCCATAACTGAATCTTACCAACCACATCTAATGCACTATAAAACAGTAAAAATCTGCCCTGGCTCATTTTTGACTGAACACTCTAATTGAGTCTGGAGATCTCCTTCCAGCTCTGATGGTGACCTGCTGGTTTGACCCAAGGTTTGCTTTCCCTCACTTCTGAATCCTCGCCCTCATCAAATAAAGAGGGTTATGGCCTTGTGGTCACCTTCTCTTCTGGGTGTGGGGGGTGAGAATTTCTCTGATGAAAAGTACTGGAAGATAATTAAATGTTTGTTGTTCGGTTTTGTTGTTTTTTTTTTTAGTGGGACAGTGGACAAAATAATTAACAACTACTCTTAGAAAACAACAAGAATTTGCTATTGTCAAGTAATGATATCCTTGCAACCCATCTCCTATTAAGCAGAATCTGTTGCATACAAAGCTTATTCCATATGATAAGGCATGCAAGCTATCTCACAGGGTGCAGAATGTGCCATGCTGTAATACAGAGAGCAGAAATATTATAACAGCAGGACGCAAAAAAAGCAGCAGATCACATTCCTGGTAGGGATGTGCTCCTGTCAGGTCAGTCCTCCAGCATAAATCGAGGCAATTTGACAGCCCCACTGCTTTATGTCATCTGTTCCCAGGGACAGTGGGGGAAGAGGGGAGTGTTTGGTCCCCACCTCCACCCTCGGAGCAATCCCCCTGCAGAGGAGCAGCAGGGCAGTGACTGTCCCAAGGCTCTGCTGGCCAGGAGCTGAGTGCCCAGGCCAGGGCAGCCCAGCTCCACCAAGCCGGGCTGCACTGGCAGCAGGGACAGCACAGCACCAATAATCCCCTGCTGCTGCAGCAGCCCGCACCTCTTTCTGTGGGCTCACGCTGTTTGAATCACTTACTAATGAGGCGCAAAATAAAGGATGCTATTAAGTGAACCCTGCATTAATAATGCTGGCAAGGTTTCAAGTCTACAGATGTAATTTATAATATATGACTAAACAAATACGTACGCCCTTTGAGACTCAGACTCAGGAGCAATTTGCTGATTTCCTGTATAGGCTAGTTCATACAGAGGTTTGAGTAAATACTGCATTTGATTGCTTGGATCTATGCTCTGGAACTGTAGTAGACAATCATATTAGTGTTTAATTTTAAAATAGTTTGAAAATTTGTTTTCAGATTATTAGATACTGTCCCTATCTACTTCTCATGGAGGAATACATTTTTCTGTATTTTTTCTTTAAAGAAAAATAAAATATTCTAAGAATATATCCTTCACTTACACAGCACAGTGGAAATGAGTAGAAAGGTTAGAGAAAATTCTGGGAAAAAATGGACTTAACAGAAGCTAAAAAAAATAGCAAATTAAAACCCTACATCTTCTCCTTTCCATCTGTTTTTGAAATTAATTAATCTTATTTATGAAATTTAATTGCCAATGAGATATTTTGTAGTTTTAAAAACATTTCTGAGTAATGAATCATCTGATCTGTGATTTTGGCTTTTTTCTGCCTCTTATAATATTGCAGGTATATAAAAGACAAAACTGAAGAAAGCTGTGAACTCACAGAAGTCTCTGGTCCACTCTGCAGGCTTTTATACATATCATGACAAAGAGGAGAAATATTTTACAGCAAACCAGAAGTGTCCTAAATGAAGGTATTTCCATGAATAGGATCTCTGTTTAATTCATAATGCTGATCTTTGAGCAATAATAATTTCCTTCAAATTTCTCAGACAATTTAAAGACAAAGCAGTGATAATAGTGAATAGACAGACAAAAATGTAATTTGTGACGTACCTCTTATCTGCTTATTCTTCTCTTTCAAATTCTGAAATTAAAGCAGTTGAAAATAATACATACTGACATGTAAAAAGAGCTGACTGCATGATGCCTAAATAATTTGCTATAAAAATATCACTTACCACTGACATTGCCAAGTATCTTCTTATTTAAATCTGCCATTATCATGCCTTCTTGGATTTGAAATATGCAGCAGAGTCCATTCCCAGTGTGTAAATACTTGACAAAATAATAAATGCAGTGTAAGTCCACAGTGTTTGGATATTTGACTGTAACTCCTAAGCATTCAAAGTGACTAGTCAGTATAACAACTTTTCCTCTGCAGAAAGTACCTTCCTATTTGCCAGCAAATCTTTAATGCTTCAGACTGGGTATTTCCAACTACCGCCCTACTTGCTAGGCAGATGTGTATAAAAGAGATGTTATTTCACTGAATCAACCACTGAGATCGTAACCCTTTTCCTGTACCACAAACAGAAATATAAAACCTCAGACTTTCCTTTTGGACTTTTAGTGACTTGTGTCTGTTGTAAGAAAGCAAAACACAACTAGTCCGAGCGCTAAAATACGGAAAATGCGTTAAAACGTTTTAGATCATGTCATTGCTTCTCATTCCTGCAATTCATTGGTTAACTGGCTCCTTCTGTGTTTATGCAGTTGCATGGTACAAATACAACACCTAAACTTCTTGCCCAAAGTTGAAATGATTCATTTATTATTTTTTTACGCCACCCCCAGGAAAAAAAAAAAAAGGAAGAAAGAAAACACACAGTGCTCATTTAACCCAAGTGAGTGAAAACGTCTTTCATAAGGTCTGTAAGGGCTTTGGGAGGTTTTCCTTTGGTGAATAAAGTCTGTGTAGTGGAGGGAAGAGTTTTGTGTGAGGATGGCAGAATTCAGGCTACAGCAAACAGACAAACTAGGATCCTTTTGCTGTGAGAAAATAAGATAATAGTAAAGGAGGTGTAAATGTTATTTATTCGTATGTGATCAATTGAGATAGTCACTTGAGTGGCAGCAGGGTGAGAGAGGAAGTATTTTTTGTGAGGGTAGTGCCTTGCTCTGGAATTGTACCAATATTTATTTAGTGAGGTAATTATCCTAAATAGATAATACATAGGCTTCCCATCTTCTGGGTGCTTATAAATATTAGTTAACCTCATTAATTATAACCATAATGGGGACAGCAAAAGGAGAACAATAAATGAAGGCCATACCAAGAAGTGGAAAACAGGATTAAATGAAGACATTTCCTCTGCTGCTTTTTTCTATAATGCAGAGAATGGGGCTATGTGATAAGGCACTCTTATCCTACTCCATAGGATGTACCACCCTGATTTCTGGTGGTGCCTGTGGATCCAGTCACTGTCACAGAAGGGACTACACTGGGTAACCCTTGTTCTCCCAGCAGCTCTGATGGGGAAGTTATTCTGCCTTCATCCATCTTCCTCTCCAGATGGACCATACACTTAATCAGATTCTAGCCCTAACAGCCTGTTTCAGGACCACAGCTGGAATCAGCATGACTAGACTAGCACTGATTTATTCCTGGCTCTCAGACCTATGTGCATGCTACTATTCCATATGCTTCCTGTTAGAGAGGTAATAATGCCATTTCACAGCATAACTTCAGTTTTTCTTTCTTCCTCCCCTTTTTATTGTAATTAGACCTTATTTTGCTTAGGTAGGAAAATGTCCTGCCCCTGCTCTGAAACAGATCAACCTTCCAGACAAACAAAATAAAGTTCACAAAGGAAACAGTTAAATTTTCTGACTGCCTTCACCATCACAGAAAATGCTAAACACATTTGTAAGTTATATAAAACTGCGTAAGTTCATATTTTCCTCTCCTGGTTTCACAGCCCAGAACAGCGAAAGGACCTTGTGACATCTCTAGGCTCTCAAGAGTTTAGTAATAAAAATAAAAATAATCCTCAGCAGAAAACAACACTCCACACCCTGCTACTGCTGAGTAAATGAGTTTCCCATTTTCCTCACTTATCCTCAGACTAAACAATGTTAAATTTACAATTCTAACATCTATTTATAGCAGGCACTCTAGCCCAGGAACTACTGAGGCTGATGTATATCATTGTCCTTAATCCACAGGCCAGCTTTCAACCTCCATGTCACGTAATTAGGAGAGAAATTTCCTGTCTTAATTAATATCTAAGCAATTTATGCACTGAGGCATGATAAAGCCCCCAGGTGGGGCAGGGGGAATGTGGAAGAGGGTGCTCATCTGCTTTGAATTAACTTCTGATTTTAGTTTTTCATTTTCACTGTGAATAGTAATTGATAATGTTAACAGCACCATGGGCTTCTGTCGGGGGTCTGCAAAGCCTGGGAAGTTCCTGTTCGTCCTGCAGGAGAGAGAATTCCTGGGGGTCTGACAGTGCTGATGATCCTGACAGCACACACTGAGGGAACTAAGGAATGTGCCTGCAGAGGGGGAAAGTGGGGTAAAAAGCCATGGGGAGAGCAGGGTTTAACTGATGTGAGACTGTGGAAGCAGCAGAGGGTGGTTTGGGGATGTAAGTGCAGGGGTTGAGGGGAAGGAAGGGATTAAAGGAGGAAAGAATTCAGGTGCTAGGCTGGGTTTGAGAGGGTGAGTAAAGACTCAACACAAGGTGCTGGGTACAGGCATCAGCTGAGCCTAAGCTGCATAAGGTCCAGCACTGGACTGGGCTCTGCAGACTGGGCTTGGAAGAGCAGAGAGGTTCTGTGAGGAACTGGCCCTTTCCACTGTTCTCTAGAGCAGCACAGAAATTACAATCAGGCCTCAGTGCTCAAAAGCAGCTCATTCACAGTCTGTATGTCACTTATCTCAGCAGATATGACAAAGGGATGGATACCTGCTAACAATTTTGGCAAACTCAAGAACTGAGAAACAGAGAAGTTGTTTCAGAAAAAAAACCCCTTAGTTTGAAGGATGTCATCATTCTGATACCCTTTAAATACCTTTCACTTTATAGTTCATCAATGCCCCTAAATGCTATTTAATTTCTTTTTTCAGGTGATTCCCATTTATTTTCATATAAAGAAAGAAAAACACCCCGATCTTAAGATGAAGAATGCTTTGTTGATGTATTTGGTGGCGTTGTTGTTCTTTCCAGTATTATTCTTCAATCCATCTTTAATATAGCCTGACATTTTGTTTGCTTTTTCTGACCATTACTGTGCCCTGAGTAGAAGTTTCCATTAAACTGTCTGCAGTAACGCCTAGATCTTTTTCTTGAGTGATTTTGCAAACCATCAAGTGTATATGAGTAGTTCAAATTGTTCCTTTTAGTACACATTACCTCATGCTTGCCTACGCAAAATTTCAGCTACCATCTTTTTTGGTCCCTTCTTTTAAGCTTTTGTTTTGTTTTGTTCGCTGTTGGAGTTTTTTTAAGTCATGGCTTTTCTAAAAGATCACATAATTCCCAGTTATGCTTTCTGTGCTGCTGCATGCTTGCTTTCCAGAGGAGTAAAATAGATTAAGATGAGCTAATAGATTAAATTAACCTCAGTTTTGGTGTAGGTCTTAGGATCTCTTCTTGTTAATATCCTTCCCAGCTCAAAATAACCATTGACTTGTATTTTTTTTATTTAGTCTTCACAACTTTCTGAATCATAATATATTTCTTAGTCCTCTGCTATTCTTTTCCCTTAGACATTTTATGACATTTAAAATAAACACCTAGATTATACCCCTAAAATCATATATTTATCCATTTTTCTAATGTCTTTATTAAAGAATTTAATGGCAATTGGCTGTTAAAACTCTATAGGGACAAGTGTCGCCAGAGTAGCTAAAGTCAAAGCTTGAGTTTACTAGAGGAGCAGAATGGCAGGACAGAAGAAACCAAAATCTCTTGCAATCAAAGTTTGCAAGGACAGTCTCTCTCAATCTCTCCAGAGCAGTGTGGAATAATCCTCTCCCAGCTGAATTCAGAAAAGCAGCTCCCAGGTGTTCTTAGTCTAACAACTGAGCCCAAGCCTGTTCTGTGCACCAAATGTCACTTCTCCCTCTTCCCCTCCCTGCCTCCTTGGCCACAGTGGAACAGCTTGTTCTGCCCTCAAACTGCTCAAGCAAAGAGAAATGGGAACAGGAGTGGGGTTTGAGGGTGTAACTCTCTTCTCCAGCTATCTCCAGGCCACCCACCCTCACTGAGGTCTTGGATGCAGCCTTGAAAATGGATGCATGTGCCAAAAAGCATCAAGGAAGAACAGAATCCTTACTACTGAATAAAGCATTAAATGAGGACTCTATGTCCAATTCTGGCATCCACTCATTTCAGCACAGATGGCAACAAGGTGGGAAGAGTTCAGAAAACCATTATAAGAAGTCTGAGGAGTGTGTTTTGCAGTAAGAGACTAAAGAATTTGTTTCATTTTTTTCCACCAGATTGTTGCAATGTGATGTCTTTGCAGCCTGTGTACATACTGACATGAGGCAGAATTCACAGCACTGGAATATGAAGGCAGATGCATTTGAATCAGAAATATGGTTACATAAATGTTCATTATTAAGGTAATTAGAACTTCCTGGAATGTTTATTCTGCTATATGCAATTTATCACAGCAGCAATATACTGGTTTTGGCAAAGTGGCTGATCTCATCTCAACATTTAATACCCTCATAATCAATTTTGGGAGCTATGTTTCTATTTTAGCTCTTTTTTCAAAAGCCTGCTCAGTCATTCATATTTTTACATTAATGTTCTGGACTGGAAGAATGCAATGTAGTAAATGGCAAGGTCAGGTGAAATGAATTCACCTCACTAATGGTTTGTTTTCTTTACTTAAGTGAAGCTATTAATTGTAACTTACAATGTGTTGTCCTGATTGTACTCAACATGTAAATATTACATAGGTTAATGAAATGTGACACTTAAACCCAATATATTTTTATTCCATAACCAGCAGCTTTATCATACTAGTATATTTTTTGCAGTAATGGAAAATGTATGAGACAGACCCTTTTTAAGTGTGGCAAAGGTGAATCCTCTTTGATCTCTAAAATGCTCTTTCAAACAAACTTGTAGCTTCAATGAACAAGGCAGAAACATATCAACACAAAACTTTGTGGACTGTTATTGAAGAACATAACTGTGGCTATATTTGTTTACTAAATTGTAATGATTTTTTTATTATTATTTCTGTGAGGAAAATAACCTAAGTTCACCTTCAGAAGCTTAATATTATATTGGATTCTCCCCAGGGAGACATAGTTCTGCAAGTTTAAATATATTTTGACTAGCTTTAGTTTGTGTTCTCTTTCTCTGTAAATTTTGTGGATGTGTTTTCTGAACTCTTTAAGAACTCCTTTATTGCTTATCATTTCAGTTTTAACTTCATTGTCCCGCCCTCAGGAAACTTACCCTAGCCAAGCCTGCTGTTATGTTGAAGCACATAGAATTCCAGGTGATGAATATTCTCCTCCTGGCAGTTACACAGGAGGATTGTTCTCACTTAATTACACTGCTCATTTGCAAAAATTGCTGACCTACCTTGGCATGATAAAAAGGTTATCTTTTTTAGAATACCTTCAAATATATTTGAAAAATTATAATTGGGCATTTATACCAATTCTGACATATTTTGTTAAAAAATAACCTGATATTATTGCAGAAAACCTAAAATTGCTATAGGTTACATGGGCTGACCAAAAAACCTTCACCACTTGTTGGATTATATGTAGTGCTCAGCTTCTAAAAACCAAACAGCAAATGGTTGTGTCATGTAACAGGCCAAATGTGTGGTATAAATTGACTTTGCCTCAATTCTTTCCGTGATGAATGAACATTCTGTTCTCAGAAATAATTGCTTGGATGAAAAGGTCGCACACATCAACCGTGGAGTGCAAATGGTTACTCCCCAAATCCTTGTTAAGCTAATTTTGTAGGAAGCAGGAATTTGTGTTGGTGTTTCTGAATGCTGTATAAAGCCCAGTGTTCAGAAGGAACCATTCAGAGTCCCAAAGTGTGGCACTGTTTAAAATCAGTTAGCACTTACAGACAAAATTCCATAACCGCCCAACACGGCACAATCAGTCGATATATGGTTAGATATTAATTAGCAAGGGGCAGATAAAAATGTTGAATTTCAAGTACTTCTGGAAGCACCAAAATTTTCAACAAGCAATGAGAACAACAAGCTATGTTGTATCAAAGGTGATGCATGTGATGCCATACAGAGGTCATGTAATTATTGAGATAGCTACATGCATTCCTTTTAAACAAATTGTAACTTCTTTCTGAAAAAGGAATGTGGGAAAAATATACATGATCCAAGGAAATTGTGTCTGGATAAACTGATAACTTAAAATTATTAATTTAATTCAACCTGTGGAATTTGGTGCCATTTGAGAGCAAGTATATGCAGACATATTTTATGGAAAACTTTGGAATGCCAGCATACCTAAGAACAATGAAAAAATTTTCTTTGCAATATTTCTTTGTTTTTCTTATTAGCACCTAATAAATATCCACAATCTACTTCTAACTACCTTTATGAAAGAGCTATGCCTAGCAGGGGTAGTGAAGCACAGATGTAGTAAATGAGGGAAGAGAGGGCACGTGATGCACACATGAGAAAGTGCAGAGCAGAACACCATTACCTGTGATAGACAGGGAAATGGAAAGAGGTTTGTCTTCATTTGAAAGTGACTGGAGATACAGAGGTCAAGCAGAGGGGTGTCTGTTTTTTACCTCTGCCATGATCACTGAGTTCCAGTGTTGCCATAAAAACAAAAGACAAAGTTAACTATTGCTCCTTACCTGAGCTACAGCAATTTACTGTCTATGCAAGAAATTAGCCCAGCCCCCATATTTGTAATTATGATCTATTAGCAATTCTACTTCACAGCAGGGATAAACATGAATTTGTAATGCCATGCAGCTGTGGGTGGCTGTCTCATCCCCTGATGCTTGTCTAGCTGATTACCATGGCTCACTGCTTTCTTCAAGGGCTTGTCAGGCCAGAGCTAACTGCACTGAAATCTGCAGTTTCATGCTCAGCCCTTCCCTTTTATCCTGATTGGCTTCCCCTCCCAAGACAACAAAGCAGGAGGCATTCTTTACTTGCCTTTCAAGTGCCCATTCTGTTCAAGAGCTTGAATGTTGATGGTTTCAACTGTGCCTGCTTGGAACTCCTGAAATGCATTCAACTAATACCACAGCACCCTGCTTAAATTATTAATGTAAGTCAGTTTGATTCAAGAACTAAAAATGTTTTATTGGTCATAAATATTTCTTACAATATGGTGACTGCTGGCAGAATTCCTGATTTCATCCAAAGCTGGTGTTTCAATAAGAAAGCCTCAAAAGTAATTTTCAACTGCCATTTTGGCAGCAAATTCACAAAATACAGTAAAATAAATTGGGAGCTAACAGAAATTATGCCAACAAGGTTAAAAGTGCCTTTGTTCTAATTATGAATTATTGAATACAAAGTGATCTAGGTCCTCTGCTCAATATACTCAAGAGAGAATTATCACTCTGACTGGCTTGGGATGATAAAAGAGCACAGCTCACTATGCTGGGTCATCTTTAGGCAAATTTTTAGTTTCTCTGTAAGACTGTGAGTAGAGCCTAAGGCCAGCTGCATTTGAGGACATGTGCAGAAAGCAGAAAAAGGGGAATGAAGGCAGATAAGAAAAAAGGGTGCATGGTGAAGCAGTAAGTATAGCTAGAGTGTTATTCTGGATCACCATGTGAGCCATTCATAATCAAACCTGAATATGGCCCTGACCACAATAAATTACACTGAAAAAACTAATTACTTCAGGTAGTTTCAAAAGAAACCAGTTAATTCTCTTACATGAGGAAAGATTTTTCTCCTGCCTACGCTGAACTGGATGTGATTTCTGTGTTAGCATGAAAGTTCCCAGAGTGTGTATGTGTATATAGCAGCAATTCATTTATATTTCTCTATATGTGTTTATTTTCATGGCACAGTTACATTCACTGGTTATTTTTGAGACTAGACAAGACATCTTGGGTGTTCTGGCTAAACTGATGCTGCCAAAATTGTCAGCAAAAAGACCGGAAAAGCTGATGAACCTTAAACTTCTCCCCAAACAACTGCTCAGTTGTTTCTTCAGGATATGGAAGAGGCAGAAAGTCCAAGCAAGAGGAGCAGTAGGAAACCAGGGAGGAAAGGTTTCTGTCTGACGTGGATTTCACAAACCTCTGTGTTTGATTTTTTAGAGACCCTAAAACAATTATCCACAGTTATTAGCATTTATAGGAGTTATAAGAGATTTGAATATAAAGGAAAGGTAGTTCAAACTTTAGTTCAGTGCTCTGCTTATTCACTAATTTCTTGCTTTCATTTTGCTGAGGATTTTAATATCTTTATAAATTGTACCTGTAATTTTTTCAGGAATATCTGAAGGACATCTAACAATTTTTGAAAATTATCTTCTTAGACTAAAATCTCCAAAGGTATGTACAACATAATTCCTGACAATTTTAACGTGAACAAACTGAAGAAACAGCTCTACAGTTTCTCAGAACTGGTGTCTTTTTTTTCAAATGGGACTTGTGCTAAGAGTTAGTTAGGTATTTTTAACTAGTATGCCATATAATTACAAAACTAAATATATGCATAAAAATAAATACTATCATGGATAATTCTTATTCCCCTCTGTGGGTTTGTCAGACCCACAGGGACAGCACTGTGGTTTGTGGAATCTCCTCCTAGCAACTCCTACTAACATCAGAACTACTTGGGCAGCTGAATCTTCATATCCCATACTAAAAGTTTGCTACTTGGCAGTGCTTTATGTGCAGATTTCATATGCCCACATCTCTGGTTATTTGCACCAGCTTTAATTCAGTTTCTTATCATCTTACCAAGACTTTTAATAACAGCTTTAAGCTTTTACTTACTGAGCTTCTCTGCTGTAGTTCTTTGTATTTGGAAAAAAAAGATGAAGATGAAGATATGGTCCCTGTGCCAAGCAGACCATAATTAAAACAAGACCAGCATTATGGAAACATATATCCTTGCTGGCCTCTAACTGGATGGTCTGTTTAGTTTTGTTTTGACGTATTGTATGAAGCAGCATTTAACAGATGTTGGGAAATTAGCTCTCATATAAACTTAGAGCAGAGATTCATGTGTATGAATTAATTTCATCACTGAATGTGGGCATTAGTGTCATCAGGCATTTTTAAATGTTTGTGCCAATTCTGCTGTACTTTGAGTCCTCCTTGCCAGAAAATATAAAAACTTCTCAGGAGAAAGGGCCTCAGCTGTAGCAATACCTTCTAGCACCATACTGATGATTCTTTTCTGTTGAGTGAAAGATGGTGCCTTGTAGAAGCCCAGCAGTGGGGAAAAAGGAAAGTGTCAATTGTTTCATTACATACCCTCTACACAGTTTTAACCAAAAATATCACAAAAAAACCCAGATTGGAGGGATCTCCCTGTGTCTTTATGCCAAGTTATCCCTATTATTTTAAGTAATGCTACTTTACCATGTAAATCCTGTAGCTGATATCCTTATGGCTGCTCACATCCCTGCTGAAACAGTACCCATCCAGCAAGGTGACAGATTTTCCCACTCCTCCTTTTTGCCAGGAGAATCGAGTGTTGAGGATTAGATTCCCTTCACAGCTTTGAGGGCTAAGTCAAACCAGCATGAAGCAGGGAGCTGACAAAGCAGGGCTTGCCCCTCTGTGCTGTGTACGGGCAAGGAAACGAGGCAGGTCAGGCAGAGAATGGAAACAAGGCCTGGGTCAAAGCCTAAAACAGGATGGAATTAGAAGGAAAGTGTAGCTGACAAAATGTCACAGAGATTTCATAATTTCCACCTCTATTTAATGTATTTTGCATATCACATCTGTATTTTTTTGTTTTGTGGCCTCCTTAGTTTAATTTTCATCCATTGAGGATTTAAGTGCGTCTAAAACAACAGCTATGGTTTTAAAAGATCACTTCATACCCACCCCACTCAAATTACAACAAACATGCAATATTAATTTAGGGTGGGTGGGCACAGATGTTATCAAAATCACCCTCTTACCTGCCAACTCCACCAGATTTTCCAGTGCTTGGATAGTTTCTTCCACTGATGTGTTGAATTTTATTGTAATGTTCTCTGTGCCTTTTTCCCCCTCAGATGTTTTATTCAGTTACTAAACTTGCATATGGCTTCCTCCTCTATCCGCTGTCTGAGCTGAAACAATTCTTCATGACAATCACTGGACAGAAAGCAGCTCTGAAGATAGTGATGTGATTAGGTGTGAGGCCAAGAACTTGTGCTGAGTGCTAGAAGAGCACTTTATAACCACAGTAAATCAGTAAGTTTGGGCTAGACAACATGGCAGAGGAGAAGTCATGTGATGTGAAGTATGAGTTGGGGAAGAATGCAAAAGACAGGGAAGTGAAAAGGCATATTTAAACTGGATTTTCATTTTCCAGTGTTACCAAAGTGTGTGTTAACCAGTTAGCTTTTCTTTGCTGACTCTGAATTCTCTTCCTTACTTCAGTATCATGCTGCTAACACACAACTGCACAGCAAAACACGCAGATATGAGCACTCTCTGTGCCTCAGGCCTGTGAAAAGCTATTGTAACACGGCACTAAATTTGGATTAATGCACCCTGCCCCTTAGGCAAGGACTAATAGCTCAGCGTCAGCTTCATGCTAACAGCTTTTGAGCTGTCTGGAATGGAGGCAAAGTGAGTTTTATCTTCCCACAAGGTACTTTGTGGAGCTATCCATATTGGGTTCAATTTGGAAGAAGCATTGAAAGCTTTTTTAATACACGACTGTGTCATACACCAACAAAAAGCAAAGTGCATTGCAAAGGAGGGAATCATCACAGCCCATATTTCATGACACACAGTATTAGGACAAGAAAAACCAACACAGTGGCCAGGTCTGGGGTGTGGTTCAGGTCTCCATTGCCTTAGCCACAAGAAATATTGTGACTCTAACTGGCAAGAGCAGGTTTGTTCATAATCTCCACTAATATTCAATCCCATAATTCTTTATATTAAATCTTGTGTTTATCAACAAATGGATAAATAACAAACCATACATAGCCTGATTTTTTCCTAGTTTAATACCTACAGAATCAAAGCAGAATTATGTCAATCTGTTGTGAAAATGGGCATAATTTTAATTTCTGTAAATTGGCAAAAGCAATAACAGTACCCCTATAGAAATAAGCATTGCTTGTCACACATCAGGTTTCATATCTTTATATAGAAAGTGAAAGAAAAAGATCCTAATTTCCTCTAATTGTGCTTTGGTTACCAGTTACTTAATGTTCTAATTAATATAAAGAAGTTCATTGTAGGCAATACACAATGTCCTCAATGTTGCTCTGTCTACCTTTGTGCTTAACTTTATTTTCCAAAAACATGATGTAACATTAATGGCATATCCTAGCCTAGAATTCAAGTATGTTTTAACTTGGTTTCCTTCTGTGACACTGTATCAGGGACTCACATGGATTTAAATATCTCAGGCTGTTTTACAGGCATGGCAGGAATTGTGCTGTTCTGAAACACGTGCTTCCATCGTGTGGACAATATTAAGAAGTGCAAAAAAAGCTTTAAAAGAAAAAAATGGCAAATACAGTTTAGTATCTGTATTTGTTATTGTGAATTAGATGAATTATAAGTATGCATCATACAAGAGCTCTGCACACATCTGTGGGTTTAACACTGCTAATGGAATCAGGAATATTGATTCAACCCTGTTTATTTTCAGCTCAAGAAATCCTTTCCAATGAGCACAGAGCGATCAAAACACACAAGTCAGCAAGCTACTTTCAATCAGCACCCAATTCCAACCTTACCTCCTTTTGTATTCATTTCTCTATCTGTTTATCTCTTTGTTTTTCCTCTAAGTCTTTGCAAAACTTGTTTTTGTACAGTGTGCATTGCTTTCCTTGCACTCAAACACACACACAAACACTCCTACCCAAAACCTCAGCCAGCCCAGGCACCCTGCCCACACAGTCCTCATTCCTGCATGAGTTCACACGAAGCTTTGTTTCAGAAATGGTTTTGCTTTAAGGGTTCTTCTTGTTTCCTACATTTGACCTAGAGTTAAAAGACTTAGAGTCAAAATAGCTGCATCTAATACCAGTAAAAGTCCACAATGACCAAGTTAGAAAGACTACAGTGCATTCATGCAGTTTAGGTCTTACTAAACTTAAGTATCTACAAAACTTTATCTACTAAACTTTAATATCTACAAAATACAAGCAGATTTATGTCAATCCATTGTGAAAATGTGCAACTTTTAACCTCTGAATGTTGGACTATTAACAGACCCTCATCAAAAAAATCAAATATCATGTTAATTATCCTTACATAGAAAATGAAAGAAAAATGTTAAAGAAGTTCCTAAAGATATTTTCCTCTATAATAGTCCATCTATAATGGGTCTGTAAAGGTTTGCACACAGGGAGTGTGATTCTAAAGCTGTTCTCTGCAGTACAGTCCCTCAAAGCAAACTTGGTGTCACAGCAGCATGATCTGCCTGCTGCTCTGAGATCCTGTACACCAAATGCCAGTTAGCTGGTGCCACAGTCTGCTGACTTAATTTATATTGAATAAAAGTAAAACTTTGTAAGCCTTGCCTGTGGGCTTCAAACAGATTATTTGGGAATAGAGATTAAAGATATGTTTGGACCAATCCCTTCTTTTGTGAAAGTTCAGTGGGTTTGTTTAGGAAAACTTAGAAAGTTTTAATTGACCTTTATAATCTGAAGATCTTTGAAATCTTTTAAGAATGGAGATTGGTGTAGTGTTTTGCTCGGGTAGTTAGTTTGTGCAGAAAGAGCCTGATCTTGTGGTACAGTAGGAGATTAAATAAATACATATTTAACTAAATGGATATAATGGAATGCCATAAGGTGGAAGATTCTCTGTGATGCTTTTTCAGCTTCTATATAAAGACAGGTAAATCTATGCAGTCATGGCATCTGTTTTCCATGTCTTTGCATTTTATACTTGGTTGATTTTGTTTTTAAGAAAATGTGAGTTTCAGCTGGAATATCTACCCTCAAAGGCCTTATTTTTTTCATGTGGATACTCTGTTGTCTAATTAGGTAGGAACATAGACTACAATCTTTTTCTTACTGGATAAACTTAAAGCATGTCATATTTATTTTCTGCTTTGGCATTTATTTTCATGAAACTTCTGGGTGCCCAATTTTCTCTGACAATTTTACCTTACTGCCAAACTTGTTAGAAATTACTCAGGATTGGAAAATGCTGTGGATGAGAGGTAAACAGAAAATGGTGATGCATGGAAAAGGCTGTTCTAAGTACCTAGTCTGTATCACTGAGCTCAAAGTCTTATTTACTTGATATTAAAGTGTTTAGAATACATGGACAAACATAAAAAAATCAATTTATATCCATGAATTAGAAGATAATTTCAAGATAAAAAAACCTCACTTGTGATTTAATAATCGGCAATGTTGTGGTAGATGGAGGGAGGAACAAGCTCAACAACCAACTTTCTTTCAGATGAACTTTAAATGTCAAAGCATCTCATGATTACTTTGCATGTGTTTGGTTTTCAGTGTTTTGGAAACTGTCCACTCACCCTTTTAAAAATTGTGACATTGGTTTGGCTTTGGAAGAATTGGTTAAATATACTCTGAGAGCCAATAATTTAATGAAAATCTATTGTTTACTGGGTTCTGACAACTTTTGTCATCAGTGAAGATGAAAATGGGAAAGGAGCCTTTCCTGATTTACAATTTTTGATGTGTTCATCAAATTTTAAGAGGTTTTTGCCCATTATAACCTTGATGAGTTAATGAGATTATGCAATATTACTAATGGCAGACTTTCATTTCCATTTTTAAAAGAAACATCTCTAAAATCTAAACAGAAAGAAACAAGAATCAGTGTCTCATCAACCTCTCCTGGCTGTAGTCTTGGGCTTTTATATTCTTGGTCTTTTCATGAAACTCATTCATTCTTATACCCTTCTGGGAAAGCTTCATGTCTTTCAAGCATTGTACCATCTTCAGGACCAGGGTTTCTTGTAATTATCTCCCAGTAATTCTTATCTTCTTCAACTCTGTGGGAGTCCAGATAATTGTGACAAATTACTTCAAATTCTCTTCCAAAATGGGACCTGCAGAGTCAAAAGAGATTGGATAGGCAGGGAGAATTAACATACGTACACATTCAGCAAATTTTCGTTACTTTTGAATTGTTTGAGGTTTCCTCATTTTTCTCTTAGATTACTCAGAAATATCACCATGTACTTTCAAATACCAGACCCTTACAAGAAACACAATAACCCACTTTGTTTCCTATGAATAATTTAGGAATTTGAAATCCAAAATAAATGCCACCTGTTTAGTCTCAGAGCTAAAAGCAGCCCCAGCAATAAGGCCCTGATACACCAACTCAGTTTGTAAATGCTGGTTATGCCCTCATCCCCACTTTTCTCTGACTGAGGAGGATTCTGGCTACTTAATGACTTCTTCAGCCTCAAACTTTCAGACCTTTCATCCTCAAGAACCTTACACAAATCCTCAGACAGGTCTTGCTAAGAAGCTAATGGGAAACATTGGTATAGTCCTTAGCAGGGCCTAATCAATATTAATTTAATCCATGTATATTAACTGAATTGAGGGATCAACTTCAATTTGTTGCGACATTGATTCAGATGGACATAGGCATATAGAGTTTTATGCAATGTGGTTTTATTTAGTTCCTTACACTTTCTAGTATATAATTTTTTTCTTTCAAAAGTAACCCAAACAACTGACATTGCTCAAGATATTTGAAGGGAGAGCCACCAAGAAACTAGAGAAAACTAAAAGCATCATGTGATAATGAAAAATAAAAAATAATTAAAAAATCCAAACAATTAAGACTGATCCCCAAATGTCTGCAGCAACACAGCAGGACACATTACAGCCAAAAAGTAAAATAAGGGAAAGGAAAATAAAGGAAAGGATTGATGTTGGCACATCACTGTGCACACCCCTGCCAGTTGTAAGTTATTCTTACCAAACACAGAAGGTCCTTGGAACAGCTAAGTTGCGATTGGTGTAGCAATGAGTAATAATAATTTTAGTTTCTGACTGGAAAAAAAAGAACAAGGGAAGACACTTGACAAACATTTTTAAACCAATATTGTCAACAAGGACTGTCTTTAACAATTAGATAATTTTGACTGCATTTATTAGTGAGGTTATTCATGTAAATGGGTCTTAGTTCAAGGCTGTAAAAGAACAGTTGTATTTGTGATTCTCTGTTGTACACTAGCACCTCAGGAAGCCTAGCAGTTACCTGGTACAGGAAAATACTGTGTTTACAAATGGGTGAAAACATTTGGAAAATCATCCATTTATTCAGATGCCTTGAGAATTTAATTAGACATTTAATATACAGGACTTCTTATTCAATAACATCTCCAAATATTGGAAATGGAATTTACTGTCTCAAAAGGCCTGAAAAACAAGTAATGCACCCTCACAACATGATGTCAACTTTTGAAAATTTCTGATGAGAAAAACTGAACAACTCAACCTCAATATGAACAATAGAAACAAATATTTGGTTTTATTAACAGTAGAAACAAATATTTGCAACAAATAAGCATATTCCCTAATTAAAGAGATTGCTCCTTCCCTCTCCCCCTTCTTAAAAGTAGACGTCAGGATGGGCATAAGGGAAATATGTGAATAAAATCAACATGACATTTTTTTTTCTCAGTAGTCTACCTGTTTCAATCAAATTTTCATAACATTTCCTACAGTTTTAATTTCTTACAGGAACTGGAAATCCTTCATGTTCAAGACGCAGTTGTGGATCCAAGGACTTAGCTTGCCAGAGAGTCAAGTAGGAAAGCTCAGCTGTCAAAAACACTTTCTGAAGGCGAGATTTTTTAGCAAAATCTTTAAATGTTTTGTGGTCACTTGCCAGATAAAACTGTAAACAAAAATATATGTTAAGGACAGTATTGATGTTAAAGAAACAAGATATGCAATTTGACATGTTTTTGAACAAAAGCACTTTTCTCTTGGTTCCTGACAGATCAGTCTTCCCGGCTAAAACTATGCATGCAAAAACGCATAGGATGGATTTTATACTGTTGATAAACTCATTAAGTAGTTATTCCATATGCAATTTGTGAATACTAATTTAAAATTGAATTTACATTCTGAATATTTTAATCTCACCAAAGTGATTGTTGAGAAGGAAACCTTTTTCAAAGTTGTGGTGGTTTATTTTGAGTGCATAGGTACATGTAATGCCTTATTTGCTTTTAAATTGTAGAGGGAAAGAATACTATTTGATAGAAATGTGCTTCCTCAGAATGATAGAATAGTGCATGACTTTATATTCCTACTATGGTTTATCTTCATAAGAAAAGAAATTTTCTCATTTTGGAGTTTCACAGAATATTCTGAGTTGGAAGGGATCCAAGAGAACCATGAAGTCCAACATTTAAGTGAGTTGTTTGAAGTCAAAAAATCCTAAAATCTCCTTGAAGAATTCTTGCATGATTCACAATCTAATTGAGATTTATTTTTCTTTCCTTTTTTAGATTTCCTTTATTCAGTCATTCTGGCTAACAGCCCCCTTGGTCTGCACACCTGACCTCAGGCAAGTAGCTTAGCTATTACTTATCTTGATCTATGCATGATTCTGAGCCTGTTCTGCAAAACTAAGATGTTGCACCAATGTACAGCTTTATATCTATTCTTAGAGAGGGATTCAATGCACATTTTCAGTATAAGCTACCACTGCCATTTGCAATTTTATTGCCTTACCAGTTTGTCAGAAACCCCTCCTTTTGTCCCAAGAACAAAGTTTTGCCCGTATCTAAGCGGTTCGCCCACTGCGCTTCCATCAACACTGTTAAAATTGTAAAAAGGGAAAAAGGTACATTCAAATCCTCAGTTTTACTATTGTTTAGATTTTTTGTCTGTTTTGGTTTCCAGTTAGATGTTGCTTTGTGGCAACATTTTGTATTGTTTGCCTTTTAAAATAGGTAAAATATCTTAACCTAAGGCAGAGCCTTTGACTATTGAGCAGGACCCTGTTCTTCTGTTTCTTCTCCAACAAACAGCAGTAATTAAATATATATTTAAGAGAGAGAATATGCTGGGTTTTTTTAGAACAAAACTATGTCCACTTCATGGAAAGAAAAAACAATGACACATATTTCTGCTTGAGGGCAGTGGATATTAATAGTAATGATATTTGGACACATTTTGTCTGCAACTGGAATAAAAACAGGTGCAGAATTTACCAAATGATACAGTGAACTTGATTCTGTCCTCACACCTAAGCTGATTTAGGGGTCCTTGGAATTATTCAGAGTAATATGCAGCATAGAAACGAGCTTAATGCATTTCTTAAATAAATTAAATTTACTCATATTCCTTTGTATATTAGCAAACTGTGTTGCATATTTTTCAAAACAAGACATCTAAAGCTAAATTAATTGAAAACAGCTCAGAATAAAGTAGCAGACCTTACAATACAGAAAGCATTTCGACCCATGGGGTCCACGCTCTTGACTGCACTAAGCCCACGTGAGATCTGCAGGGGTTCGTCCGAGTACAGGGACACTTCTTCCATGTCAACAGCCAGAGTCACGTCCCCACGCAGTTCGGGGTCCCTCTCCTCCGAGGTCCCTTCCAAATCCGAGGATTTGTTGTCTGGGTTCATAAGCAACACGGTGTCTCCAAAGTGAACAAATCCATCAGAAGATATTGACAGCTCTACCTAAATTAGAATTTACATAGTATTTTACAGAATTATCTGAACCTAATATCAGAAGTATTTTAGTGTATCATTTCCGTATCATTCTTAGTGCATGCAGAACAATAATAAGAGTTCTGCCACTCTGCGGGAGGTCATGGGGAGGTGGACACAACCCTCTTTAAAAATTACCCTCTTGAAAATATTCTCTTGAAGTCTGGCTAATCTCTGTACTAAAAGTTGTCCTTGCTCTCTCTTNAGCCCGGGGAGGGCGGAGCCGGAGGCGGGGCCTGAGGGGCGCTGAGGGCGGAGCCGGGTCGTGCAGTGCTTGAGGGGCGAAAACATTCAAATCATGCCGTCCCACTGTAAATCCGTCACTGGCAGCTCCACGCGAAGCTGTGTCCCGTGTCCACACGTCTTTTAAATACCTCCGCGGGTGATGAATCCACTGCCCTGGGCAGCGTGTTCTAGTGGTTGATAATCTTTTCGGTGGGTCCTGTCTGAACTTCACCAGAGCAACCTGAGTCTGTTCGCTCTTTTTCTGCCACGTAACATTTCGGTCTCCTCTCCAGACCAGTAAGAGCAGCTCAGGTCAGCCNTAGTATTTTACAGAATTATCTGAACCTAATATCAGAAGTATTTTAGTGTATCATTTCCGTATCATTCTTAGTGCATGCAGAACAATAATAAGAGTTCTGCCACTCTGCGGGAGGTCATGGGGAGGTGGACACAACCCTCTTTAAAAATTACCCTCTTGAAAATATTCTCTTGAAGTCTGGCTAATCTCTGTACTAAAAGTTGTCCTTGCTCTCTCTTACGGATAAAATCCCTCAGGAGCTCCTGTTGGCAAAGGAGAGATGAGCAGATGTGTTATCCAGCACCCAGAATCTCGCGTTTACAGTGGATTTAGAGAGCCGGGGGGCAGCCCGGGGCGGGGAGGCGGCGATGCCCGGTACCTGCTGCGCGTACTCCTCCTCCAGCCAGTTCCCGATGCGCACCCNCTCCGCGGGTGATGAATCCACTGCCCTGGGCAGCTTGTTCTAGTGGTTGATAATCTTTTCGGTGGGTCCTGTCTGAACTTCACCAGAGCAATCTGAGGCTGTTCGCTCTTGTTCTGCCACTTAACATTTCGGTCTCCTCTCCAGACCAGTAAGAACAGCTCAGGTCAGCCCCTCCTCGGGCACTTGCCGTTTACACTCCATATTAGACAAAGCGGTGCATCAGTTTAACACAACAAATGAGTTCACTCCATTATCACTGCACTATTGCTAAATACTGTCAGTCGTAGAGTAGTTTGGGTTGAAAGGGACCCTTAAAATCATCTCGTTTCAGCCCTCCCCTGCCATGGACAGGGACACCTTCCCCAGACCAGGTTGCTCCAAGCCCCATCCAACCTGGCCTTGAACATTTCTGGGGATGGGCAGCCACAACCTCTCTAAGCAACCTTTGCCAGTGTTTCACCACCCTCACTGTGAAAAACTTCTGAATGTTTAGTGTGAGTGACGCATCAGGTGAATGTTTTGGTTGTAAATGTTTTGCTTTGTTATTGTTTTGTTTTGAAATCTACATGGCAAGTTAAGCTAAGTGACTATGCCATGTGTTTATTTTTCAGATAGGCTAAGCCAGTGATCTTCAGAGATGGTGTAGGTCTTTGCACAATATATTTAATTCCTTTACTTGCTGTTTTCTTGCAAGCTTGCTCTCGTAAAGTTTCAATGCTGGACAACTTACAAAGATTAAAAGAAAATGTTTTGCTGCATGGATGGCTGGGCTACATGTTATCGTCAGACCATTTGGACAGTAATTCATGTGAAACTTGGCTCTTTTCTGTTTGTTTTGTAACTCAAAAGTTATTACTCAAAAAATTATTTAATACATCCCAAACCTTTCAGGGACAAAATAATATCCATTTTTGTTCAAATAGCACCACTCAGTGTTCAGTTGTGGTAAGTGACCCTTCCCTACACATAGCTCTGTTGTCAACAGTGCTGAAACTGTGTAATTAAAATAAGGAAGAAACTTTGCTCATCTTAGCCGAATGTCAAAAGCCAAACACCTTTTTCTTGTTTCAGAACTAAGCCACTTAAATCAATATTCAGTAATAAATCATTGTTATAAAATAATCTATTATACTTAGCTGTGTCATTAAGAGCAGGTGCACTGTCTTGCTGGAGCATGTAGCTAATATATGGAATTCACAGCAAGCTTCCATAGTTTTGTAGCCTTATCCACTGTCTGTACTTAGTTACTTATGCATTCTGATGCAGAGAGAGGTATCTGTACTAAAATGTAATTGTGTACAGAAATATTTCCAAGCATCCCTTAGCAGGATTATGCTGTGGGTGTCCTTGTCACCTGGAAGGATTTAATTTCTGATTACATAGTATTTCCTGTAAACAAAACAAAAAAAAGAGCTCCTTATAAAGATGTTTGAAAATTGAGCCTCTTCCCTGCAGGAAAGGTTACAGGCCTATTCAACTCCACTCAGTTTCCTTTTGTGCAGATAAAATCTGTGTTTACTCCTAACTGTTGTTTGCTTTATTAAATGGTGTGAAGAAAAGCTGTGTTTGTGAAAGAATTGATCTATGTTTCGTGTGTCAAGTTATGCCAGAATACAAATTGACCAGAATTAAAGGATTATAACCAGCTACTTTCAGAGACTCTGCTATTACTGTCTGGAGTTACAGATCGTTTACCTTTTTTTTTTTTTTT
>VYXD01016789.1:66562-123568 GCA_013397195.1 Hylia prasina
TTTTTTTTTTTAAATGAAAGATAACGAGATGGCTGAGAAGACCCCAAAGAGCACATAGAGGTGTCTAAGCCATTAGTTTACATAAAAGGCTGGGCTGGTGAGACTTTTAATTGCCTTAAGCTTGTCATAAATATGTGAGCTAGGACATGTTTTAAATACTTTAAATTATAAATGCATTGGTATATTACAAATTATCTTGTGTGGTCCAATTTGGCTCGAAGGACAAGGTCTGAATGGGTGTGAGCATATATTAAGTCCATGAAAGATGAATTTGATCGTACTTAGAGAAAGTGGCAGAGCAAAAAGTACTTAAAATAAGCCATCAAATCACACTTATATTGAATGGGAATGTTTCAAATACTTTCTTTTCTGCCCTGGGTGTGTGTCTATGGGTTTTTTCCCTGTTTTCTTTTTCCTTTTGAAAATTGTGAGTATGCCAAATTTGATTAACAATATAGACTAAATAATACTGCATGGGAGTAAAACGTTCTCTGGGACAATTTGTCTTCTTTCATGTTATTGTTTTACACTAGCATTACTCAGACACATGCTATGAATCAGTTTTCTTTGCTGTTATTAGGTTTCTGGCAATTAAAGTGATTAATCTATTTGTTAATAGTATAACTACAGTTTCTTATTCTAACCTATGCCCTGAACATGCCTCTGTTCACAGAACAAAAGGAATGAAGTAGTTTAGATGAATTTAAGGATTGTTGTTTTGCTACTTGTGGGGATGCCTCCCATTTTGGCTGTGAATTCAATGTGGAATTTTCCTGTAATGCTTTTTGCTGGCAAGCAGTGAACCTGTTCGTGGTATATTATTTTCTGAAATGTAGCAATCCATTAAACAGACCTTCCAGTCAACCTTTTACAAGAAAGAGGAGCAGGATTCTTGTGTGCCAAATTGGCAGTAAGTTTGCTGATACAGGTACATGAGTGGAAATTTACCCTATATAGGATCTGGTTAAAGGCATCCAAGTGGATATTATTGTTCATTTGGTGTTTTATAACCTAAAGATTCTGCTGGAGGAGGAGGGAAGGGAATAATTTGCAATGTGTCTAAGACCACCAAATACTTGCCAGTTAGTTTGGATTGAGTTATCCACATCTCCGTGGTGTTTCCTACTGGTTTCTAATTTAGACTTGTACAGAGCATTCCCTTTAGAGAAATAATATAATGACTATTTTCTCTTCAAATTGAGCTGTTCCATCATTGACTGTGCCAGCTATTTGAAGATTTTCTCCTCTGCCTGGCTAAGTTTCTCTCAGTATATGGACTTGAAAAACCACTAGAGTTCTGTATCTCTCAGAATAATATTGTCATTCCAGGAACAGGAATTTATGACAAGAATATAGAAATTTTAAAGTCTGTCTCCAAGAAATAACACTGTATTTTTCACAGATCTGTATTAATTCTGACTAAGCTAAAATACTTTCATCAGCAATAAATAGTTTGGTGTGAGCAGAAACACCATTAACAAAGCTCTATTGCTTCTTACATTTATCTCTTCACAGGACTGTGCATTATGTATGTCTACCCTTAGGCAATTTAAAAATGCTTATTTTCCAAGCTGTGGAGTATTTCTCCAAGGTGTCTGTCCAGAAAAATGAGACTGGCCATGGCATTGACTGAGAAAAAGTCTCTCCTGGCTTCTCTTAAGAGCTGCTTGAAGAGACTTGTGATGTTCACCCACTTCCAAGGTATGGAGTGCATTTCATGTGCTGAACTGCAGAGTTGTGTCATCAGCCACAGGCACTGACACAAAATCATTGTGGCTGAGGCGTGATCCTATTTATAACGGGTGGAAATCAGGCCACTGTCTCTCCTGGTTACTGATCTCTTTAAACTTTAGTTTCCATGAATACTCATGCTTGAGATTTTGAAATTTGCTTTTTGTTAACAATTTTTGTATGTAAAAGGCAATAGCATGATTGTCTGTGGAGAAAGAAAATAGCCCTGAGCTCCATGACTTAAGCTGACTTTGACTGTGTGGGTTGTTCAGGCATAAAGTCCTGCCAATGTGAACATACTGCTCCTGAAACTGGAAGGCAACATTTCTGCATGACCTCTTGTGACCCAGATCATTCTATTTGTTCCCACTTTAGGGCTATCTATAGATAGTGCTCAGGGTTGTCTTTGCTTCCCTTTTTAGCCTTGCCTGCAGCATGGTTCCTCTCCTTTATTGTGAATTTCCTATTGGATCAATCATTGCCCTGTAATGTTACTTTCCTCCTTTTGGATTTTACTTTCATGTGAGGATAGTGTTAAGACAGAAACCAGTCTGTTCCCTTCATTTTCCACGATGCAAATATATTCTCCAGTCTTAAAGCAAAGTAATGATGTATACAAGTAACACTGGAGATACTAGATCAGTCTATCTTCAAACCTTTCCTAAACTAGTTTGTTAGAAACTGTATCCCACTGGCCCCCATTAGAAGCTTATTTGTGGTAGTTAAGGTTTAGAGATAAGGAAATTATAGAGATCAGAGTACTTTGGTTCACATGAATCTGTGTTACATAAAATGAACTGCCTAGAAACAGGAACAGAAACTGATTTATGTATTTATACCGCAAAACATGAATCAGTTAAATATTTCTGGCAGAGCAAAAAGGAATGTGATGAGAATCTTTTGTCCTAAGGGGGAAAGAACATGTGTATTGTAATTGTTTTTAACATTTTCTGCCACCATTCTGCTATTTATGGTTTTGAATTGGCTGACCCTACTCTGGCAGTGTATTTATGTCAGACATCACGGCCTACAGAAAATATTTTATATGTCTGAAGACCCTGGCAACTGTTCTAATTTGAGGCTCAGAACATTTTGGCATTTCTCTGTTACAATGGGTTTGTAAATTAGCACTGCTTAGTTGGTGGCTTTTCTTTGAGCTGTGGGAGTGCAATGGTGTTGAAATGTAATGCTGGGGATGCAACAAATGGACACATCACAAATAATGTAATAACTAAGAACTTTGCTAAAATGCTATTGCAGTGTACAATATACAAAGTGTATTTGCTAGTCCAAACTGAAAATCTAGAGCATTTATTCCATGAACACCTGTTACACCATTATTTCTCTGTTCTGCAGAGAAATAACTTTCTTGATGAAATAACTTTTAAGTATTGGAATGAGTCCTCCTATATGTACTTTTCAATGGACTGGAATGATACAGAATAGACCATTTTTAATCCCAGTTTTAACTGAAGCCTCCTAGAAACAAACAAGTAAATTGGATTAGTGTAAAAGCAAGGGCTGAGCACTTCACAAAGGAGGCAGAGTATCTGGTTTTCACATGGAAAGAGAAATCCCAAATATATTTGAGCAATCTTAAACAGTAGCAGCTACAGCAAAAAAGAAACGAAAGAAAAAATTAGTGATATAAAAACTAATGAGTTCTATTCAATAAGAGAAAAGCTGATAGATTTTTCTCCTTATTGCAGAGTACACCACTGATGTAAGTGGACTGATATTTGCATAAGATGATTATCAAAGAGGAAATGCATTTGCAGTTATGTCTCCATTTTATGTAGTCTTTTGGCATCAAAAACTGTTCTCTCTCTTAAAAAATTCATGTGGTGATAGAGTTCTCTGTGGAGAACAATCACTAAATCCACAAAGAACTTTTTAATTTCTGTTGATCCTGGCAGCAGTCTTTGGCAAAACTTCAAGCAACAATGATGTCTTACAGAAGACTTGCTTGATTTCCCATGATGTAACAGGGTATGTAAATAATTCAGTACAGTCAACTTAGAGATAAAAAAATTCTGAATGGAGATGGTCATGCAGGGATGCAAGTTCCAAGGCTTAAGAGTACAAATGTGCAGTTAGTGAGACAATGCAGGCTTTTATGTCAAAGTATTAGTGAAAATGCAAAATAACAAACATCAGGAAACTGGTTATATTAGCAAAGAAGTTTCATGTGGAAATTTAGGCCACTTGCATATTATATTACTTAGGAAAACAGAGAATAAATTCAGAAAGGAGAAAGGTGAATTAACCTTGGGAGAGCAGCTAGATCTGAACACTAACTGTAAGGAGAGAGAAAAGTTTGCTTCTTGGTGGCTGGATGGAGGAGTAAGTGGCATTCTTCTGATTCTTCAGACTTGGAGCATGAAGAAAGAATCAAAGCTGACCATCAGGTTCTGGTTGATAAGGAATGCAATAGTGACATTATGGCAAAGAATGCATCATAAAATCAGAATATCCTGAGTTGGAAGAGTTTGACTGGGATCATTGAGTCCATCTCCTGGCCCTTCACAGGACCACTCCAGAATCACACCATGTGCCCAAGGGTATTGTCCAAGTCCTTCTTGAGCTCTTTCAGGCTTGGTGCTGTGACCACTTCCCTGGGTAGGCTGTTCCAGTGCCCAGCCCCACTCTGGTGGGCTGCCCAACCACCTTTTCCCCTCTATTCAACCTGAGCCTCCCCTGAATCACTCATGCTGTTCCCCCAGGTCCTGTCACTGTCACCAGAGAGAAGAGAACAATGCCTGCCCCTCCTCTGCCCCTTGTGAGGAAGCTGTAGACAGCTGTATTGTAAAGGAGGCTTTAGAATGAACATAATTTTTTTCCTCCTCCTTCTCTCTTGTCTTTCATGGTCCTGCACTTCTCAAATTCCATTTACTTCTGCTACCTCTCAAGTTTTCTTCATTCATTTTGGGGTTTTCTTTTCCCTATTCTTTAGTTCATAGAATCTATCAGGTCTGCTTGGTCCTTTGGGAATTCATAGGCACTTCTGATGAGACTCTCCTGTTACAGGTATTTTTGCTGATATGAATTCCTGTAGGTACTTTCTGAGTATCACAGATGTTATGTGTTAATTTATCCATAATTTTTTGTAACCACCTTTCTCCTTTCTTCTCTTGTGCTTGTTAAATCCTGAGTAAAATGTACATCACAATATAATTGAAGGGCAGCACCTTGATCTATTCTGAAAGTTACATTGAAAATCGTATGGCTTCTTACATATTTTTTATAACTATATCTTATTTGTGAGTGCTTTTATAACACTATTTCTGTAGCAAGCATCTTCTGTTGGTTGCATCTTCCAGATGCAAGAGACTAAAAGCAACAATGATTTGTGGAAATTAGGTGTGGCCTTTCCCAAGTTGCAGGTAATGTCATGGTTGTGTCAAGTCAAGTTTGGATAGTTTTATTCAGAAGAAAATTATACACTTTTCCACTTTCCCTAAAGATCTTTCTATTATACAGTCTGCATTGACTTATAATAATGATTTTTAAATCTGTTTTTCTTCCTCAGAAATGTTTGTGAAGTCTTGCCAAGGGATTAAAAAAAAAAAAAAAAAAAAGGAGAAAGCAAACAAACTGAATAAACATGTAACTGAAAGAAGAAATGGTTGCAACCGAGAATGGATGATTCTTCTCTGTGTATTCCTAGGAAATGCCAAACCAAGCCCTGCAAAACAAATTGTTAGAAATAGCCTGGCTATTGCAAACTCATAGCCTAAGCTGATCAAAGTAATGAGCTTCAGTCTGTAAAATCATGAGGGATGATTCTGTTCCCTATAACAAGAAAATATGCTGGAAGCCTGGTGCTTCTTAATTTTTATTGTATGATGTCTTTTGTGCTGTTATGAATCCTGCACGATTCTAGTTAAATTTGGAAAGCTGGAGGACAGCTTTGCTGCTTTAATAACTTCTGCTGCTCCTGTAAGAAGTTTATATTTGCATGCCAATTTAGCATGCTTAATTTGCTACTCAGGTTCACCGTTCTCATTGTTTCACATATCCTGGCATGAACTCATTTAATTTATTCCTTTGTTAGCCTGTGTCCAGCTGCTGAACTGCTAATCCTAGCAAAGGTTATCAAATGTAACAAAAATGGAACTAGATTTTTTTTCAGGAAGTACTAAAGGAGATATTTGACTGTGATATCCTTCTTACTGTAATAGCGGATAAATGCAGCAATAATCTCCTTACAGTGCATAGCTGTGTTTACTTCAAAAAACTGAAATTAGAAAATATCATCCTTCTAGTTATTTGTGTTGTCCAGAATGCATCTCTACCAAACTCCCATGAGTGTTCTCTTAGCTTTCATCCAGGAGAGGAGGGAACACCTGTCCTATGAGGAAAGGCTGAAAGAATTGGGATTTTTCAGCCTGGAAAAGAGAAGCCTTTCAGGGTCCCCTTCCAACCCAAACCATTCTATGATTCTGTGATTTTGATGTTTTCAAATTGAGGTTGGGCAGCATGGAGGACCAATTCTGGATTGTCATCTGTACATTATAATGTCAGCTCTTAGAGCTGTAAAATCTTCCAGCTCATGCTTCAGAGTTTCTCACATCATAGACAAAACCAGGGTGGTGGGTACACTGGACAGCACATGATATCCCTGGGAGACATTTGAAAAGATTCACTTTACTGCTTTTGTTGGCAGTTGTTACAACGATTGTTGAGACAGGCCGGTAAAATTTTCATTTTTTTGCCAGGTGTAATAAATTGAATTAATTTCTTCTGTGTTACCGTTTTTTGGCACTAGGAGTTGGAGGCTTGGAAAGAGACATGAACTTCTGAGAAAAAAAAAAGTTTTCTTCAAGTAGAATTCATCATCAGTGAATGATTTAAGAGAGGCATTTCAGTGCAGTATGAGTAGGTGATATCCAGAACTGTCCAGATATTTTCTGTTTACTGGAGTAAGATTGCTTATATGCTTATGATCAGTCATTAGTGCAAAAAGGAAAAAAAGCAACTCAAAGCACTGAAATGAAAACCATCCTTATGGTAGTTCTTGTTGTCTAGATTCTTATCTGTAGTGTTTTCATGCTTGTTGCTGGAAGCAGCTTGTTGGTAGCAGATGGAATCTTTTGGTGGCCTTACCATTCTTTTCAGCAGCAAGTTATTCCCATGTATTTTTGTGTTGTCCTAATCCTTGGGCTTTGCCACAGTAGTATCCTGAATTATGTATTTGAATATATTAAAAAAAAAATAATGTACTGAGGTACAGTTTTTACTTCAGCTGTCTAGGCAGCACAAGGACCCAGAGTCAGAGCAGGCACAGGAGGTGATGTGAAGACATGAAGGGTAAAGACAGGAAGTTTGGAGAGGGAAGTTGAAACCTGTAAATGAGATTCAAGGAGGGAATGAAACATGATGAGTGTCAGGCAAAGCAAATGATAATTCCAGCAACCTTGTGGATACAATGGACAAGGCTGGAACTTCAGGAAGGAAGAGGAGGCAGTGAGACAGAATGATTTTTCTCAATGTGGTCAAGAGCAAATAATGCCTTGGTGCTTTTTTTTTCCAAAGTACTCTGACCCTTGGAAATTGATTTGTTCTGCTTGTTACACTGATTATTTCTAGAAATTTGCTGAAGGTAGGAACAAGAAAATGTTTTTCAGTGGCAGTCAGTCCTGCAAGTAAGTGTTATGGCACCACAATGTAATTAGTGCCAAATGTGTCATCATGCCTTAGTCTGAAAGGAATTTAGGATGGATGCCTGTTTTCTTAGTGAATAAAATACCATTTCACCCTAATTAGACTAAGTTTTTACTGCGGACAGTGGTTAAATTGTATTAACTGTACCTCTCCCTTCAGTATTACTGCAGTCTGTACCAGTGACTGGTCCTTTGGCTGATGTAAAACTGTGCACGTGGGAGACATTTAATCTGGGGCAGGACTAAATCTAGTTGGAAGAGAAACAGTAGAAAAGTACATTGTGTAAGCATAAAGGCCTTTGATGTACTGATACATTCCTATTGTGCCCAAATTACTAATGCAGACCTAACATATGCTGACAAACTGATAATTACTCAAATCTATTTTAATCTTTTATTCTGAGAATTACTCCAGACCTGTGCTTTAGTACCTTCTAGTAGAAAAGAAACAGCTACTTTTGTTTTTGCAACCTGGATTTATTCTTTAGCAGAAAGTCTCCAGTAGAAAGATTTCTGAATCATCACCCAACCATAGATTAAGGGAAGGACATACCAAACCTGCCCTGAAATTCTGAACTGAACTATTTTGTAACCTTACAGCTGGAAAGATTTACACTGCAAAGACACAATGGAACTGTGTCATCCTTGAGATTCCGATACTCATCACTCATTCCCCTACTCATCATTTTCCCTCACATTTTATGCTGTAAAGGTGATTCATTTACACAGACAGAACAAATACCACTAGGCAGAAATCAATGTCTGCACAGAAGCTATTTTTCATGCTGTTTAGAACAGCACACACTTTTTCCTGAAATGTGTTCAAAGATCATAATTCATATGACAGAATTGTGTGTTTGCTCATGTAATTTCTGTTGGATATTTTGGATTTCGGAGAAAACAGGAGCTGTTTGAGAGCAAAGAGTGGCTAAAATGATAAACATGCTACCATTTGAACTCTGAGAATGCCCATAAAAACTGACACGTCAGTAGTGGATTAACATTAAAAACTCTGGTATACAACAGGAAGCAGGGCTTAAATCCAGGGAAAACAATAGGCAGCAAGAGCCTTTGTATCTGGGAAGGATTTCCTTGTTTTATATTTGCATGTAAACATGGCATGAATTCTGCTGAAACATGTGGGGCAGTTTTAGTGATTTACATGTCTGAGAACTTTCCCTGGTGACAAAAATAACAGGGATTTTATTTTTAAAATTTAAATAAAATGCTACCTAATGTGATTGCAGGGGGCACAGAAGCTTCTCTTTCTACCCACTGCATTCAGAGCTGTTAAACTGTAATATTCCCAATCAGATGTGTAACAATACTTCTCGTTTTCAAAGCCAGATGAATCATACAGAGATGCCATGCCAACCAGATCTTATTCTTTCTTACTTCTAATGAAAATGAATGATTATTTTAAAGCTTATTTCCAAATTTTCTGGGAAAATTGGGTGTCTAATCTGTCAGATTGCAAAACCAATATTCTGAGGAAAGTTCTAATTGTTAAATCTTAATTCTCTGGTTTTCTGCTTGCCATATTTGTAAAAAGAAAATTGACCTGATGTTTTAAATTTTTCCAAGTTGTTGTTTTGTTACCTAGTGCCACAAGCACTTCTGGCCTTTTAAACCTGCTTTGTGCTTCTAAACTAGCTTCAGGAAAGTCATTTACTTATTAACAACCGAAGATCTTTAATAATGCAGGATTTCTATGAATTTTTCTACCTTGGATCCTACCACCTCATATAGCAAGATGTTGCATGGTATGAAGAAATAATGCTGTGCAACAAGTGCTTGAAGTGAATTAATAATCTGAATTTCAAGGTCAGTGGTACTTTTTGTGCCAAGATGGCTATTGTTACTTGGCTCTGCTGGTCCCTGCAGGCCAGAAAGTGGCTTTAAAAAGACAGCAAGCTAAGAAACCAAAGAATTGCTTAATGACATACACATGGTGGCTGATGACATGGTGCTACTGGGAAATTAATCAATTTCTTTAGTCCTCTCATAATTAGGTTTACAGCCTTTAGGGAAGAGCTATGGTTGGGAACATAGAGAACAAATGTTTCTAGAAGGAAGGGGGGAGGGGAGGGAAGCCAGCCTTGAAACTATTTCCAAAGTATGGACAAAAAATAGTTATTAATATATCAGCTGAATCAATATCTAAATCTAAATGCCAACCAGGCCTTTCTCTGCAGTCTAAATGCTCATGTTACTGGTTTTTTCTGCAAATAAGAGCTGGAGGTCATGGTGGCAGCTTTTAGACAGGCCACCATTTCCTAGGGAGTGCTAGTTTGCCTAACAGAACCCTAAAGGTCCAAAAAAAAAGTCTGCTTCCATGTTATGCTTTCACATGGGAGCTAAAAAGCTCAGAAAAAAAATCACATCAAATGCCAAATTTATACACCTAAAGGTGCATATAAAATGATGAGAGAAGTGGTGTACCTTTTACACAGATTCCTCTTCACACAGCCCAGTTTCAATGGATTTGTGCAAGCCAAAGACAGACTGATTAGCTCAGGATACAGCACAGAGCAGCATGATTTGCCTTGTTCCAGCAGCCCAGGGTCAGCAGCCTTGCAAGCTTGCCAGACAGTATTTTCTTTTCCCAAATTAGAAGTTGTGTGTGCCAATAGTAGGTTTCCTGGTTAATTCTGAACTGTAAATTGAAGGAGAGCCAGGTGCCCTGGCCTCATCCAGAGTCAGGATAGAGCTAACCAGGGAGTCCAGAGGCTCTCACTGATGTGAAATTCAGCAGGAGCTGTTGAGCCCCTGGTTGCCACACAAGGGGTATTTTGGCCAGTCATCAGTGACAGTACCCTAGGAGGCAACCCCTCTATTGTGGCATCCTGGTATAAGAAGAAAGTTATGATTTTCAAGAATCTAGCAGATTTAAATAAAATGGAAAAACAAACCATCACTATGGGGATGTGCAATATTAAGACAGGAAAACGTGCCATAGTTAAAAGTATTTTCTCAGTTTGAGAACTTATTTCAATTATGAAAAAAAGCAGCAAATTGATTCTGACACTCTTTTGCCATTGGATTGAAACCTCAGTAAAGTTTCTTTTTCGGTTCTCCATAGCCCTTCAGTGCTCCTGTGGCAGATGTTCCTCAGCCCAATCACTGTCAAACACTTGTTGGTTTTGTACGTGCATAAAATGATGTCTGACAGCACTGGGGGTATGGAGTGAGTGCTCCATGTTACACTGGTGCAGGCTGCTGCTAATATTAGAACTGAATGAGAGCTCACTTCCTGGAGGCTTCAGCAAGCTTTATTTGCAAATTTTTTTCAGTTGCATCAGACATGTGGAATAAATTATCATAAACTGCTTGTGATCAAATGTAAAGTACCAGAAGGATTTGCAATAGTTAATCCCTTTATTTCTGGAGTCTGTGAAGAGCAAATTATGCTGAAGACTGATACATAACTGGTTTTCATTAAACTAATGCTCTTATATTATAGTATTGTTTGGTTTAATTATGGAACAGAATTTTAGAAATTATAAGCTTTAGAAATAAGGCAGTCAGCAATGTGTACTAGTCTATAACTGATGTTATTCTGCATGAACCACAAGTTTATACTGTGATACTTCTAAAGTGACATTAGAGGTATTAAAACTTGCTTCAACGTTTTGTAATAAACTAGATCTTACTTTGTACCAATATATTACATGGCTATGGCCAAAAGCAGATTTTCCCCATAAATTCTGCTGAAAGATAATCCTCTATTTCCATATATTTTAATTTCAACAAAGTTTTGGGAGGAAGTTTTGCTTTCAATTTAACTAAAATAGATGAGATTCTGACATCTTAAAGGATTTACCTCAGCAAATATGAGTCCATGTTAAAAAGACAAACCGCTCAAAAAATTAAATAAAATTTTGTTAGCCTGCAAAAAGAATGCATGGTCTGACAAAGTGTGTGAATAAAAAAGAAAGCAAACAGAGAATAATAAGTGCACTTGGTTTCTCATTCAGTTCCTTCTCTCTTTCTCCTTCTTTTCCCTTTATATAGCTACCAAAGGAGCTGTCCCCACTGATGTTAGTGATGTAAATGCAGCTATGTCTGGAGCTCAGGACAAGAGGTGCTGTGGAGAAGGAGTTCTCCTCCTTCAGTGGCAGAACAGGGAGCTCTGGATTGCTGGTGAGTTCTCTGGGTCCAGAGAGCAGCACGATCCTGTTGGCTGAGCATATTCTTTCCCCAGAGTCCCTGCAAAGATGCCAGGTTAAGTGGATTATCTGTGTGGCTCCAGGTGTTGAGGTAAACCTCTGAGCCGGTGGTTTCATGAGGCAAGGTGAGCTGATCTAATAGTTTACAACTGCTGAAAGGATAATCTTGTTTCTGTGCTCCCAGCTAACACACCCTGCACCTATGGTGTGTTATCTAGCCCTTGAGAGGGTCCACTTTAACCTGTTCACCTGCAGGAAAAGGGCAGGATTTTCTTGAGTTAAGAAACTGAATTGAATCACGAAAATAGGTGATTAGTGCTGTGGTTTAGGCAAATAGCAAGGGGTGGGACCACAGTAAAGAAGGGAGGAATGGCATAAAAGAGAATGGAAACAGAATCTTACCCTTTTTTTTTGTTTTTTTTGTTTTTCTCAGATTCTTGTGAAACTACACCATGAGATACATCCCTGATTTATCTGAGAAGGTAAACAGAATTTTTTGTACAGGTAACTGGAAAATACTGCATTGTTAAAGGCAAAGCAATAGGTAGTGCAAGAGCATGGAGAGATGCTTTGTGTGGGTATGTGTGCTTCTTGTTTGCCCTATTTATAGCAAACATTCTTTTTAAATACGTGCAGAGTTAATTAGGCAAGGTCTTCATCTAAATGGCATTTTTGTGTGTCACATGATACCTCTGAAACACTGACTTCTGCCCTGAAGGATCAGAAGACTGGAATAGAAAAAGAGGAGACTGTGTGCATACATCCTTCTTGACAAGGGAGAGCACTGGCATTGCAAGGCATCCCTGAATTGGGGTCTGATTGGTCTGATTGCCTTGTGCATATCTTCTTTTTCCATCTGGAAATTTGTTTGTTGGAGGAATTCGAGCTGTTTCTACGTTTGCCCAGGATTTATGGACATTCAGTAGCTTAGGCGGAGACCCTGTGCATTTTGGAGATTCCAGATATGTTCATGTTACATTTTCAGAACAGACACAGAGTGCTTTTGCAGTAACTCAGATGTTTTTTGGGCAGTAGCACAGAAGCCTCTTGTGGAGCCAATATGAGTAGTCTCGATAATTCCAACATGAACCAGAAGCACTGAAGTATTTTATAATAAGCATGTAATTTTCACTGTCTGTGAAATCTTGCAAAGTATGGCAGGCAAGCCCTGCTGTAGGGAATTGTGGGACTGTAACACGCAAGGAATAGAAAAGAATGGAAACAAAAGTGTAACATCAGTATGTGCAGTGACCCTGGCCAAAACACAAAACATGCCACCTTTTGTAAATAGAGCTTGC
Organism: Hylia prasina; assembly: GCA_013397195.1. NCBI lineage: Eukaryota > Metazoa > Chordata > Aves > Passeriformes > Sylviidae > Hylia > Hylia prasina. Next base: position 79,424 of record VYXD01016789.1, read on the forward strand.
CAGGGCTGTACTGCAGGCTGGGAACATCAATTCAGAGAATACAGCTTTTCCTGGAGGGTAGGATTTTTTTTTTCTGATTTTCTACAATTTTTGCCCCATTGGACGTCCTCTCTGTTCAGCAGGTGTGCTGCATTCTCTAGCACTGACATGCTGTTCAGTGATTTTAAACCCTGGGGAACAATATTGCTTAAAGTTTTGGCTGCAGGGTTTCTGTTCCAAGGCACTTCAAACATCCTTCCCCCCAGGACCCACTCTGACTTACTGTTGGAGGTGGTACACAATCAGTAGCAGTCTCCTTCAGTCAGATGGGTGTGCTAACAAGCTAAAGACAACAGGCAAAGGAAATACTATTCAGAGGTCTTGAGGTCCCCAGGGCTATGACTCAGATTTGGGACAGGGTGCGAGGAATTGCTTTATTTGGTATCTGTTGCCTTCTCCAGCTCAGTGTCATTGTTAAAAGCGAAAGAATCACGCACCCAACTCTTTTCTCCTTGTTTATATGGGTGAGGTATGTGGCTCATACTCCTTTTAAACAAACAGAGGCATACAAGGTTTTCCATGTTCTGGATGTAACTTGGCCGAGGCTGAGGAATCCAGAGTTAAGACTGCTGTTGCAGACGTAATTAACTCCAGCACCATTACGTGTAATGCAGCTATGCAGCTCCATGTGGGCCATCCAGTGCCTACCCAGTTCCATGTAACAGGATCAGGATACTTGTTCAAGTGTCTGATTTAATGTTCAAGTAATTTAACTGCTAAGTATGTCTGATTTAGCGTGGGACGATATAAATATCTCACAGCATCTGAAAAATTTCTAAGAATGTGGTGTTTACAAGATAAGAAAGTGGGCGCCCTAACTGCAACTGTACCAGCAATTACCAGTCTAATGTGGCATGAGAGGAATAATCATAGTAAATTATCATTATAATCCTCTGACCTGGCACTGATTTACAGAACTGTTGTGGCTGTAGCTTCTGAATGCTTGGCAGAGAATTCTGAGCATTCTAAAACCATTCCTTCAATCAGATACCACATGCTTTAAGTTTTAGGTTATTTTAAAAAACTTCTTTATTTGATTCAGCCTTGGGTTAATTTTATAATGGAGACAAGAGCTCATTAACAAAAAACGGATGCTTTTATACTCTGTGGTTTTGAACCTAGTGGTTGTTATTTGAGGTAAATCAATTATATGAATGCACTAATATCCACCATTGAGCTTGTAACCCACAGCAAGTTTTTGTATTAAATAAATTTTAGCTTTCCTCTGACTGCAGTCAGGACTGAGGTTTGCTCATGTCAGCAGCCACATGTGTTGCTGTGCTGCTGGTAATTGTGGACAAACTCAAGGCAGGGACTGTGCATGCAGTTTCTTATACTGCTCTCATGCCCTAATGACCAAAATGGAGTACTGGGAATGCTGCATTTAAACCAAGTCTGATAGCAAGGATTAACTGGGACAAGCATTGATTTGAACTTGACTGTGAATGTTTCTGAAATATACAAGTAGGAAAAAGCACATATTGAACGTGAGGGACATCCTGATCCTTTTATGCAAGCTCACTCTTTAGTAAGAAGAGGGAGAAGTTACTTTTACATTTTATGAATGTCTAAGGAGCTGAGCATGCTCTGTCAAGCAGGATACAGAGCAGACTGCAGCTCTGTTCTGTGTCTGTTAAGGAAATGAGCCCCACCTCTGCTAAAATGGGCAAAACATCCTTGGTAAACAGAGCATTGGGCAGAGCTTACACAATTAGTAATTACTCCATGAAACCCCAGCTGGCCACTGCCCAACTTCAACTGAACTTTTATCCTCCTACCACATTTTGTTTAGAAACTATTTTTAAACAATAATACTCTCTAGCAACACCCCTCCTAGAGGACACCAACTGCTCTGACTGTCATCTCAACTCCTGGTTAAATTGGGAACTGCAGATGCCATCTCTAACAGAAATGATGAAAAGTCAGTGACCAGTACTTCATGTCTTATACATCTTCATTAATGGAAAGGAAACAAATTATTTCCACAGTGCTGTATTGTTGCACTCAGTCCTGCACAAAGGCATCTTCTGAGTCATTGTGACAGCATGTTCTTCGTGACAGAAAGTGAGTATGTTGGAAAGCTGTCAGTCAGGGAAGCAGCTGAAGCCCTGAAATCATCTCTGCCCTCGGTTTGGATTCAAGCTGTGTGCCAGAGACAAAGACTATTTTGCTGATTCCAGTTTATGCAAGCAAGATTATGCCTTAGTTTCCTTTCAACAAATAATCTCATATTGTAATTTGACAAAAAATTTCAATCTTTAGTCCTCTGCTACATCCAATAATGTCTTAGAGCACCTCCTGGAAAGTGTTGGCAAAATAACCACTGCTCTGCGACAGTTTTTGAGTTCAAATAGATGGGTACTTACTCAGAATTACTTGAAACAGTATTAACCATTGATGTTTTCCCAAATCAAGTATCTCCTTCCTTTCCTACCAGCATATTCAGCTCTCCACAGCCCACAGCTTCTCAGCACTCTTAACTGGCTGGTTACACTCTAAGCATAGTTATATTGCACCCATGGTCTCTTTTTGAAAATAGAATTGAAAGCAGCACATGCAAAGAGGAAGTCATGTAGAGAAAACAGGAGGACAGAATTTACTTTTGTTTCATAATCCAATTACTTTGGATACACTGAATCAATGGGCCTATTCCAGCTCTGAGAATAAGGCCTGCTCATGTGACTATGTGCTTGGAATCCCAAACTCTGCCAATTCATGCTGGCACAACTGAAGAGATTCCTGCCTCCAGCTCTCTGCCCGTTCTCCTGGATGCTGTCAGGCCAGTGGGAGGGGTGGCAGCTGGGCAGTGTTCCTGCCCTGAGACACCAGTCTGGGGTAGCAGAACAAGCAGCCATAAAGTTCAATTTTTACTGTCCTGTGAGCAGCAGTTGCTGATGGCTCCAATTCACAGTCCTTCATGGATTTTGACTTCAGCAGCTGAAAAGGTCACTGTCCCGCTAGTACTCATAACTCCAGCAAAAATTGTAATTAGAGCCTCCAAACTAATCACAGGGGGCTAAACCCTGTTCTTCAGAGCTGTCACCAGTATGGATCTGTCAAAAACATTGCTTGCATCCAAGGTCAGTGAAGTCAAGTAGGCAATGTGTACTTACATGCATGTACACACATGCTTTTAAATACACTTCTGCCTGTTAACTACGATCTCCTGGTGAGTATTTGATTCCCCTATGGTTCTAAAATGAAGCTGGTTTTGTCAGCAGTTTGTTAAATCATATACTGTGAGTTTTTCCCACCAAGAGGAGTAGTAGCAGAGCAGCACTCTGGGAAAAGTGATTTATTGCACACATGTTATAAGGGAAGTTGCTCTGAAGAATATTTATATTTATGATTTAAATGAGATCATCTGTGGATTTTTCTCAAGAAAGGAATAAGAAAAATTTAAATGGGCGCAGTTCTGTGTTGGTGTGAGCAGTGACCATGATTTTTTGTGGGAATGTATGAAAAAACCTCAAAACTCTTGATCTGATTTTGAAAAATAATGTAAGAGTTATTTGGGGGTATAGCCTCCAAATTCCTACTGTTTGGGTGTAAAGCAGGCAAATGTCTGGATTTTCAGAATAAAAAATGATGCCAGTAGATAAATGTTTGGAATTATTTTGACTGCAGGCAGCAAATATATCTCATCACTATGGTTGCAAAAACAAACACCCACCAAAGAACTGTATCTGACACAGGGAAAATAATTAAGGGAAATGGAACAATTTGCTGCTTGTATTAAATTCTTTGCATTCCCTCACACAAATCAGTAGTTAGAGGGGTGAACTGTGACCTTGATGTGAATATTCTGTTTGAGTTCTCGCCATTCTGACAGCAGCAAATAGGGCAAACACTTACTTAAAAATAGAAAGGAACTTGAGATGTATCCTCCTACTCTGAACCATTTTCTATCCTACATTTTTGATAATTGATGTGAATTTGAGTATAATTTTGCTTTTGAGTTCAAATTGAGAATAATTTGGGATTTTTTACCTCCGGTTTGGATGTAGTAAAAGGCAACAGAACTTCCCAGAAGTGCCTTACTGTTAGGAGTTCTGCCAGCTCAAGTTCAATGGGATCAATCCAGAATTAAGCAAGCAATGCAGTTCTGTAGCACTAACAAAAAATAATTTCCAATAAAATACATTAATATGTTTTAAACCCTAATTATTTTAATAAAACGCCACCACCACCAACAACAACAACAAACAAACCAAAAAAAAAAACCCAATAAAAGGCAGAAAACAAAGGATTGTATATCCATGGTTAGATAGTGGTAAAGGAATATGAAATTCATCAGAGGTTTTGGTACTTGGGGCACAGCTCACTTTGGAATGGCTGCTAAACCATCAGCATTTAGAAGCAGCCTGAACATGAAATTTATGCTGTGTTTTTACGAGCAGAGTTGGTTGTAAGTGGCCCTGAAGTATTGCCTCTTCCAGGACCTAAGGTGACTCTTCTTAGTAGGGCATTCTTGGAGAGAGGAGGAGCCAGAGGAAGACACACTGCAGCTACCCCAGAATAAGGTACCAGTTTTCATCAAGCCAAGCCCTAAAATGTAGGTGATGCCCCTTCCCCTAACAAACAGCCAAACAAACCCACCACAAAACCCATCCCTGGGGGTGAGAACCTTAGTCCCACAATGTCCCATCTGTTGTTTTCTGCTAAGACTGAGCTTGGAGAATGATTGCTCACTTTGCTGTGAGTGATTCTATTAAGACAAGCCATGCTAGCAGTTGTAATGGTTAGGGTTGGGTTTGGGTTTGCCTTAGGGTTAGGATTAGTGTTTGGGTCTAGAGAGTCAAAAACCCCACAGGTCCAGGAACACTGGGGCTGGTAAAGGCATGTCAAGGCAATCCATCTTCCTCCTCTTTCTCTGGAAAGATATTGTGTCTCCTAATATTTCTGAAAGATGATGCACATCTATGGGACATGCATCCCATTCTCTGCTAAGAAGATGAAATGGTGAAATACATAGACAGCTTCAAAACACTGCATAAATTCTTCCTTCAAAAAGTGTGAATGTTCCTTTGCTGCACCTAATCATTTTTTTAAGAAAGTGAATCAGCAAAGCTTACAGACATGTGAATCCCTATCAGTAAAATAGTTAACCCTAGTAAATTCCTCCTAATATGGTTATTATTCCAGACTATCCCATGCAAAGAGAATCACTGTCTCACAGCATAAACAGCTTACACTGAAACCAAAGGATATCTGCATGCTTACAAAAGTACTGTAGGATTAAGTAATACCATGATTCACTTGAAAAATCTTTTTGACATCACCTTATTTAAAAGTAAATTTCCATTTTTAAATTGCAGTTCATGGACACCCACAAACCTCACAGCAAGTGATTCCAGGCTAGGAAAGGAGTGAGGATGTTCTACCTTAGCTCCTCATTCACCTTCTGTTGCACTTGGGGGAGAAAACTGGCTTTGCAGGTATGTTACAGTGGGTTTGCCTTTTCTTGTATTAGAAACAAAACCAAATGTTGTTGTGATGTTTAATATTGAAACTACTGTTAATGTTATGTCATTCTTCAGAGAGTTCTTTTTGGTTGGATTTTGATACATGGACAAACTGTAGCTGAGCTCTGTGTGCTTTTATTTGCAATAATGTTTTTCAGTAGTTCCCAGATGAGCTAGTACTTGTTTGTAAGTGTTTTGGGATTCGCTGCTGTGAAAGTTTTGGGGTCAGTCCAGAAGTTAAATTGCAGAAATAGCTGTATAACATCAGCAAAGGCAGTTTGCTCCTTTCCAAGCTGTAGTAAGCCATAAGGTAAATGCAATGCACTGGTAATGGATGTCAACTGAGAATCTTCATGAATGGTGTCAGATACACATGATTCCTGTGCTGTCTGCTAAAACAGAGTGTCAAATACAGACTTGTATAAGTGGGTTAACTAAGTTGCCCTGAGCATAATATTATCATCAGTGTACTTTTCCTCTGATGCAAAGTGTGATTGCAGCCTGGCTGACCTGGGACTATGGTTGAAGGCAAAGTTCTCCTGTTGCATTTTTGTTTTGTGACCTGATTGCCCTGTCAAGTAATCATTTGACTCCTCTTGCAACTTTTATGTTTCCTGTATGGAATCAGACCTGTAAGAGCCTGGGCAACCTCTCTTAAAGTCAGACATAAATTTCTGACCGCTGTAAAAGGACAGTAGTTGAATGTCGATCTGATTTTGTTATCTTTAATCAAGAAACATAAATATATGCAGAGTACGATATTTTGTTCTTGCTCCAGAACAAAAGCTGCACTTCATTACTTTAACTTATAAACCCTAAAAATGCTGTGAAAAGCACTAATACTGTTCTTTATGAAGGCATGTTGTGCAGTCACCCTCCTGAACAATGCACTGAAAATGTAATTCCCACCATCAAGATGCACTTGCCCTGAACTTGCTGCAACATCTGTATGTTGGCTAAAGAAACCTTTGTGAAGATTCTAAACTTGTCAACTGAATTACTTAACATTCAGTTTTGTTGGCATGACACTGTGGCAGCAGTTATATTCAGTTAACAAGTAGCTTCTAAAATATGTGTGTGTTTTTTGTGTGTATGGTTAAATAAATAAACTCATGAATGACCATTCTGTATAGGCACAATCAGGTAATTCTGTTGTCAGATTTTCAGACATTACAATTTAAAATAAAGCTACTGGCCGACAGACAGACAGACACTCTTAGGTACTCTATGAGCATGATTATTTTTTTAAGAATTTTTTTTTTTAGAACAGAGGGATGTATCAAATGACTGTAGAAAAAGGAATGTGTTTATGTTTGAGATGAACAATCCTGTTATGATATTTCCAAGTATCCTTCTAATGCAGCATGTTTTCATTAAGTTTCAGAGAAATTAAAAGAAAAAATGACGCAAAATAAAATCAGTGAAAATGCAGGCAGATCCAGGTGAGAGGGAAATAAAAAATGAATCAAGAGAAGTCTCTGTGTAAAGAAGCAAAGTGGGAAAATGAAAGCTTTAATGCAAATAAGTGTCTGTGCCAGTCTAATTTTTAGAGACTGCTCTGTTTCAATGGAACTTCAGTTGGTAGAAACACCCAGGATTATTAAAACTAAGAAAAAGGAGCCATTGAAAGTAACATGAATTTAACTGATGGAAGAAACAGGTCCATAAACTGCAGCAATCTTTATGAACACTAAATATAGTTTGAGAAGTTTGAATTCCTCTTTTAAATATCTTGGTTTCTACTGTATACTTGTAAATCATGACAGTTCTCCATTTATGAAATGTGTAACTTAGTGGATTTCTCCTAAAACTGAAATGCTGATTTTTTTTAAAGTCTTGTCCATATTCCTCTTTGTTCTCATGTGGTGTCATTGACTAAAGCCTTAGACTTAATAATGTATCTCAAGAAATGTTGTGGAATCTCTTGACCTACTACACAGCAGTCCAGTAGTGTTAGCTTATTTAGCCAGGATGTATCTGAGGTATTTCAGCTTCTGCTTAGGACACACAGCTGGCTCTAATCAAAATATGGTGTGTGGGTTGTATTTTAGACATCCACAGTGCTTTATCTTATCTAATCAGTCTGCTTATATGGCATGCTTAGTTCCAGCCATATCACTGTTTTTCATAGGTGTGGTAAGTGCAAAGCTATTAAGACATGGCCTGCAAATCCAGATCAGCACTGAAATACCATATGAAACCTGGATGGAGTGGTAAAGGCATTGCACAAATGAATTGGGAATTTTGGGGGTAGATGTATTGATTTTTGTTGAGTGGTTGACTATTAAGAGTGAAATTTAGAAAATAATGCTGTGGATCTGAACAAATGATCTCCCAAGTGGGCAGTGCTCCTCTTAGGACAGGGACCTGTCCTCAGCCTGAATGGGTGCAGGTGCCCAGGGCCAGCAAACCAGGGGCTCAGAAGAATCAGAGGGTAGTTGTAATTGGAAAAGCAAATTGTAAAATGACTGGCACCTTCTTTTCATAGCTGGCACTGCAGATTTACCCCACTGAAGTTCCTCAGAAGACCAGCATGCTGGAAAATGTGCAGTTCTGGGAGAAATTAAGGAGAACCAGCTTCTCACCACGGCCCAGCACCCCAGAAAAGCTTGCAAAAGTCAATCACAGCTGGAGCTTTACTCCCAGCCTAAGGTAACCCATGAAATTTTGCTCCTGAACAGTCATTTTGCTGAGTGCCTCTCTGGAAGAGACAGTGTCTGCTTCACCCTTCTTCCCTGGGGCACTGCAGCTCCCTATAGATTCTAACTGATGGCTGAGCAGCACAAGTTACACGTCTGATTGTGTCATTACTGGTGTTTTACTGTAGTGACTGGTTTATTATGCAAGTCTGTGGTTGCACTGTAATCAAAAATCCCTGTGGTTTGGGGAATACAGGATAGGATAATAATCATTATGTAAGGTCAGCTTGAACCCTTAGGTGTTGAGTTGTCACCAAAAATATTTGGTTTCCCTTTAATATACTACACAGCAGATTGCCTCCTTATTCTAAGCAAAAGACTGATATTGAATTAGAAGACCTTGCTTTGTATGAAAGAAACTCAGAATACTTAAAAGAGGGGAACATAAGGGCAGTCATATAGAATGTGATACATGAAACAAGAGCCAAGTTAAAAAATGACTAGCTGTTTGCCAGCCAAAGAAAACAAGTCTCAGTGAGACCTAATCTGCCTACTCGTCTCCTGAGGCTCATATACCAACTCATGGGATCTCTGCAGTGGAAATGTACATTTAATTCTGATTTGTTTTACTTGGCAATTGTATTCCTCCAACCTTACTGATTTCAGCATTCAATATCTTAATGATGCATCTCAATAAAAAATACCTAAGATCTTAGTCAATCAGTCCTGAAAAATACAAATATCACTTCCATGTAATGAAACATAGCATTATTCCCAATGATTGATTAAGAAGAGAGCAAACAGAGCTGCATATAAGCCTATAGGATATAGATAAATAATGTATTTACATGGTGGCAAAAATATATTTCTTGCTTTGTTCTTTATTCATTCCTGATTATTCTTTCTTAGGCTTTTCTGTGTGAATTTATTCTAAGCGATGTTCAGTGATTTGGAATGAAAGGGTTAAGAAAACTGGACAGTGTTTTGGGTCTACTTTGAAAACCTTGGAGCACAGTAAGCCTTAGATACCCTTACTATTCATGTATTCTTCAGAAACCACAGAGATTTCATTTTGGAGTACATAGCTTGGAATGGTGGGTCCAGTTTTCAGACAGGCATCTGTACTTCAATTCATGTGTATTTCCAAGGACTGTGCATTGATACATACAAATCTTTTAATAAAATGCTCATCCCTTTCAACTGAATGGGTTTCTTCCTTAAAGAAATGCCATATACAATTTAAACCTCTAGCATAAAATAGAAATGTAATGTACACTGTAGACTTTATGGTTGGAAGGTCTGTGTACTTAATATTGTCCTACTTGTGGCTTATGAAGCTCTTTTAACTCCTTCATGTAATGAGACAAAGAAAGATGCATTTTTTCTTTTAGCATGTTCATTACATCGTACAGGATGTTTTAGGAATAGAAAAATTATGCCCTAATGAAATCAATTCTATAGATTTTCTTCCATAATTGGTTTGCTGTTACTGAGTCCACTTGGTGAAATCACATCTGCTACCATTTTCTGTCTTTTTATGATTTTTTCTTGTCCCTGTTTCTCTCAGACAAATCTATTTTTTTATCATGTTTGCTTAAATTAGATTGTCTTCACTGCAATCATGTCTTCAGATCTTAAACAATCAAACTAGGTTTACCTAGTTAGTGTATTTAAAAGTAGTAATTTAGAAAACGAATAGTTTATGGAATTTCACCAACAAATCACAGGTTTGACAAGTTCTTGAACAATCTTTAGCAGAAAAATTTAGGACTGGTGTGAGTTATGTCTATATAAAGCTGTAAATGTATATTTGGATAGATTTTTTTCCACAGTTCTTTGAAAGTCTGGCTTCTGTTTTATGAACTTCGTGATTTTTTCAGTTGTGAGGAGAAAATGGTTTGGTAGTTACCTTGCTCCTTAACATGCCAAACATCTCAAATTGAAATCATTTCTGTATTGTAGTGACTCATTCAGTCAGAGAAACTTAATGCATTTTACTCACTTGAATATTTTCACCATCATAATGATTTTGTGAACTAGTTAACTGTTATTAACCCCATTTTACAGCTGAAAAACACAGAGATGAGAGAGATGAGAAACGACACTTTCAAAATGACCTCTAAAAACCATAAGTGTAAAAATTCAGGAGCCTCTTTTGAATGCAGATATCAGTGATTTCACCAGTGTGTCCTAAGAAAATTAGCAATTTTGGCAATGCATCTTGTGACTCTTACTTTTTAATTTTATTTGCACCTTCACCATATAATTTCAAAATCAAAACAAATGCATATTTTATTCTTCAGCCATCAGATCTACTAAGAATAAATAGTACAATAGTGTCTTCATGGTGCTGGTGAGTGCTTCAGCCGTTTATTCAGTAGTGATGCTATTTATAGAAAGCTCCTTCATGTGATGGTGTTGCCAGTAACACAGATGTCCCTTGAATGCACTCTATTTTAAACAAAGGTGAAAGGCTAAGGAAAATATAAAAGAACCCACCTTTAATATTTCAATTTAACAATAACAAGCAGGGTGTGGCCACCCTGCAACTGCAGCTTGTCGAGTGCTTGGGAGAAGGGAAGGGTGGGAAAGCTCTCTGCTTACCAGTTCCACAGTCTCGTTAGTAAAAACACATCTGACACCAGTGATTGTGGCCTGAGAGATACAGTGAGAATGGGTGGTGCTTTCAGTAATTGCTGTGAATAAACAGCCTTTCTAGTATGTGGAAAGTAGCCATGAAACAAGCAGTTTTATCAGTGTTAATGTACTTACATTTTAGAAGCTGTGAATGAAAATTCAAGAATTCTTGGCTGTTAAAAAAATATATATATACTTCTTTAAAATACTGCTTTTGCCCCCAAGGACACTGTGAGACTCTGCACATAAAGCTTATCCAGAAAGTTTCTTCTTCATGCTCAGTTTGCTGTCCTTAAGCTGGACACTGATATTTTCAGTGTTTAAAATGAAACTTACTGGCTGCAAGTTACAGAAAATGCTGTTGCTCCTGTTTAGAAGTGGTTTAATAGTCAGTGAAATTCACAGGAATGTGGGAAGGTCAAAGACAGAAAAAGTGCACGTTTTACACATAGATAATCCTCCCTGAAATAACTTGAGCTTTGTAGTCATTTGTTTTTGGTTGTTCTTTTGTGTGTGTGCGTTGTCATTTGAGGGGAGTGTTGGCATTTTTGTTGTGTATTTGTGGTTTGGTTTTGTTTGTTTTTAATTAGAGAGTAACAATCTGAACTTTCTGTGAACTGAAAATTAAAGGCTTAAATAATACATATTTACCTGAAATCAGCTTAGTAGAAGCTAAGCTAGTTTCATCCTAGCCCTGGACAAAAAAAAATCACATATATTTCCAGCCAGAATAGACTTCCAGTAACCCACAGTCACCCAGAACTTACTCTCCAACATATGAGGTCACCTGGAACCAGCACTTGATTTTTTGAATTCTCCTTTTATTGGGATTTATTCATTTAGTTCTGATTCAAGAGGAGCTAGAAATTAAGAAGAAAAAAAAGAGTGCTATATAGAATCACAACTAATGTGTTCTGCTATTCCAGAAGACTCTAGCAAATTACTTCCACTCTGTTTTATCTAACTATGAAGGAATTTTATTCTGAGAAAAGGGAGTATTTTTCAGAGAGTGTAGCATGGTTGAGTGTCTGCCATAAAATAGACTGTTCTTTCCTCCCAAAATGCTACACGCAGGTTGTAGTGAGTCTAGTATCTAGACAGATTTTGTCTGGGCTCATTCAACACATGGAAAAAATATTTCATCTCATTTCTTCCCAAACTGACACCACAAAGCCATTTCATTTATTTTTCCTGACATGTTGTGTTGTTCAGTATTGGATGTAGTCTCCCCTGGCTTTGGAACAAGCTGGTAGGATTGAGCAAAGCTCTTTCCTTTTCACAGTTAGAAGGAAAAATGAGATCATAAAAGAGAAAGTTAATTACGGAGTAATGATTGGGCTCCTTGCACAGAAATGTCAAGCACACCTGAAGCAAATGACTCTGCTAAGGCTTGCTAGCTACATATTATACAGCTATTTTTGTTGCTTTCTATACCTTAAGGCCTCCTACAATAAATCCTCACCTAGTGAGAAAATCTAGTGGGCTGTCATCTTGAACAAATTATAATGCTGCTGATGGCACAAAATAACTGTACCTTCCCATCTGAGTCATCTTCTAATCAAAGCAGGAGAAGATCAAACCCCTTCCAGAGATAAGAAGCACTAAAAAACTTGCAGGGTAACTAAATATGACAACTTTTTGCTCCTGCAACTTGCAGTTGGGTGGGGGATGAGGGAAGATCTGCAGCCAGCTCAGAGAAGGCTGTAGTGTTTCTGGAATGAATGAGAAGTGCAGGGGTGTAAAACTTAACTGATACCTTAGGAGTCCCTTACCTGAACAAGGGAGGTCTCTTTCTTAGTTCACTCCTGAACTGTGAAGGTAAAAGGAGAACAAGATGCATTACAATGATGTTCAAAAGGTGCAAAAAGCTTGACTTGCCACTGTCCTTTTGTCTCCGTGATTCTCTTCAATCTCATACCCATGTTAGCAGCTAAGAAGAAAAAAGCCCCTATTTTTACACTGATCTAGTTTGCTTAACACTTCGCTCAAATTGCTGCAAAAGCAGCACATGAGAAAAGAAGCAGGGACATATCTGAATAAGAAAGCAAATCAATGATGGGAAAATTCAAGAAATGTAATGATGGCAGAGGAGCCTGATAAAATGAGAGCAGAAAATCTGCAAACAGAAGCATGTCCATCATAAATGTGGGACCACCAGATCATCCCCCCTCCAACAGAGTTTACTTTCTTACTTTGGAGCTAGCAAATAATTTATTCTAGGACTATAGCTCTTATTCTTGTCAAGGACCACTGCAAAGAGATCACAGTTTTCCCGAATTTATAGCTGACAAATCAAAGCTCTTTTCATATAAATCTTCTCAGAACTGGGACTGCTGCTTGCTCACAGTGGCTCCCTGAGTGGCAGGGAATTATCTGTCTTCTCTCATGTCTTTTATCATCTTTTGTGAACCAAGATGTCTGCAGATGCTTCAATAGCTGGACCTCAAAAATAATTCCTACAGTAAAGTGTGCCAGTAAAATGTGACCACTTAAGCAGTCCTAGAAAATACGAAGGGCAGAGGAGATGGGTGATCCCTCCTAACTGAAATCCCAATTATTGTTAATCAACCATGAGTTAACTGTGAGTCACAGCACATCAGAGGTGCAGCCATGGGCCTCAGGAGATCTGGGCTTGTTTCCTGCTTTATGGCAGATCTCAGTCTCTGAAGCTGGACACGTAATTTAATCACTGTTGGTATCTCGGGCAGGGGTGATCAGCTCCGACATTTTGCCTCTGTTGCCTCTGCAGACTAAAGGCTCCCAAAATGTGGCAGTCTGTCACTACAGTGCCTAAGCTCTGTACAGCCTGATTAGACATGGGGCCCCTTGCACAGTCATCTGGCAAACACCATAACACAGTTCATAAATAATAATGTTTTACAATAGCCCTTTTCTTCAGTTCCCAAGGAGAAGACGTAACACTTTGTGTTAAAGGAACAACTCTCATCTGGTAATATTAAAAATGTTCTGAACTGCTCTTTAGTCACCCAAGAAGTCAGATGAAGTTGTAAAATCCCTTTCAGCAACTTGGTGTGACTTTAACTTTGTCTTCAAGTCTGAGCTTGGAAATTCTTCCTTTGAAGAGAGTTCCTTTGAACAACTAAGGTATGAAATGAATTTCTCAAAATATTCATGGTCTTTCAGGGTTCCAGGTTTTGTTCTAATATTTATCAATGCCTTTTGGCTTGCCACAGCCTTTCTGGCTTGAATTCATAATTTAAGAGGGGAGGACAAAGTCAGCTTTTGCATGTATCTTTAATGCAAGGTGAGTTATTGTATGTGCACTGCAAAATGACAGCAATGACTGTCTGAACTGTCCAGGCACAGAGAGCTGTTTCTGTCACATACTTATGGTATGACTGAACACATGCTCAAAGTAAGATCATTGTTTAGTAAATATCGAATATTCCCTAGTCTTTTATATCCTGTTGTCATTTCCTTTGTACAGCTTGCAGCTGTAGTTTCAAGCCAATGTACAAAAGTAATTGGTTAGGCAGAGTTCAGAAGTGTGTTTAACTATGTAGCAGAGATATTTTTGATGTTTTTCCTGTCTCAACAAAATTCTTGGAGTTCTGCATCCAAAGTGGCCTACACCAGCATCTTCTGTGTATAAGTCAGTAGATCCATTTGTTATCCATTTAGTGAGTATAAATATACTGTAATGCACATATAAATCTATAAATATAAATATATACGTATATCCATAAATATATATTAAAAAATAGGGAACTTGGCTGCCATGTAGTCAGTTTGTGGTTTTGGAAAACCACAGGCTTTGGGGTGGGGATAGCCATTGTATTGCATTAGCTATTTTCTCACAGTTTAAGAAGCAACAGCTCAGAACACTTTGGTCCAGACAACAAAACACCCAACAGGAAAACAGTTCCTCCACGTGTTTCACCAGGCCTCTGAAAAGAGGTGGGTGGAAGGGGATGTTGGCTAATTCATAGGTGGTCACAGGTTCCTGTGAGCTGGGAAGGAATGGGAAAAGAGGGAAATTGTGTAGAGGTGAAGCCTTGTGTGAAGGACCATACTCTGAGCTGTGTGAGGAGGGTAAGGAGGACTGTTCACCCTCAGTCTTCACAGGACTTGCTCCATGGTAAAGCCTCTGTGTGTGTTGGGTTTCAGAACAAACATGGAAACCACAATATTGCAGGGTGGTTTTGGATTGAAATCTTCATTTTATTTTCTGCCCAATTACTATTGAAATTAGTTCATTTTTTGTGATTTTTTTTGTCTGTTGTGTCCCCCCTGCATGTTTCCATTCCCTGAATTGAATGTACCAGTGACTGACAGAGTTAATTAATTGAATAGTAAACATCTGTGTTAGGGCTGCTGCCTCTCTCAATTCTCACTCTCTTTTTAAGCTCAGCCAGAGGACTCAGGCTGTGTAGGGCTAGACAGAAGAGGAGTTTGGGTGTTGTTAACAACTCTAAGTTAGGAAATGTATTGGAGCTGTAAGCACCACTCAAGTATGCTGCTGAACAACACCTACCAGGCAGCATGATTCAGCTCAGTGGCCTACAGGTGGAAGGCAAACTATTATTTTCACTTTTTCTGCCCTGTAGAATTCAGATGGGCTTCCAAGTCAGGGCATGAAACCTGCAAATCCTGAAAATATTTAAACTCATTACTTCCTGAGAGTTGTTCTATCATATGATACCAGAAAAGTCACAGAAAAAAAAAATTAAAAAAACCAAAACAAAACAAAAAACCAAACTGACCAACAAATTAAATGAGGTGGAATTCATGCTCAATTCTCTGGAAAGACTCCCAGCCTATGCACAGCAATCCTGAATGGGTAATGTTCAGCAGGCAACATCCTATTTTCCATCCTTACCAACACCAATTGTTGTGATTCATCCAGAGATGGTTTTTTCCAGTGTTAAGATAATGGAACAGCAAAATCTTCCATGAAAATCAGAGCCTCTGACTGAAATTGAAATTATTCTTTTGACAGAGTAGCAAAAGAAAGATGATAAGTAACATTATCACACCAAGGGAAGCAATACATTTGCAGTGTCAAGGGTATCAAACCAATAATTAGCATATTCAGTTTCAAATTAACCTCATTATACATTGTAACTATAAAATCTCTTTTGAAAAATTACTTCAAAACTGAACCTTACCCCAGACAAATGTCTGCAATTTGACCTCTTCGTAATTTTACTTATTCCCCTTTTACTTTAATACATTATGATGTCACCAGTAAATACAATAATCTGTGTCTTCTGCCAAAATACTTCACAAAATATTATCTGTCTTCCAGAGGGAGTGGGGAGAGGAATTTTGTTTGGTTTTTTTTAAAGTGAATTAAAAAGAAAACTATTATAGAACATGTATTTTATGATTCAACAGTCTGAGGCCACGTTAAGAATTAAGAATTGTTTTATTGGTGTTTCAGTGCCAATTCATGTACATTGCCAGTTATGTTACAGAAATAAAAGTGCTCCAGGAAGGCTCAGACCCTGGATCACAGCCCACAGCTTCGCAGTCCTATCCCCTCACAGGAATTTTAACACAGTGTTCCCCCAGGGGCTACAACTGGGTCAGCAGCTCTCCTGGGAGCTGGGGCATAGCAGGGGCCCTGTGGGAGTTGCACAGCTTTAGCCCTGCTCACAGACACCAGCCAGGGTACAGGAAGGGAAAATCTACCTGTTTTCTTCAGGCAGAATACAGAGTAGGAGCAGATCTGTATAATGGCTTTTCTGCTGCACAGTTCCCCGAGGCTATTGCTCAGCTGGAAGCAAGGGTGGGTGAGTCAGCAGTCTGTCTCTGTCCTTAAGGTGCCCTTATCCTGTGCACCATTTAGGAAATAAAACTTAGATTTTTCATTCAGATCCATGGTATGTGGGGGTGAACATACTGCACTGCTATTTCCAGAATAAAAAGTTCTCAGTGTAGCAAGCAGGGTGGCTCTAGCAGCACAGATTTTGAGAAGTAATTTTTTCTTTCTTTTCTTAAGACTCTGGATTAAGGTCTTTCAGAGTTATCTGGCTGTCTCACCTGTTCCAGCTGCACTAGCGGGGCTGTATTTAGTTTGCAAGGTTCAAGGTTACCTTGAGGTTGGACTCAGACCATGGTCAAGAAATGTAAACATGTGAAAGGCATGTGAACATATTTGGGAAATGCCATATGGTGTTCTTCTTCCTCCCCATCCTTGCTAGTGAAAGCCTGCTGACATTTTTGCATTGAATTCTCTAGGAAAGAACAGATAAACACCAAGACAAAATTGCAGCATAGCCAGGCTCAAGCACAGATGAGACTTTATCCCTCCTCTGAAAACCTTAATCAGGCCAAGCTTACGTGGGGCTGGTGTTTGCTGACTTATTGTTTCTGCCTGTCCTTTGTGAATCATGGAAAGAAACATATCCCAGCGCTGTCAGAGATGCATCCAGGCTGATTTAACCTGTTTGTAGAGGATCTTGGGGTAGGTCTGCATTGCACAGTAGAGATACCTGTTTTGGCCACAATCAAGTTTCCTCCAGAGCCTGAACCAGTACAGCTGTGCCAGTGGGACTGTGCATAAGGCTAATTGTCATGTGCTGCTACCTCTGTGTGGCCACTCTGGGCTGTACAGTCCTGCTGCCTGCAGGAGAACAGAAGTAACTCTCAAACAGTTCTGCTTTGTGGGACTCAAAGCTTTGCTGTCTTCAGACATGCTTAGGATTTCTTCTGATTTCAAAGTTTTTAGTCTCTGTAAATGCTTCTGCTTCTTTTTGCCTGTCATTTTGACAAAGAGACAAATTCAGATCCTTCCCACCAGAGAAATCAGCCCTCAGTGCTGCTAGCAGTGCTCCATTATGGTCATGCAACAGGGAGTTGGGGGTCTCCCAATATCATAGTTTCCAATAAAAGAGACTGCCAACAGTCAGGTATGATGCTGTGCTCCTGGTTTTGCTCTAGAGATCCTATTCTGATGATCAAAAAGCCCAGCATCGTGCAGGATTGCCCTGGAAGCCCCACTGCTCACTGGGCATGGCTGCTCTCAGTCCTTTTCTCCCCTGCTACCCTGCTAGCCCAGAACCTTCCCCTTTCCACCTCTCTGCTTTCCAGACAGCATCTGCCACCCACCAGAAGTGTCTTGTATGGGCTCTGAAGAGGGCAAGAGATACATGTTTCAAATATAATAGACGTACAGAATTCACAGGGCTATTGCTTTTTACATCTCCAGGGAATTCAGAGTTGCGTTGCAGGGCCCAATTTCCATTGCTGATTGGCCATTTAAGGGACTCAGTGCCAAACGAAGTCTCCTGTGCAGCATGTGACTGGCTGGATGGTACCCCACATGTCAATTTTACTTTGAAGAACTGAGCACTCATCTGCAACTTCTAAAAGTTTAACCTTAGTTTGCTATTATTTGGTTTCTCTTGTCTGAAAATCCCCCTGGTAAAAACTTTGTGCTTGCTTTTATCTCATCTCCTGCTTCCTCAGCTGCCTCCAGCCCATCTGAGCTGTACCTCTTGCCATTCTGGCTCATGTGAGTAACTCACAGAGGTGACCCAGAATCACCTAAATCAAGATTAAAATTTCTATTTGTAGCCATGTTTTCTAAGCTAAAGCTCATCTGCTTCTTTTCCTTCGTTCTTATCCTTGCTTCTTTTTTTCACACTCTCAGGCACAGCTCTATGAAAACTGGTTTCAGTGTTGATGTAAAACTTTAACAGTTGGCATTTGGTCTCACTCCCACTCAGCATTTCTTTATTTCTTTAGCTGTGATCCTACAACCGTGTGTGGGCTTGTGTTAGAAACCGGATCACTGAAATGGTGCCACATTTATCAAGGCAGGGAGGGAGGAAGGGAAGGAGGGAGGGAGAGAGGAAGAACAAGCTTGTTAAATTGGCTTCACCAAGGTCTCTTAGAGGATGCACTTTCCTTCTCTCCCTGCATGGCTTTCTCTCCCTCCTTCTCTACCTTTGCCCACCTGAGCAGTCCCACCTGCCACTTGTAGATCACATTTCTGGCAATCAGCTCCTCACACCCTGTGTTTACAGAAGTTAACAAAGTTAACATCATGTTAACAAAGTTTGCTGTCTTTGTCTTGTGCGCCTTTTCACCAATACAAAGAAAAGTGTACTTGTATGACTGGGGCATGTAGGGCACAGAAAACAAGCAGCACATCAGGTTAAACAAATTGCAGTTCTGTATTGTAAGGAGGATGCATTAATGGGGCTTTTCAGGCAAGTCTCTTTGCCTCTGAGTGCTCATGGGGGATGCTGGGTTGTATAATGATAAAATTTTCACATGGCCAGAATTTCATTACATCATTTGTTAACATATGGAATGCCACAAGGGAGTTCTACTTTATTTAACATAGTAACAATGAACAGTTGGCTGCATTACAGTCCTCTGTGTCACAGAGGATACAGTCAAAATATATTAGTCTAGTTTAAAACATTCAAATTACTTTTTTGTAGGCTGGCCAGTATGTCCCGTGAGTGAGCAAAAACAAGGAAAAGACAACTCAATAGTGGAAATAAAATGTCAAACATAGTGAGAGCCTGAGCTTCAAGCAGAAGAAATGTTGCTGTGAAAGGTGTTAGAGGGATTTAACCTATTTAAGGGACATGGATTTTAAAGGTATCTAGTTTCCAGGACTGCTCTGTTGTCTACCAGGACTTTTGAGCCAAGAGTTATATATGATACAATGTTGATATCACTATTCTGATAAAATTATTATTTTACTTGCCTGAAAATTCCAGTGTTAAAAATGTCAGCTATTAGCTCCTTTTGTAGCTCTGTGAGTTTAACAGGGACATTTGATCATTCCCAGCTACTGGCATTGCCTTGTCTGCTAGGGTTGTTCTGCAGCACCTCTGCTCCTTTCCCCTCCAGCCATATCAGACAGCATCACTGCAGCTGCACTGAGGGCATTAGACAGCTCTGACAATTTTAATATGCATTATATACCGAATTCTAGAACACTCTGCACATTAGCACTGTGTGATGTGTCCCAAAAGCTGGCGTGTGCAGTTGCAGCCCCTGTAATGACAAACAGGCTGTGAGCTGCTTCTTTCTCTCTGCAGCCTTTATCAAGTTTCCTAGTTTTTCCAAGTCTCAGTTCTCCAACTAGAGAATTGGGATTAAGCATAATTTTCTCGTGTGTTTTGATGGATGGACTGAGTTCTGTGATCTATTCCATAGCAAAAGAGAAATACTCTGCACAAACTCCCATTCATGTAGGATTTTAGTGAGGTTTACTCGAGTACATACAGTATTATACAAGTGAATAATAGGAAGAAAGATGTCACTTCTTGACAGCTTGAGGTATTGCCCACAGACCTTTTCAGAGTGCTTTGCAAATGTAGTTTTACAAGCTGAGAAGGACACTGTGTTCCCACAGTTGCTATAAAAGATCTTTTCATAGTATTACAACAGGGAAAACAGTATTAAAAAGAGGGAAGCTTTCTCTTATGATTGGCCTGATTTTTTGTTGTTTTAAATATGCATGGTTATACCTTTGCATTTGTATTTTTTTAATAGCCAATAACACTGCCATTACCTTTACTTGCCATTAGGCACAGTTAGACATATTCAGCATGTCCAGTCTTACAGGAGCTGGTGTCTTTGGGCATTGGTGTTTGCACTGCTTTTTCCCCAGCTCACCTGCTATTCTGCCTTGGAGGCAGATGGCCAGAACAAAGGGATTCCAGATTTGGCCTTAAAAACTGCTGAATGAACAAATGTACTAAAACTTGAGGATTTAGTACACAATTAAATGTAACTTAGTCATACTTAAATGGCCAGATGAAAGAGGATTCAAAATTGGGAAGAGGACAAAAGAAGAGCAAAATGTAGCAATAATCTTGAGGTATCACCTTCAAAGGAGGTTTTCAACAAGATGTCCATGTTTTAAAGTTGAACAATTGGATAAAGGACTGAATGATATCTTATAGATTTTTTTTTTTTCTCTTCAGAAACACTTTTCTGATCTGTTGAAGATATTGAGAGGAAAATCTTTGCTCAGCCCCAAAGTGAAATGAAACAAAATTCATCTTTATAGTTCTTCTGAAACAAATACAAAGAGACTGACATTGTTTCACATCTCACAGTCTCTGATGGGGGAAGTGAGGAATGAAGGTGGTCAGGGTGGGTGAAATCTGCTGCCTGGGTCCATAACTGACCACTTTTGGAAATGGACTAGAAAACACAAAATGTGAAGATTCTGCCAGTCTGCAGCAAGAAAATTACATTCCTGTCTTTCAAGCAAGAGATGTCGCAACACAAAGCTGCTGTTCTTTAACACAGCTCCTTGTGCAGAGGTGTTAAATTGGTTTATTTACCTAACACAAACATGACTAGAATCTGTGAGGAGGAAGGTGCCTGCCTCCTGCAGCATCCCAGCTGAGGAGACAGGCAGCAGGCAGTGCTGGTTAAGGGAGGGATGGAAACAGGAACTTGACTCAGCTTGGTCTTTTGATGGGAACAAGTGAGTTACAATAAGAGATGTAGCATTTCATGTTGACTTGAACATTTCAAATTACAGAGAGGACACAAACATAATAAAAATTTTATTGTTTTCAGAATAATGGGGACATTTGTTATGGTTTTTGTGTGACATAAAATGCTGTCATTAAGACTGCACAATAAAAACAAATGTGACAAGAGCTATTTTTAAGGTTCTCAAACTCTTTGACAAATTCTCCTTTTAAGCTTTCTTGCTTCCCCCAACATTGGAAAAAAATCATATGCTGTAAAAAAAAATCCTAATTGCAAGCCCTTATAAAACTTGCTTTAAAAAAGTAGAAAATTAAATAATATATATATTCTGATTCCAGAATAATTGCATAATTTAACAAAAATAAGTTTAGAAGCACCACAGTAGGGCTCAATGGGAAAAAGTAGCTCCCATATGGCATTTTCCATGCCTACATTTTTAGATAAAGAATAGCTTGACACAGTTGTTGCCTAAAATTATGCATCCTAAATACTTCAGCACTGAAGAGATAACATGTATTGCTTGATATTCCCCTTCTTGTAATTTAGCATTGCCCTTATAAAAAGGCTTTGATGTATCACTTTAAAAAGTCAGTCACTCTTCATTATTTGGTCAATGCCTGTTTTGCTATATAGGGATGAAATGAAGCAGTGCTTAATCTATCTACAGTATTTGTGTAAATGCTGTGCCACAATGGACATTTCAGCCTGGAACATTCTGGTGCTGAGAAACAGCTGATCCCAGGTGGGTCCTCCTACCTGCTGGGAGGATACTCAGTAGTTAGAGTTGTAGTGCTAAATAACCTGCAAGTAAAACATTTTATTAACCAGACTGTATTTAGCCTCTGTGTTTTCATTGTAGCGATTTTCCAGACACGAAAGTTGAGTTTATTTCTTGAAAGAGACTCCACAAGTATAAACTACTGCTTAACTTATTATTTGTAAATGTTACATGTTTTATTGCTGAAGAGCTGTATCAAAACTTTACACAGGACATTGAATTCAGTGCTGGTAAGGGGAAAATGATCCATCCTCCCTATGTAGAAAGCATTACATCACGAAGGGATGGAAACAAAGAGCTCTGAGGGACTGGGATAGGCAAACTTCCCTCCATTCACAGGAAATGGGTGAAGCCTTGCTTGAAATTATTATTCAGACATTTTGTGCTGTGAAGGAAATGTCTCCTGATAGCACAAGCTATTGGTTTCCTGTTGTGAACTAACAGTTTTGGCATTACCAAGAATGGACAGGAAGGGCAAATCATTGGGGGTCATTGGAAGAACTTATTTTAATGAAAAGACCAGACCAAGTAAGTGGGAAGAAATTTGGCCTGAAAAGAACCCTGAAATTAAAATGGGGGTGGGGGAAGCAGGAAGGAAAGGGCTCAGATCCTGATTGCTACAGTGGAAATAAATAATAACAAAAACAATGTCCCCCATGAAATGTTCACGGGGTTAGCAGGGGGAACACTGTTGTTGGGCAGGAAGTATTGCAGGGGGAGAAAGCCCTTTGTGTCCTACCTAATTAAGAGCCTGATTCAACAAATATATATCCAGCTTCTACATTGAGGATAGCAATTTTTGGAAGTTTTCACAGATGCAGAATTATTTGGTTTTTTGGTGGTTTGTTTTGGTGGGGTTTTTTTGGTTTTTTTTGTTTGTTTGTTTGTTTGGGTTTTTTTACTACTAGGACCTTATAACAGAGGCACTTTCAAGTGTTCGTTTTCAAGCAGGGTGTATAAATAGCAGCGCCACAGGTCCCTGCACTGCCTGAGCACTGGGCCAGCTGAGTGTGCACCTTCCAGGCAAAGGGAACACAGGCAAAGGCTCACACATGTCCCTTTCCAGCCTGCTGTGACAGCAGAGAGATGTCCCTTGTCCCCCTGAGGTCTTTGGGGATCTGTGCCACCTTCCCAGGCTTGCTGATGCCGTGACAGCATCGCCCTCCCAGGTGCTCTGTTGTCTGTCACTCCAGTTCTGCTCTCAAGGGGACAGTGCAGAACTGGTTCCAGCTCCAGAACCTTCCCCCTGGAACATCCCAGGGGCTGCAGGGTGCCAGGGCATGGCAGGGAGCACTCGCTGAGCTCTGCCCTGGCACTCACAGGGCTCTACTGCCACCAGCAAAAAGTAAATCTAAAAATCTCTCCAGTGCCACAGGCTTCTTTTTAAGATGGGAGCCTAAGTTTCACTTCAATCATTCAAAGTGCCTAAAGGCTATTTCTAAAAATCAACGAAATCTGCTTGGACTTTTGTGTTACGTGCTTTTGGAGCAAGCATTTTCACCCTTGCAAAGATTATTTTGATTGTATGGAAATTCAGGTTGTAGAAAATGGCTGCCTAGTTCAGAAAAAACATGAAAAGAGTCACTTTGTTTTTGCAGATTCTTAAAAGGCTGTCTCTGCAGAGTCTTTTATGATGCCAAACCCAAAAGAGTTTGTAAAAATGTGTCTGGGAATTTTTTTAAATTTGATTTGTATAGAATTTTTAAACCCATATACAAGATTTCTGCTTTCTACTCTTAGAAAAATACAAACTTGAGTTACATTGGAATCATGCTTTTTTTTAACATCTCCTTTTAAATATTTTTGTTTCCATTTAGGACTGCCAGCATTACCATAGAAACCCCCAAAAATAAAGACTTTCTCAGCCTTGTGAGAGTACACCTGCAAGAGCAAGAACTGCCTATCAAAAGTGAATTCTTTATTATGGGTGTCACCTAAGGACATTTTGTGTGGTCAGTATGACTTTTTCCTCTCAAAATATATTGAAATTATATTCTTAGCATTGATACAATTTGGTATCTTGCCATGGACCAGTAACAAATGTCTGTTGCTATCCAGTAGTGCTCTCTTTAAAATACCATCTCAGTTTCAAAAGAAAAACCAGCTCTTGACAAACTGTAGGGTTGGGTTTGGAAGCCCTAAAATACCAAGATGAAATAAGCACTCATCTCAGTGAGACAAACATGTAAAATGAAGATCTAATAAGCTGTTTGAATATAAATCATTCCACTGGCCTCAGAAGGACTTGGATCAGAGATACAAAGAGAATTGCAAGAATTCATCTGCTGCTTCCTAGTAGAGAGGTGGAGCATATTTACTATTGAGCAGTTGGCTACTATCAAAATGGATCTGTTTAGATTTTCAACATTGCTAATTTTATACATTTTGTTTGTTTGTTTCAGAATTAAACAGTTTGATCTGAAATTTTACGATTTCAATTAGTTTTGTGCAGTTTTCAAATTAACAACAACAACAAAAAAATTAGTTGATTACAGTGCCTTAGCATGTATTTTTTCCAAGAAGAAGGCAGCTATGGTGGTAGGACTGAATTCAGATAACCTGGCAGTATCTGTGAATAATATTTCAAGACAATGTTCTTGTAATAACAAGCCCTTAAGCCAACAAGATATTTCCATTCTTTTGGTGCCTACTCTCTGTCCTTAACTATATGAATTGTATATTCTGCTTGCCAAATTGTTAAAGTTTCCAGTATATGAAGGCTTTTGATTTGTGTACCTTTCTGCAGTGTAGTGGCAATTTGACAAGTCTGCATCTGTAATGAGCACCACTGGGAAAATAAAGATTTGTTTTGTTTGTTTTTCTGTATTAAGGACATTCCAAAACCAATGAAAAACTGAACTTTAAATGATGCTAGAAATACACCTTCATGTTATTTCCAATAGCATAGGAAAATCACCTACATATTTTTGCTGTTATTTAAGCATACTGGAAAAAAAATCATTTAAATGCACTGAGGTGTCACCAAGATTTGCTTTTCACTGCTGTTTTAATGAGCAAAGTCCTTGGCAGAACTGTTTTTCAGCATAGACAAACCTCAGAAATGCTATCTGTAACATCTCCATGGTATGTCTGATACCAAATGATCCTGTTCAAATCAATAGACACCTTGGGAAATTAGATGCTATTCCACGTGGAGAGGAGCATCAGACCTCAGCTCTCTGGGAGTATTGAAGTGCTAAAGGGAAGAACAAATTCAGTCCTCAAACCAAGTGTTTGCAGTACAGAGCTGAGTCTAAGGAGGGAGGGATTCATTCAAGCAGAACATTTAGCTTTACATGACAAATTAGTGTCATGACTATTGATTGCACCATCTCCAACTATAATTTCATCAGAATGTTATATTTTTGCAGGACTGGAGCTTCCTGTTGTACAAATGGGAAATTTTCCCAAAGAACTCTGGTGTTTGCAAGAAGATATCTTTCCAAAAGTGCATAGGTACTATCAACAAGATGCAAGAGTACTGAAGGCATTTTTGCTGAATTTACCAGCTTTAGGTACTGCACTCTGAAATTTCTGGATGTTTGCAGACAATAAGGTTTCTGTGTCACAAGAGAAACGTTTCCCCGACAAATGGTGATTCAAATGTTATACATTCCCACTGCTTCAATTTTTGCTCCAGGGTAAGTAGATGATTATTTAGTGTTTCTACAAGCTGTCATATTACTTATGCTGCTCACCAAAGAGGTGGTTGTGTTTCAGCATTAGGCAGGGAATTTTCCTGTGTGTGCATTTCAGCCCAAAAGGACCATTTCAAAAGGTTTGTTGCCTATGTTTGTTGATACCCTCTAAGGTACCTTCATCTGTTGTTGCAGATGGCAGCAGAAGTTGAATTTCCCTATGAAGGTGGGTAGGAGTGGCAATCAGATGAAACTGGGAAAGTGTTTTTTAAGTGTTTTAAATTCTTCTGTGGCAAGAAGTGTGGAAACTGTGGATAGGTTAAAGAATGATGGGTTACCATGCAGGGTTAATTTTGCAGGAATGAAGTGGAGAAATTATAATGAAAATAATTGTAGTAGAATTTGTAAACTGGCATAGAATTGAGGTCAGTCATTGTAAAATTATTCCTCTTCCTTTGGCTGGATGCTCTGTGCAAGCTGCTATTCCCCCTCCTGCAGTGTTAAAATCACTTCTTTTCATTTGTGTGTGCTTTCTGGAACTGATGAGATTAAAACAGCATAATACCACTTCAACTCAATAGGGAATGATTGCAACTGAAAAGCATTTATTTATTTGATGTGAATCATTCTGTAGCACATTTCAGTTCCATACTGGAGAGAAGGTTTTTTGGCTTTTAAATGTTTGCTTAAATAGAAGAAGTGAGAAGATGTCCCTGTCCCTGTCCCTGGCACCCTCACCTTGCTAATGCAGGAACACACATCTCACTTCATAGTGCTGATGTATTTATTGCAAGGGGACATCTAGGATAGTTTCAGTTATTGTAGTGTTCACTGTTAACACATCAAGTTTTTGCAGTTGCATATGAGGATGCTGGTCAGTGTAAAAAAGAAATCATAACCTAATATAGGTATCATAGAAAAGGTTACAAACAAAAAACGAAAAAGTGGGTTTTGTTGTAATGCCACTGTCTGTTGGCTCTGCCTTTCTAGTTTTTAAAATGAGCTAGACATTAAATAGCCACACTTCTGCCTAAAAATAAAGTATATGCTTTATGGGTAAAGTCCTAATTAAGAGGACAGGTGAATTGTGGAGAGAATAACTTAATATTATGGTAACCATAATATTTGACTTTTAATTGTATTAAAAAACACTGCCCTTTTAATGACAGCTTTCTTACATTAATGCATAGCTCTAGTTTTGGGGTTTTTTTTCCAATTTAGTTAACAGTTCAGATCAGATCCTTTTATTCCGATTTACATACATGCCAAACATTCCAGGATGGAACTAACAATTGCATTGTAGCAAGAACGAAACAGTCAGAGACGAGATTAGGCCCAATTCCTCTTAGTTTAATCTAATTGTGTCAGTTAGGACACTTGAGAGATAAGGGTACTCAGCATGCATACAGCAAAGCTCCCTTTCCATGTTACAGCAATCATACTCTGCTGGGAAAAGTTGTGTTGCAAGGAAAGCTGCACAAGCCTGCAGATCACTTTGCAGAGACCTCCTGGGGTCCCTAATTGCTGGCAGGCACCCAGGCACGCTGGCAGCACACACAGTGCTCGGGCACTGGAACACGGCTCTGGAGTGGCTCCGTTCAAGCTGAGGTAACATCTCCATCCCAGGTTTGCACACAGAGCTCCAGGGACCTGAGGCTTCCTCAGCGACCCCCTGACTGAGTCCTGCTCAGGCTGAGAGCAGCTCAGTGCCTGGGCTTGGGGAGCCCTTCTGGAGCATTCCCCTGTGCTGGTGTCTGGACAAGAGTCCAGCCAGGCAAATGGATGGATTACCAGTGTTCCTTGGATTCCATGGCCATCTGGATGTACTGCTACCACCAGGCTCATTTTTCAGCCTGATGAATGTAATGATTCTGGCAATGGCTGTGGCTGCTCCAAACCATTCTTTTAACAATTTCCATTACCCTGGCCAGTTATTTTCAGGGTCTTGGCCTTTTCCTTCAGAGCTATGTGTTGTTATGTTTCAAGATCTCTGAATAGCAACTTGTACAAGTATGTCCCTTTGTATCTGCTCCTCATCTTGATGAAGTTTACATACAGCAAATGCCTTTTGAATGGGGTTGTGACAGAGTGACTCAGGCAATGCTGCTCTAAATTACCTTCCTACAGACACTGAGTAAAAAGGAGACAAGCATCAGCTCTCCATTTTGCTGGACAGGGCAGGCACACTAAGCATACAGTCAGGTGGAAAGTAATGTGGGTTTAATATTGGTGTCAGTAGCAGACCCCAGCTGTTCCCTCTGATACATCACACACAAGGACTCCCCAGATAGGGCTGGTTTCAGCTCCATTTTACTCTACAGTTTTGTCTATCTTCGGGTTTTTTCAGCCCCAACAGGCATCTTCTTATGTATTTTAAGCTGAAAGAAAAGTCAGCAAACAAAAACTGAGCCTACACAGGCACCCAGAAACAAAGCCGTCATTATAGGATGTGCAACTGCTTTTTCTGAAGCATAGCTAAGTGTTATTCTCTCAGATCTGTACACACTGTCCAGTTCACATCTTATACCACTGGGGGAAAAGAAAGTTCCCAAACGTGCTTGAAATACTAAAGTAGTCCCAGGAGGAAAGACCTAAACAAACACTATCCCTCTCCCTGCACACACCCAATCCTTCCCTAACCTAGGCAGCCACTGACACTCTTATCACTTTCTGCCAGCAACTCTGACTGTTCTGTTCTTCACACGGAAGGCTTACACTGCTTGTACAGTTTTTGTCACCCCTGTGCATTGCATGCCTCAGTTACTGAGCCAGCTGTTCTGCTGGTTCTTAGAAGGGCTTTCAGAGAAAGGAATTCCGTATAAAAATGCTGCTGCCCTGAGACTAGGTGGTGACTAGTGGTGACTGGTCATTAGGTCACCCCTGGAGACTTGTGGTGACTGGCACCATTCGTTACAAAAGGAGCCAAACAGCAGACAGACATTTTGGCAGAATGGCTTCTGAGTGGCAGCTTTCCTATTATCCATCTTTACCAGTGTATGTACATATCACAGTAAAATAGACCAGGCATTGCTAATTACCATTGCTAACTCACAAAAGTAGGGTTGGCTAGTTTTAGCCTCTTGACAGAAGAAGTTATAATAAAAATGAAAAGCTGCACTTGGTGAAAATTATCAGTTACCACCCGAAATAAAGACATTTCAAATGCCGTTTCCTTGAATATATGGTTAATAGTTTCAAATCTTAGCATGTGCCAACTCCTCCCCATCATACAGCTGTACCAGCTCCACAGTCTTTGCATTCAGTTCAAATCTTGTTTTCAGTATGACAAGAATTTTGCCAACACTGTAGTTAAGCAACAAGAATCAGTCCAGTAATAAGACAGACAAACAAAAATACCTTAGCAAGCAGGTAAAGATCTAAAGCCTTGGGAAAGGCTGGGTAAGGTTTCAGCACAAATAGAACCATAGCAAATTAAGCAGGTTCCCTTAAATTGTACCTGAGATGGCCACTCCTAGAATCAGGTCTTGAGCCACAACCTAACTTCTCCTTTCCAGGGGGTCCTTGCAGACAGCCTGAATCCAGACTGTCTAAAAGTGCCATGTTCTCCCTTCCGGCCACATCAGCCCTTATCAAAAAGGCCACAGAACATCTTGGCTGGCTGGCCTCAAACTTATGGTCTCATCACAAGGACAGATGGGCTGTGGGGAGGTGACAGGGACAGGTAATGCTCAGGGCTCGCCAGCACTGCAGGATAAGGGTCAGATGCTGGGAGTGAGCTGTAGTTTTTCTCCAAGTGTACTGATTAGTTCAGCAGTCCCAAATGTCATCCTGGGACCTGATCAGGAGTTTAATTCAAAGCAGTAAATTTATTCTTTAGGTAGGCTGTACTCAACTCACGGAGCTTCTTTATCCACTGGATCAAGGAAAGCCCCAAAAATTACACATTAGGTATGCACAGTTTCATGGCAAATGCAAATACACACTTTAAATATCATATGAATGCAGTGGATTGCATTCACAGCATGCTGGTGGCCTACTTAAATATAAGCATTTTCTTCTCTTCAAAGCATATGTAATTTATAATAGCCAGCTAACATCAGGAAGCTCTTCATTCTCCAAGGCTGAAATACTTGTATATTATATTTGTATACTGTACTATCCCCAGAGACTAATAGTAAAACAAAATAGGAAAATTCACTCCCTGGAGAGAAGACTCCTCTAGACTTTAAGGACACATAACTTCCAATTAAAGCTTTACAGAAGGGCTGATACATGCAGTGTGACTCAGGCTCAAGACTACCCCAATGTATGTCTGTCTGATGAGGTGCCCATGGCACTGCTGAAGCATTACAGACACATACCAGTAAATCCACCTCTGAATGCATCTCTCTTGGGAATGAAGTTCATCTTTCACAATACAACATGGTCTTCTAAACAGAAGGCAAAAGAAAAAAACATTTATCATTCTTGTGCCAGGCACAGCTCAACTTGAATGAAACCGGATGAAATGTGTATCATTCATCTAAGGAACAAATCCACAGATTTGTCTGAGAGACAAGGGAATGCGATCCAAAAAAGCTATCCTTTTCAGAATGGGAGGCTTGAATTCAGTCCAACCAGAAAATGCATGCTGAGTAGCATCCATTTATTCATAGTAGTAATGGTTTCTTCTAAGAGCACATTGCCTTGCTTGTTGTGTTAAACATAGTATATATAACCAACAAAAATTCCCATCTTTGCAAATGCAGGCTATCTGCCAGTTCCACAAAGAAATTTTTTTTCTAAATAGCTACTGCATAAGGGCTGTTGCCTGCAGAGCAGGTTTTGTGTGCTCAGCCCACTGCGATCATCAGGTCTGAGTGCACAGTAAATGGAATTCACAAGCCTTTCCAAGTCACCTCCTGTGTAAAGCCCTGAACAGACAGTCCCAGAAGTGAAGTAAGGAACAACTTCCCTCTCCGCCCCTTTGGGCAGCTCACATACATGCTTTTAGCAATACCTAAAACAAGAAAAACACCTACAGCCACTTCACTGGGACTGTCAGAAACAGAACGGAAATGAGAAACTGATTAAGTGGAGAGCCAGCTTCACATGCAGAGAAACTTCCAACTTTCGTTCCTAATGACTTTTTAAAAAATGCTTCAGTTTTGCTAGTATTCCCTTTGAAAAAAAAAAGTAAAAATCTTGGCCCATGAGCTCTCAGTGCCTACACAGATGAAAGCTGTGAGAGGCCTTAAATGACTTCAGCAGGAAACTACTGGGAAGGGGAGGGGTCTGTTTTCTGACAGTCCCATTACACATTTCTAGGAAAAATCTTTTCAAGTTCTGCGGACAAAAACGAAACAGAATTACAGCACTGCCTCTCTTTTGGAGACAATCAAAACATCCTGCTCCCATGCTGGAGTTCTGCAAAGTAATTCCCTTCTTTTTTTTATCTCTCCTCCTCTCTTTTTCAGGATCTTGGGGTCAGGAACAGCACTTCAGATTGAAGAAATTGTTAGAATCAATGCATTCTAATCTGCTCAGATAGGACCCATGTTTGTTTCAGGTAAACTTGAGGAATAGTTTGTTGTGCAGTTGCATTCATAAATCCTCCTGCCATTTCCCAAACCCCTCACAAACTGTTCAGTGAGCTCAGGAGTTCTCCTGTTTAGTAGCAATGACAAAGCACTCGACCACTGCAACACCACGGCAGGGAAGCCGAGCAATAACAGACGTCAGCCAACGTCACCCCCAGATCACTGGGGTGGAAGGTCATCCTCAAACAGTATTTCCATTTTCCCCTCTTGGTAAATTGCTCTGGGAAAAAATCCTCTTTTTTTAGTGCAATGTTATTAAAAATTAGAAAGTCACCACCACTTACATAAAGCTGGAATTCCTGGCCGTGTTGGGAATTTTAACTAATGTCTCCACCCAAGCAGCGTGTGGAACCAACGTAATGGCTAACACAATTCAGAGCTTAAAATGATGTTGCAGCTCCAGCTGTTTTTATAAGTCAGTACAAGAGATCTTTGGAAGCATTAGAGAAATAGGAACAGAGGTGAATTATGGCTTCTAGTCTGATGATGTGCACTAAGGAATACGTGAATGACCGTGTAAAAAGCAAGAAAAAGGTAAAGCATCACTGGACAGTGTTACATAGTGCCATCCTCAGGACCAAGACAGCCACAAAAAGTGATGTCTGTTGGGACATATCTCATGGGAAACAGGTGCATTGTTTTTTATCTGTGCTTCTAGAAAAGGCACAGTCCTCAAAGGTGAAGATACATGACAGTCTGGGATAGACAATGCAGCTTTTGTTCTGATGAAGAAGAAAGGTTCACTGTGAGCAGACTTGGCCCAACTGCCCTTAGCAGTTCCTGTGACTTGATGTGCTCTACAAATCCCTCAGTTATCACCAAGCTACAGCTCCCTATTTATCAGCTCATCCAAGTTAACTGTGCAAGGGCTTTTTTATTCCCTGAGAACTGAACTGTACTGTTTGACCAAACAAATTTCCACCTTCTTTCCCAGTACTAACATGCAGAGACCCAAAATCACTGGCAGGGCACAACGATGACAAGCAGTTACCTTATTACCAAATATATTTCCATATAGGTTCCTGCTTATAAGCAGAAGTTCTGACTAGCTGCTAGTTCTGGTGCAGATTTTTAACAATTTAATAATTACTTAGTATTTAATGAGTATTTAGTAGTAATTTGGTAGATCTGCTGTTTATCTGGAGATGTTAGACACAAAGAATTTATCCAGTGAAGAGAATCATGGTATAAACTCTGTCGCCACTGAAAACAGAAACTGCTTTGCTGCCAACATCAACACTTCATATTTGCACAGGGTACTGTGCTGTGTATTTTAAAAATAATTAAATAAATAGATAAGCAATGGAACTATTTGACAAGAACTAAAGAGGGGTGAGATATTTAATAAAACACTTCTGGGGCTGTCATCTCAAAACAACCACCTAATTTAAAAGGTTGCTTATAAATAATAAAAAATTCTATGTTTCTTTGAAAAGTCAAAATACCCAAACCTCTGGTAATGCAGTTTTTCACTAACATTACAACAACCTCTCTCAGAACATGCAAACCCTGTACATCCCAGTTTCATATCTGCAGGTAGGACTCACTCTGCAAACTAGACCCAACTAGGAACATTTTGCTGAGCACATTCTAAAGGGCTATAATTCCCCCCCCAACATGGTCTGAGAATTCTTACTTTCTGGAGAGGTGAAATTAAACAGTTTGAAAATCATATGCTTCAGGCTCACAAGAGTCCGCAAACACTACTACAAATACAGCAGCATTTAAAATTACTAGGTTGAAATTATCATCAATCTGACTTCAGCAGAGTGCTAGCTTTTTCCTTTAGAAATAAATTTAATATCATTTCACTCTGTCACTAACCAGGATTACTTGACTCTGAGGACGAATTTATATAGTTGCTATCACTGAAGCACATAAACAGGCTGAGCACTTTTCTAAAATAAAACTGTAGAACGTCAATGCAAATCAACAGTAAAACTATATTTTAGAACAATGTAAGGAGTTACTTAGTTACAGAGTATCTTAATGAATAAAAGAAATACTGTTTTTCAGCCCACTTCTGAAAAATAAAGCAGTTTGCTTTTTTCCACTGACAGAAAAAAACTATTTTTTGGCAGTTTTTAACCTGTTAACCTGTTATTTAAACATTTAACCTGTTATTTTTGATAAATAGACTTTGAAAAGAGAAAAAATTAAGGAAGGCTTTTGTGAATCATCTAGGTTATAAATTTTTTGGCAGCTGAAATTCTTTAAATTTTGGAGTTAGTAGTCCTGAGGTAGAGGGGCTAGTTCAGAGTTATTGAAAGAGAAGTGTCCATCTTACAGCATTTTCCTACAGCTGTACTGTGAAAACAGTACTTTATGCTCTATTCTCTTGACAGGAGTGATTTTCCTTAGACATCAGTGATTCATGGAAACTCCAGATCACTCCAGTAAAATGCAGTCTCACAAGGAAGAACCTGCAACATCTCAGAGATCGCAGTCTTAAAAAGGATCCAAACCCAGTGAGCAACTGCATCTTCCATAAGTGAAACCCATCCATCTTCTAAAATCATCTCATGGGGAGATGTCCACAGTAACAGTAAATGACTGTAACAGCAACCCAGGTAAAACTGTGGCTGAGGTAATACCTTTGGGAAAAGCTGTTAAAAAGTACCTTGACTCCTTTTTTATAATGTTGCTATCAGATAGATTTACTACATTTTAGAAGTCTGTTTTACTCAAGCTTCTGTCTGATTACCACTGTACTTTTGCAAAGTGTATTTACCATCCAGGGAAAGTCTTCTACAGACCACCATTATTTTCAAAGGAAAAGGGAAAAATACAGCAAAGGCTTCAAAGATGTGAGTGAATTATTTCATTCACAAGTGCAGCATGTGCTCTCTCTTCTGTAATGACACAGTACAGAAAACAAGAGGCAATTAATGCAATTCCTTTGCCAAATGAGTGGGATCTTATAAAGAATTGGCACATAATTGTGATTTGAGCTATCTTGTTTTAAACAAAACCAAACCTAATACAGAACAATATAATGTACTAACACGGTCCTTCACCATATTTTTCTTTTTCCCCCCAAAACAAGTGTCTGCAAAGTGCTGGGCCTGTAATCAAAGGACACTCAGTGTCCAAACCAGCACTGTTGATACAGCCAGACATTTCTGTGTACTGCAGTACATCATGAAAGTGAACCAAACTAGAACATTTGGTCTTTTGTTATCTTACATACCAAGACAGAAAAACATGGCTCTTTCCTCTGTTCTACCCAATGAACAGATGTGGGTTTAATCACGTACAAAAGAAAATCCTCACAAGTTTCAGACTGTGACTTTGATATTTAGGAGTAAAATTACTTTCTCAAGGAAAGTAATTTTCATCTAATTATCTTCAAATTGTCCATAAAAAGAAGATAGGTAAGGAATTGGATAAATACATCAAATAAGGTTTCCCTTGGAGTTATTTTCTTCAGCTGGAGAGAAGCCTAAGGTAATTTTCATAAACAAAAAAAACTCATGGCAAGATAAGAAAAGAAGCCTCAGGGTCCAATATAGGAAAGTTATAGGAGATTCTTCAATAATAGATATTACAGAGCAGTGTAAATTCAGATGCCTCCTCTGTCTTGTTGAACTCAAAGCTGCAGATCTACTCAACACAAGGTTAGCAAACAGCAGAGTTAGGTAAAACAGAAGCAGAAAATGCCATCCAAAAGCCCAAAAGGACACCTTGAGGGCTACAACTTTAAGCTGGCCACTAACCTACTATCCA
The DNA here is from genome assembly GCA_013397195.1 of Hylia prasina. NCBI lineage: Eukaryota > Metazoa > Chordata > Aves > Passeriformes > Sylviidae > Hylia > Hylia prasina. The sequence continues at coordinate 114,326 of VYXD01016789.1, forward strand.
GCTCCCCCACCTCCCCCCCAACTCAAATCACCTCATAAATACCTAAGGCAGATTACCCTTCCTTCTGAGGAGCATTAGAGCTCTGACAAATTCTGTGAAATGCAGATCCAGGGAACATGGACCTGGGGCAACTCTTCGAGGCACATTTTGAGAGGATGTATATGCATGGAGGTGGTTGGAATTGGCATCCAGAGAGAACAGGTATGCTTCTAATGCCATCTGGCCCTTGGTTACCAGATCTATCCTCATACACGTGGCCTCTGCAGGGATAATGTGCACAGAGTACAGAGGGATCTCTCTTCCACATCCAGGTGTTGCACCAGGAGCAGAGGGTGGAGGGATAGAGATGAAATCTGTGATTCTGATGTGAAAGTAGGATGCACAGTGCTGGCATCTGGCAGCCATAAAAGAGACATGAGGCAGAGCTGGGCCTCTGGCCTGTTTCCAGCCAGGGTGCCCACAAGGACAACAAGAGCTTGTAACCCATGCAGAAGGGTCAGGATGGCAGGAACACAATTATGGCCCATGCTGGTACTTCAGCTGCAAATTCCCTAACTTCCTAGAGTTTCAGTAAAATTCTACCCAACATCCTAAATTAATTTTAAAACCACAGGCATTCAAAGTTCATCACAAATGACCAGGCCCACAAAACATCCAGACGTACACCTCCCACTGAAAATCAGTGGGAGTTAAGCCCCTAAATACTCCTACAGTTCTGACCAAATATTTTCCTTTCTTCCCCCTTAAAAACCCAAGTTGTGTCGTCCCTTTGAGCCTCTCTTGCTCATAGCTTTTTTCAGTCCTATATTTCACTGTAATTCTTGAGAGTATCACAACCTGTAGCTCCCAGCCAGCAACACCTCTCAGGAGATCCAGGGATAGTGCTGGTGTCTCTGGAGCATGTACTGCTCACTTCAGCACCTCACTCCATTTACAGGCTGTTGGGACAAACTCCTCTAATGCCAGCCACAAAACAAGACAAGATTAGAGATCCTGAATGAATCCATGTCTAAGCTCAGTACTAAGGAAATTTCACACAGGCAGTTTCACTTTACAGACTTTCTTGCAATGCCTTGGACCTATCTGAGTTTCTAAAAAGCGCGTTTTTAATTATGAGCAGAGAAACAATAGCTCACTTCAGCATGAAAAAGAATACACCCACTATTCTTCCATGTTCTGTAATTTAAAAATAGGTCAGCTCATTAGCTTTAAAGCTTTCAGAAATACTAAAACTGAAATACAGGGCTCAATTTCTTTTTGTTTTTTAAGCCAGACCCAGAGATTGAAGAGTTTTAGACCAACGACTACTTTAAGATGATGAAAGAGGATAAAGTTTCTGAACTATGAATCTAATATAGCTAGAACAGATTGATTTCATAGTAAATTTTTAAACAGAAAGTAAATTTTTAAACATTGACTAAATTTGAAGCATTTAAATAAGACCAGAGCATTAACTGCACGCCAATCCAGAAGTGCTGCAGGGCCTACAATTTGTCACTCTGCACATATAGATCGAGGTGACTTTTCTCACTTTTCTCCATCCTGTTCAGAATGCAAACAGGGGTCAAAGTGCACCTGAACAGCCAATTGAGAGACTTCCTATATGTAATGTGAACCAGACAGAATCAATATATACAGGGAAAAATTGACTGGGAAAGGGCAATTTCTTACTCTGTACTTAAAAAACATAACCCTGAGGGCCAGAATTGCTCTTCTGACATTTTGTAAGTTGACAACAACAGAATTATGATTAGTGGGACATTGACTCCCAGTGCCTCCCAAGCACCTTCTGCATGACCCGGGGGAACACCTGGTGTGCATTCAGTATGAAACAGAAGTTCATCAGTGCCAATGCCCAACAGGTTTCAGGACTGTGTCCTCTATCCCCAGACTAAAGTTCAGGTTCCTGCTGCCCAAACAAAACTGGAGAAAAACTACTGGTTTAAGATCTTGATAGGTAAGTCAAAACAAAACCCAACTACTCTGAGCCATCTCGTACTTCCAGTCACTTCACCTGAAAATAATTTGATTTTAAAATTGAATTTAAGCAAGTTGTTAGTAATCACTTTTCAAGTATTTATTTTATTGAGGGAGGGAGGAGAGGAAAATCAAGCTATTTAGCTTTCCAAGTATTTAACATAAAACCCAGAAGAGCTCCATCTGGCAACCAGCAGGATTTCTAAATAATCTAAATAGTATCTACATAAGAACCAGGCTGTCTATGGAGTGAGACAACTTCAACTTTTACAGCCACAAGAAGTCTTTATTAACATAAAAGGAAATTATAAAGAATTACGTTAGAACAGGAACAAGAACCTGGCAAGCTGACAAAAGACCCCAGGAATCTCTGCATTAATCTTGAAATGCTGCTTTTGACTTGTTGGAATATAGCATCATACTCTGTGTGGTTTAAAAAAAAAACCAACAAAATAAAAAACCCTCTTAGGTTCAAAGGACTCCAGTACAATAAAACTAACCCTAGAAAAATATTCAAATTAATGAAAATCAATATGTAATTCCTTACTTTGCCACACAAGAAACAACCCTTAACATTTGAACATAGTTTGGAAAACATTAGTATTTAATTAAAGTCATAGACAAGGCCCTTCATGTCCACAGATGTCTGTCTTCATTAAGATGGTTCTGAGTACTGCTGCTAATTATGTAAATTAAACATACTTTTGAACTAGTCTTACATATAAAAAATATGATAATTCTAATTCCCAAGTAGGTAAACACCCCAGAGTATACAGTATTTAATTTTCTGAATTATTCATATGAAGGATCTGGCCTTGCACATCATACCTAGCCCACCTACTTTTTGGATCATTTGTGAGTGATCCAAACCTGGTGGTGGTTTGGTGTCATATGGGAAATATTTAACTGGTCCTCAATGCCCCTGTCAAGTTGCCATTGGGATTTTCTGTCAGTTTTTTGGCAAAAAATCAAAGAGTGAAACAGCGGGCCCAAAAAAACATGTTATGGTGATCCTGCGAGGATAGGGCAGCCTTGAAGCTCTGCGTTTTCCACTATCCCTGGGCTACAGGAAGAGAATTTCTATCTTTATCATTGCCCATCTGGCACCTCTCACAGGCAGCAAGAACAAAGAAGTAAAATGTACTGGCCCCTACCATCTGCTTCTGCTTGTGAAGTCTGGAAAGAGCCCGATAGGGAAGAAAGCAAGGAAAGATAAAACCCAACCCCTTCACTTCCCACCAAACTGTTCTGGCAGGTACTCGTTGTGCCTGTTCCTCTTACGTATCTTAGGGCCACCCCAGAGACCCTCTGGTTCCCTACAGCTGCTGAGCTCAGAGCATCCCAAGCTCTGCCAGCCCCACGGCCTCACTCCCAGCCTTCCGAGGGCCCCGACGGAAAGGCTGTGCTGTCTGAGATCTGCCTTACTGCAGCAGCCACTGTTTTATCTAGGATAGGAAAATTCCTGTGGGTTTAATAAGAGGTATTACCCTACAGATTTCCTCTGGTCCCACCTCCTTTCCCATCAGCCACATCCCTTGTTACTGCAAGGCTGCATACACCATGTGTTGGCTGGACCCCTTCTGTCTCTGACAGAAGTTTGGCCAAAAAGAGCAGATTTTCTGCTACTTTGATCATTTCCTGTGGTAAAAAGTGAAGGGAATTATCTGACCCAGAGTCTTTTTCTTTCTTAGTTTTGAAAAATAGCATGGCTTTAAATTTGCAAGTTCCCTTAAATTGTGTACTTGCTTTCCAATAGCATTTTGCTGCTGGTTTACTGGTTGCCTTACAGAATTTACTTTTTTTAGAATCAGAAAATACATTGCTCCGATCTCAAACTCCAACTCTGCTGCTGTATTACATCAATAATGACCTTCCCTATGCTGAAGCAGCAACCACAAGATAGTATCAAATTTACAGACAATACAAAGGTGTCAGCTTCTTCCCCTAAAAAATTATTACATTTAAAAAACAGGATTCTCTTGTGGTGGGGATAGTGCTGTTTTTGGCTACAAATGTGCATTGCATAATGTCTTTAGAAGTAAGTTAACTGTTTTATTAAATGAACTATTAGAGGAGTCTATGACATATGTGATATAAGCACCCTAAAACTGTTTTTCCCCTCAAGACACCACATCAGAAAACATCTCATGCTTGTGTGAGCCCATGCTGAAATAGTCACGGTACCTGCTGACTTAAATGGTGTGGAAGCATTTGGGAACAGGGGCCTAAGTACAGTGCCAAGTGATAATCTGACCTCGATGGGCCCTGCAAGTGCACCCTGAAAACTCGTCCATTTTTTATTCTTTATGGCCCAGAGAATACAAAGTGAACAAACAACATGAATCTACCTACTGAACTAATGTCTTGTGTCAGAATTAATATTCTATAGGAATAAATTCCAAAGAAATTATCACAATACACATTATATCTTTATCAACCTGGCTCTACAGCATTTAAAATAGATACATATATTCACACTTAGTTGTGTGTGAAAAAGACCCCACTTTTTCAGCTCAGAAGAATGCCACAATGTGCAAGTTGTGCTTGTTGGCATCAAAACTTTTTTTTTCAACTTTGCTGTGCTAATTACATGAGTAGCACAGATTCTGACAGATACACTGTTGAGCTGAGGCCAGGGTGCAGTGTGTGCCTCCCTTTGAGCGAGTTGTACTGTCGAAATGATTGAACATTTTGAACTGTTAAAATTACTATTGTTTTAAAATGTTACAGGAATGTTACTTTCATGAATTTACTATTTGTGTACATGTATTTTTTTTAATCAACCTGTTAAAAAATCATGGCCAGGCTACATTTCCCACTTTATTTATAAAACCAAATCCTTCCAGAACTCACACAGCTCAAAAGCAAAGGGAGACCTAGGGCAGTCTGGTTTCTTTCAGTATTAAAAAAAAAGAAAATGATATGTACTTATTTATATATGCATGTACTTCTCTTAAAAATAGAATAAGAAAGGGAGGAAGAATCTACAGTAACCTTGTTAAAACAAAAAATGCACTAAACCACTTCAAACAAGATTTTGCCACAACAAAAATCAGCATTATCACTGTTAATAATACAGCGCCTTTCATATGCAGAGGTAATAAGGAGGCTGTACTGTGATCCATATAACTTCAATAATGTGTAAATGAATCAAAAAGGATCTAATTAGTTCAGCAGCACCAAAAGCTATTAAGCAGAAACATCAAAAGAACCAGTGGGACATTACTTTTTTTTGTCAGACGTGCTGCAGAGCTGCCCTTCAGAATTCTCTGGTTTGTATCTGGAAGGAGGAGACCTCACCAATGTAGGTCACAGTAAGTGAAAGGACCTGGAGCTAAGGATGCTGCTCCACCTGTGCCCTGCAGCCGCCCCGCAGCATCCCTGCACGTCCCACACGCAGCCCTGCCCCATGCAGGATCCGTGCAAAGGAAGGGTGGAGCGGGTTCCTCACCTCCTGTCTGCGGCGGGAGATAGCACATCCTGCACGCCCGGCGCTGGCCACGGCCCCTTTTCCTCCTTCCCGCACAGCACCGGGGAGAAGGAGGAACGGCCGCCGGGGAGGTGCCGCAGCTCCCACGGGGACACCCACGAGGGAGGGAGATACAAAGGACAGCAGAGCAGATACTGCAACCAGCACAGAGCCACAGGACCTCCTGGAAATGGCCTTGGCCTCCTACCAGTCCCTCCGGACTCCTGCAGCTGCTCCTGCCACACAGACGGGAAAACGTTTGTGCGTGCGCACGTGAGAGCCTCTGAGGAAATACCTGTGGAGGCATCTCAGTCAAAGTTAGAACATTGCGTGCATAGATTTATTTGTTAAAGAACAGTTGAGAGGACTTCTATACTCCACCACCCAGCTGTGGGCACCCGTGCCTCTGCAGCACACACTGCATGGCGAGAACATCACACCCCGCAGGAGCACATTACGGCAAAGCAAAGTCTTGTTCATACAATTCACTGAAGTCAGAAAAGTTCCATTTAAATACAAACAAAACCTAATGCAGAGGTCCACTGTACCTAAGGAATTATTTTTCTCTAACCCTGAAGATACAGATATAGCTTGTATCTCCTCCAACAGATGTATCTGTCCACTACCCAGCAGTCACTCCACTTCAGTAAAAGCATCATACGCAAGAGAAACAATAATGCTATAAAACAAAGACCTTTCACTATTCCAGGTACATTTCATACCCAAAGCCCAAAGCTTTCCTTCTTCAAAGGAATATATAGGACAGTATTTGTTAAGGTTTAAGCCACAGCAACAATATTTTTAAGGTGCTTCCTCCAATAGTTTTCAATGTGGTTCGATCTGCAGACCTATAAAAAACCCCCACAATTACACAATAGAGCAGGACAGAGAAACAAAACCTCCTTTCCAGAAGACTTGCTCCTCTATTTACCTTTAACAGAACATGTATAAGGCAACAAATCTCACAGGGCCACAAAAACCAGGCTGACACCATCCATCACTGCAACTCTGGGAAGTACTGCAGTATGCACTAAGCTCCACTCCCACCTCCCAAGGAATTCAACTGGAGGTCGGCTGCACCTCAAAAGTTAGCCATGGTCTCCTGTAATCTACAACACCAAACTCCAACTGCTTCGATAGAAATCTCTACTGAGGAGCTCCAACACAAACCTCGAGGAATTAAAGCATCCACTCCAACAAACCTTCACAATCCCAAGAAGACATATGGCACATGCCGGGCGAACCAGGGGAGTTAAATTTTTCAAGAAATAATACTGAAACTCACAGATTTAACACACAGATGGCCCACAATATTTGCAAGAATTAAAATACAAAACGTTCTCAAAAGGTAACACCGAATGCTGATAAAGACAAACAAAGCCAGGCTGTGCCCTGCTGCAGCACAGTCCCAGTGCAGAGCAATCCCAATGCCAAGCAATCCCAGTGCACAGCAATCCCAGTGTATGCAGCACGGCCCAGCTGTCCACATACACAACTGGAGTAGCTCTGTCAGAGGCTCCTGACGAGGAGGGGTAGTACTGGGAGAGGGACAGTATTTATGCAAATAAAAGAACTGAATTGAAGCCTGTATGCTGCTGTCTGGAAGTTACAGTTACGTTTGTACCACCCATTCCCTGGGGGAAATGACATACAATACAAACAGGCCTAGTTGTTCAATTATTCAAGTATTAAGAGATTCACAGAAAAGCATCTGAGAAACATAACATTTTAATAGATGAAATAAATACTCCAGTACATGCAAGATAAAAACTGACATTGGAAAAAAAATTAAAAATCACTTTTGTTATAGTGTAATTTTGTTTGTTTGTTTAAACACTCACAGTAGCTTTTCCCCCAGTTTGGAAATCAACACATGGAAAACATAATCACAACCTCCAGTCCTTCCACTCCTACACACCAAATGCACTTCTAACCTAACACTTGATGCAAAATAAAAAAAGTCATACAAAACAAAAACAAACAAAATAGTAGCTACATCCATCATCTATGTGTTGTTGGGTTTTTTCATTTTTTTAAATGAGTAAGAACTGAGGTAACCTTTTTCCTGCACAACCGAACAGCAAAATTTAGAAGGGGAGTTTCGGAAGACAAGACAAGACAAACTTTAAAAACCGCACCCAGCGCGATTAAAGCTCTTTTTTTTCCTCCTTTTTCTAAGATACCCCCACCTCCCCAAATATAAAAAACTTTGAAACAGTTTTACCACTTGTGTAAAGACCTTGTTGAATAAAGGAAAATTTATCTGCAGATACTTGCTTAACTTTAAAATAAAATAAAAAGAAGCCAAAACTGGCTACCTTTATTAGTACATATAGTTTGAATATGTTCTGCTTCTTCACCACATGAAATCAAAGGATTGGGCTCATCCAGGCAAATTCTTTGGTATACAAAAAAGGGGTGAGGAGGTGGGATATTATTTTCCTTTAGCAATGACTGGGATCTAAACAGAAGATGTGGGGGTTAATTCACAGAATTGGAGTTCACTGGCGGTAAAGTCCTGGGTGAAGATCTTTCTCTTAGTGCCTGAGATAGCAGGTTGCAACCATCCGAGACGGCGCAAGCTGAGTTCCTCAACCTTTCCCTGTAATCGCTCATTTTGGTGCTACTTTCGGGGTGTTGGGCTATATCCCTGAGGCATTGGGTCAGGAGCACACAAGCAGATACCACACTCATGGCTCCTCCTAGGATGGCAGTTTGCACAGCTTTGCCCTCTGGATTAATGGTGGCAGCTTTACCCAAAAACTGGGGCTCAGTGGCAAAGCCCACCAGAGCGTAGACAGACTGCACCAAAGGTCCACTGAACAAGACGCACCGGTTCCTGGTCAGCTCGCTGGGTGAGGTCTTGACCTCCTTGACACAGGCCAAGAGGGCAGAGGCGCTGGTGCTCATACATTTGACACTGAGTTTGAACTGCTCCTTAGCAAATTTATCCTTGGATTTCTCACTGGCCAGCACGCAGGCGTCTGTCAGGAATTTCAAGTTCTTGGACATGTTCTGAGAAACCTCCAGCAGGAGCTGAGGGCTCATATCTGCCAAAGGGGTGGTCTTCAAGACCCCGCAGCCGTGCTCCACCTCATGCCTACATCGGGTCACCTTGTAGCGATCCACCAAGCCAGGCATGGCAGGCTGGGCCCCCGGAGTCTCCACTGCAGCCAGGTAGGCAGCGTGGGCAGAGCACTCGGTCAGGGAGACCACCAGCTCCCCCATCTCCATCAGGCTTTCTCCCACCTCCCCGAAGCGTCCCATGTTGAGCTGGCTCTGGACGTCATGGGTCAAGATGGAGAGTCCTTTGGTCCTGGCAATGATTGTGTCCCTGCACTTCTCAAAGGACTCACCGAAGACAGACAGACTCTCGGTGTTCACCGGCCTGGTCTCGCTCGACAGCAGAAGCAGATCGGCCACCAGTTGCATCTTGATCTTGCAGTGGTCGCAGATAGAGATGAGCTTCTTCCTCTGCAGGGAGCTGCTGCTGGGGATGCCGCCGCCGGAGACCTCGCTGCTGGACTTGCCGGAGCCACCGCTAGCCATAGCGCCGGGGGGGCACTCGCATGCCGCTCGCTACCCCGCTGCCGCCGCCTCCGCCGCCGCCCGAGCAGTCCCGACTGAGCCCGGCAGGATCGCTCTGCCTTTTCCGCAACATCATTCCATTAATCGCCGGGAGGCAAGAAAAGGCTCTGGGCGCCGGGGCTGCCGCTGCCGCGGGGACCGAGCTCGGCCGGGGCGCCCGCCCCGCTCCGGCGCCAGCCTCCGCTCCTACGGCGCTCCCGCGGCGGGGC